>VYXC01011207.1:836777-901673 GCA_013397175.1 Platysteira castanea | reverse complement strand
CCTGTCCCTGTGTCCCTGTGCCTGTATCCCTGTGTCCCTGTGCCTGTATCCCTGTGTCCCTGTGTCCCTGTGTCCCTGTGTCCCTGTGTCTGTGTCCCAATCCCTGTGCCCGTGTCCCCGCTGCCCCTGGGTTGCCGTGGCTGTCCCTGAGCTGCCCAGGTGGCTGTGCCCCGCCTGAGCTGGTGGGAGCTGCAGGGCTGGGGCTGGGGCTGAGCCTGAGCCTGAGCCTGAGCCTGGGGCTGTCCAGTGAGGTATCCGAGCCTGGCACAGCCACATCCCCGTGCCCTGGAGCAGTGCCCGCAGCCCTGCCCCTCCTGCCTTCCCCTGCGTGTCTGGTAATGCCACCCTCAGCCCCAACCCTGCCACTCCGTGCCCCTTGCAGAACTCAGCCCATTTCCCTGCTGCGCAGGGAGTGGGAGCTCTGAGCAAACCACACTCGCTCCTGGGGTGGCTGCAGAGCACAAGGTCTGGGGAGATACTTGTTCTGAATTTTGTGATTCCGGTTGGATTGGGATTCTGGGTTATTCTGCCACAGGACCTGAGCTAGCAAGCTTTATTGAGGTTTGGAAACATATCGTGAATCTGTTCCTACTTGAACAGCATTGTGCTGTCAGTAATTCCTCATAGGATGATGCTGTTACCTGTGGATTTGTGTTAAGTCACAATTCTGCCAGAAAGAAGTTCATGATCTTGGGTTGTTTTATGTTGTCTTGGTGTAAGCTGTGTTTATCTGCCATATTTAAACAGTTACTAGTGTTAAGTTCCTTCTTTCAGTAAAAATTATTTTACTTTATTTTACTTTACCAGTAAAATAAAAACATGTCTCTGAGGGATTGATTTTGCCTGTCAGCTTCTGACTGAAAGCGATTTTTAGTTGATGATTTGAAAATCATTCTAGAGAATAGAGTTATCAGAATTGATTTGAACTGAGGAAGTCTCCTGAAGTTTATGGGAGAGTGTAGCATAGAAACAAGGAAAATAAAGGAAGGATTTTGAAGAGGGACTTCTATACTGGCTCTACAGTTCCTTCCCATTTTATCCGGAGAATAACCTCACGGGAAATGGGGACACACCTCTTCTTTAGTTCTACAGATGCCTCTTCTAGGAGTTAAACTTCGGGTTGGGCTTTTTGGTTGCTAATTGCTTTGTTGTTTAATGAAATATATTCTGTTTCAAGGCAACATTGTTTAAAACTTGGTGTAAGAAAATCATTTGTCTGGTAGTATTTCTTTTGTCTGTTCTTCAGGAACTCCTTTCTTCTTCCTTCCCTGTTTTTGCTTCTTTAGGAAGCCACAGGAAGCATAGCAGTGGCTCCCAGCTGTTGTACACCTTAAATCTCCACTGGACATTTTAAATATCTGTAAAAGCAGGGAGAATGCTTGAATCTTGGGTGGAACTGGGTGATCTTCCCCTTGCTGCCCTGCTTTATATTTTCAGGAGAGTTTCCATGCGTTCAGCCTTTCCTGATGCCCTGTGGAGATGTTTTCTGTTCTATCTGTTTGGGGATTGCCATCTAGGCCAGCCAAAGTGTCACCCTATTATTGTATCAATTAGTCTCATTCCCTTTAGCTGGGGAACCAAATCTAAGTGAATCTGAATTACTGTTCTCAAGTGCACACTAAATTAGGACATAAATACAAGTGTATAATTAATGACATCCACTTGAACAGTATTGCATAGGCAATTTCACTTTAAAAAAATGCATAAACTCAACAGAGCCTGAAATACGAACCTGAGGTGTTGGATGCAGCACTTGGAGGATTCCAGAAGGCTGTATTTTCATGTGTGTGAATAGATAGGTATGAAACCTGGATTAAATGGTGGAAGAGGTACTCATTTATGTGTGTGTGTATCAGGCTATACAAACACATGGGGTGTGCAGGAACATACATGCAGGAGAAGCTGCAGGTTACTGAAGATGAAATTTAAGAGTGATATTGAAAACAGAGATGGTATCAGAGCCATCTCTCCCAAAGCATCCTATAGTAAATTTGGAATAAACTTGGTAAAAACTGTGTGCTAGTATTAAATCAATTATGAAGTTAAATATCTTCTTAAACTGGAAATAAATGTGTTTGAATTCCCCTTTGGTGCCCTATCTCATGGTTTGGTTTTATCATACACTGATTCTTGGAACTGAAACCTGGCTAGCCCTTCTTAGAACTCTGATTTTATTTGACCTGAATAATATTCATCCATCACTTTTGTTTTTGAAAGCATTAATATCTTGCAGCAAGGCTTCAAAATGGATTAACTTCCTAATCTTTCACTCTGGGAGACCTCGGTTAGATCTGTCAGAGGTGAGAATGATAGTCAATATGTTATTGCAGGAGCCTGGCTGGTAAAGATGGGTAGATAAGGTGGTGCTGTGATCCAAGAGTTCATTTTCAGAGTTCTGCTGCACAGTAAATAGATAGTTGCTTTAAAAAAAACCCCCAAAACAAAACTCAAACCAGCTATTTTTTACTAGATATCAAAATAAGAGCATAAGTGGATTCCTAGGATGTTGTGAGAGGAATGAGGTGTATTCCAATCTCAGTTCTGATTTTGTTGGTTTTAAAGTGCAGTGATCAACAAAGTTATGAATATTATGAATATGAATATATTTATTTTCCACACTAAGTGCAGAATCTCCAGCAAGCAGAAGCAAACAGCTCTAATGGCGTGTTGTGATAAACTGTTGTTGGCCATCAGGCTGAAATTAGGTGAGTTGGTGTCTCTATTCCCAAAGAATTCATTGGGAGACTTGTTTATGGAGGTCGAGTGGGTTGGTGTGTCTGTAGAGGACACAAGAAAAGAGGCTCTGACACCTGCCAGGTTTAGCGGAAGGAGGAAAAGAAGAAAACTTTATTTACATTTCTTGTACTTTATAGGTTTCTCAATTCCACCAGGGATTGGAGGACATGTCACTTCCTCCTCAATCTCACTGGAGAAAAAGGATGCTCATCAAACTTTCTCTTATCACAAAAGGAATGAAAAACAGAAAAGACAGTTAAATAACATTGGCTATTGTTTACATGAAACTCCGTGAGAAAATTTTTCTGAATCCATATTATACACAGAAGGCTTAGCAAAAACAGGACAACAGGTTGGAATAGCTGCAAGAGCAAAATAAATACGTGTGTGTGTACTGAAGTGTACAACACCATTGTTAAAGTCCCTCTGTTTCCCAGGTGCTTTTGTCTAGGGGAATGCAGGAATTGCTGGAGGGAATCGGGAAGGGCTGAGCTGAGGCAGGGAATGCCAGGATCAGGTGGGCATTGGAGAGCAGGTGATTCTCAGCACAACCTGGTGCTGGTTTTGTCTACCCAATTAAGAGCTTTTACATCCCTTGTAAGTGAATATCCCTTGTGATGTATATTCCTTGCAAGTGAATATCCCTTGTAAGTGAATATCCCGTGCAGTCGTAATGGATTGGGAGGCATTTGCCAATTCATTTTTATTTTGTCTCTTCTCTGTTACTGTTTCCTACCTTGTGCTGTCAGGAGAAACAAGTGTGAGCAGACCTGTTTTACTGCATTGACTAAGCAGATAAATACAATTATTCTCTAAGTTCATTAAATGTTTTTCCACTCTTCAGAGCGTTTAGGTGTGTGCTTGCCATGTATAATTAGTCTCTCAAATTAAATGAATGTCATAATAAAGGCTTGCTTTCAAATAGAGTTAAGAGAATATGATGGATTTTAAAGTCAACAGAGATGTTTATACAAGCAATTCTTATTCATTTCATTATAGGTTAATGATTGGGTTTCATGGGAAATTAGTGTGGACATTTCTTATATGGCCTTGCAAGGCCAGTGCAGTTTTCTTCCCCAAAATTCACTAAAAACTCAATAGAATCTGAGATTTAGGGCAAAAATTCTCAACATACTTTACCAGACTCTCTGAAGTTTTTTCTGGTTTAAAAGAAACAAATCAAAACCAAAAAGAACCCCTCTCTCATATTTCCCCAGGACCGTAATTAATTTAATAACTTAGCATCAGGAGTGTAGATGCTCATTCACCTTTGCTGAGATTCAACTTCTGTCACCCTCGTGGCAGGAAAATGCTGTTGGGATCAGGTAAACAGGAATGAGCATGACTGAAACCTGAGCTTGGCTGAAGTGGTGGCAAAGAAGATTAAAAAAACAAACCAGCAAAAGCAAGGAGCATGGAAATGAAGGAGCTGTACCTTAAATCACCACTGGATCTGGTCACTGAGGGCTTGTTATGACACTGACAAACACTTTTTTCATTTCCAAGTGCACAGTCTAACTTGAGAGTCTTAATGAGTGTGTTTTATCTTGAAGATCAGTGGCCACTCCACTTTCCAGGGTGCTCTATTTCTTCCAGCTTTTCATTTGCTTCTCTCACACAGAGAGTGTACCTTGTCACTGGCCAAATAGATCTTTTTGAGCAGAGTGCATTAATATGCTGTAACAGTCTACTTAAAACTATGGAGTGTACCTTGTATGCCTGTGCTAGTTAATCCAAAACAAAGATTAAGTAAGGGGCTTGTATATAAGGGGAAAGCTGAATGTGAAATTAAAATGTAAATCAAAAAGTAATTGGCTTTTTGTGCATAGTTTAGATAAGATTTACTTTTGAAGAATGACTTTGTGTTTTAACACAGCAGGCCAGACACCATGTGGCACACTTGCACTTAATAATGGCAACCAATCTAGGCCATAAATATTGCAAACGATGCCATTTGAATGAGGAGCCCTATGAACCATAATAAAAACTCCTGTGATTAATTCTAAAACTGCTCTGTTCATATTAGACCTGCAGTGGCCTCCCTGATGAGATCAATACAGCGTAGCAGAGTGATTCTAATAGAAGTGTTATTATCTTTTAATCTTCAGGAGAATGCCAACTTGGAGAATTCTTCAGCATTCTGGCTGCTTATTTTCTCAGAGCAACCTTGAAGGCAGTTGTTTTCTGAAATGAAGATGCATTAGAGTCTTTCCAAGGCTTTATCAATAATAGGACACGGTCACTGTTTGGGGAGCCAAAAGGCACATTTGTATGCTGAGACTTACAATTGGGCACAGTGACCTTCCCTGTCAGCCTCGATTTGCTCAGCAGACAAATGTCTCCAGTGAATGAGGAGAAAAGGACAGGGAAGGGATGGGAAGATGCAGGGCAGGGCTTGCCAGGCAGCCAACAGCATCCTCCTCTTCCCTGAGCTGTGGCTGCAGGTCTTGGGTTTGGCTTGGGCAGTTCTGTGTCCTGCAGAGCTGCAGGCAGTGCAAACTGGAATAAGGAGTTTGTAACAGGTTTCCACCAGCACTGGAAATGAAATTTTAGTCAGCAAATGTAATAATCCTACAGTGGATCAGGCTGGAGGAGCCCCTGGTGCCACCTCCCTGCTCCAGCAGGGCCATCCCAGAGCCCCGGGCACAGCAGTGTGTCCGTGCGGCTCTGCAATATCCCCAGGGAGGAGACTGCCCAGCCTCTCTGCACAATCTGCTCAGGGCTGGCCCTGCCCAGGGCACAAGTTCTGCCTCCTGTGCCGGGGGAGCTGCCTGGGCTCAGGCCCTGCCCGTTCCCCTGGGGCCATGGCTGGGCCCCGGAGCAGAGCCCGGGCCCTGCCCGGAGCCCTCCCTGCACACAGGGACCCCCGGGGCTGAGGGCCCCTCTGGGCTGGGGCTCCTCTCCAGGCTGAGCAGCCGCAGCTCCCTCAGCCCTTCCTGGGCACGGAGATGCTCCAGGCCCTTGCTCAGCGCCGCAGCCTCCGCTGGCCCCGCTGCAGGAGCTGCCTGGCCCTGCTGTGCTGAGCATCCCGAGCTGGGCACGGCCCTGCAGAGGTGCCCCGGGCTGGGCACAGGGGCAGCATCCCCTCCCTGCCCTGCTGCCAAGGCTCTGCCCGATGGCCCCGGGCACCCTCGGCCTCCTTGGCCCCAGCACACTCTGCTGGCTCAGGGACAGCTCCTTGTCCCCCAGCACCCCCAGCACACTCTGCTGGCTCAGGGACAGCTCCTTGTCCCCCAGCATCCCCAGCACACTCTGCTGGCTCAGGGACAGCTCCATGTCCCCCAGCATCCCCAGCACACTCTGCTGGCTCAGGGACAGCTCCTTGTCCCCCAGCATCCCCAGCACACTCTGCTGCCAAGTCTATAGAAATGCTTTGCAGTCAAATCAATCACCCAAAGACAACCAAAAGGCAGAAGGGTTTTATTCAGCTCTTTACTGCGCTTTTACATAAAATAACAGGAAATTATTCTTTAGCTTGTAATCCAGGAGTGGCAAGAGAAGGTTAAGTATCCATCAGACATTTTTAAGGTTTTTTTCCAGGGTTGGGTGGGGGAGCAGTGTCACTAGCCTGGTTCTGAACTTCTGAGGAACAGATTTGCTTGGCCAGGTTTTATGAGGTTTCTGCAGATTGTTTGCAGCATTATCAAAGCCACACTATTACATAACGTGCAGCCTGCTCGGGGGGAATGGAGCATCAGAGTGAAGAGACACAACAGCAAATAACGTAAAGGGGAATTCTTTGATGCATCTTATTTGTCTCTGTTGTCTAGGAAGAGAAATTCAGTGTCACTTATTTGAAGTATCTGGGTTATAAATATGTTTTCTACATACAAGAATCTTAAACAAATGGGGAAAACACAGTGGAAATTAAGCTGTTCAGTGTAATAAAAGGAAAGTGAGAGTTCGCGGTGATTCCTGTGCGGGAGCTGACAGCAGAGCTGTCTGCACACAATGTGCTGCTGCTGCCTACGTGGCATGCAGAGAGATGCTCCTGCATGGAATCTTAGCAGGAAAATGGTGTAAATAAAGATATATTGCTTCTAGTTCAAACTTGTAATTAGTTCTGTTATTAAGGGTAGACATCAAGGATCTTTTTGTTGTTGTTTTTGCTGCCGTTTTCTGTGTTGTTGGTTTGGTTTTTTGGTTAGTTTCTTTTGTTTGTTGGTTGTTTTTTTTCCAAAGCTTCTGTGTCTTCCACGGGAGTTTCTTTGTTCACAGAACTGGTTTTGGATGCTCGGGGGAGCTGGGTCCGAGGCTGGCACACAGAATTCCTTGCAGCCACACACGAGAACAGCTGTGTTTCGGTGCTGTGCTCTCAGGTTTGCACCGGAGCTTGGTGAGCCTGCCCCTCATGCCCAGGGATCTTCCAGGGAAGGGCTGATTTATTCCCACCTTGGAGCACAGACTGCGGGAGTTTGCTCTCGCAGGAGCTGCCTGGCGCCGTGTTTGTCAACAGTGCACTCAAATGTTTTAAGAGCCTTGTCCGTTGTACCCCTGAAGGGCTAAAATTTCCTTAAATTAATGTAAATCTGTCCTTTTGAGGACACATTGGTGGAGGAGAGCAAGTGTATGTTTTGGTTTTTAGCAACAAAAAAAGACAAAAAATCGTGGCACTGCTGGATGGGTGCACTGAAAATACTGACACTGTTTTCATCTTTTTCTTTGGCAACACAAGTTAATGCCATTGTGGAAAAAAAAAGTGTCAGATGAGTTCCTCACCCATGGAATTATTAAACTGTTTATGGGTTAAAAATTTGTTGTACAGGCTTTTACTTTTAAGTGCTTTTCTTTTTGCATTAAAAAATAGGAGGTTTCAAAGGCCGTGATCTTTTTTTCTCTTTCAGGAAATAAAAAAAGGAAAAAAGCTCCCTGGCAGACACTGTTAATGATGCTAAATGTCTTTGCAAATGTAATCCTCATCTTAGTTTTGTTCTCATTTAATTGAATTAGGAAGGCATAACAAACTAAAAAGGTTACTTTCATGGCCTTAACTTTGCATAATAGCTGAGGTGGGATATGTGTTTCTCTTGTAATATTTTTCTGTGCATGTTACTTGTACTTTACAAAGGACAATTCTTCTGCTTAGCAATTGTAATTCATATTCATGCGCTTGCTTTGCGTCTTAATTTTAATCAGTGTTAATTAAAATATATTTTCTTCGTGCTCCTTTTCTTAATATTAACCTACTAATACTCATACAGGCTGTTAAACAATGGAAAGTCCTTTTGAAAAATGTGTTTTGCAGCCATAGAATGTTTCTGAAAGGTGAGTTGTTGTTTGTCTTTGCTGCACACCTGGTAAATGGGCAGAGATGCTCAGGGTACCTGCGCTGTGTCAGGCCGAGCTCAGGGTTACAGACAAACAAATATCCTCCTGTCTAAGGCTCGTGGCAAGCAGACCACTTGGAAGGAACATGGCTTAATTAAGGCACAACTTTTACAGTTTCATTCGCACAGAACTATCTGGCAGAAGTTCATACAGCACAGATCATAATTCCTAAGTAATTTTCATCGAGCAGAAGATCAGTGTTATCCTCACAGCCTGTTACTGGGACCACTGTGCTCTTGGCTTGTAGGAATTTTAAGAGCCTTGGCTCATATGAAATTTCAGAGTCCTGTTCTGTTAAGCAGTAGAATATCCACATTATTTCCCATCTTCAAGGGAACTCCTCTCTCAAAACCCTTTCCATTGCAGTTGCACAGGGAACTGTGCAGAATGTGTAGCAAACGTGCACATATTTGACCCTGCATCTGGACTCTTGCCCTACAGACCAGATCCCAGCAGTCCTGTGGGGAACTACTTTTTCCAGAACCAATCAATTCCAGAAGAAAAATAATCTTCATTCTCAGGGGGTTTATCTAGCCCTCACAGCAAACCAGGATAGATCTCCCAGGGGGAGAGGTGGCACTGCTGCTGGAGGGGTGGGTTTGGGAGTCAGGGATGTGCCAGCTTCTGCTGGCTCACAATACCAGGGTCTTGTTTAATTCCTTTGCCAAGCTCTGTGTGGGACACTTAAGAAATGCCACTTGAGCTTCCTCCACAAGGCTAAAAATGTCTATTATTAATTCCTTTTCCCCCTTTCTGAGTTAGCTGTTACATTTCTAAGTCTTGGCTCGCTGGGAGCTGTGCTGGGAGTTGCATCCTGGGGGTGTGCTGGAGGGCACACCTGGAACTTTACATTCTGCAAAGGAACTGCTCCTGATCCTACACAATGTTTTACCTCACCCTAGGGAAAAAAAAATTAACATCACTCTTTTCAAATCAGGTCCTGAGGGCTGCTTGGTTAATCCTAAAATTTCAAGGAGTGTTTACAAATGTGTATCAAATACGTTCATAGGAGACTGAGCCTTGATCCTTGCAAAACAGAATTCCAAGTAACGTTTAACTAGAAATGGGACTATTGAGCACCTTTATATATTTTTATGTAAAACCATACATAAAAAGATATTTTTATATATTTTTATATATTTTATATATTTTTATGTAAACCCACACATGCACACGGATATTTAAGAGTAGGAAGGTCCCCGTGATTTATATGTGCTTGCAGGGATTTGTGTTGGGTAGATTAAACTTGTATGAAATGTTCCTTTTTTCACCCTACTGTTAAATATTGCAACAGTAGAGTTGATAGCCAAAAGACAGTTTGCTTATATTCCATTGCATATTTACCATCAATCAATCAATCTAGATACTTTTTAAATTAAAATGGTTGCTTCAAGTGTTTTCTCTCTTATTTTTAAACCATGTGCATCCTAAATAAATAGTGATGATAATAAAACCTTCCTAAAGAACGGTAAAATATTCAAAGCATGGCCATTGGCTTTGCCTTTTTTGCTTTCCTGTTGCCTCAGCCTTTATTTCTTTCACTCTATTGCTGTCTTCACTGTGCAACAGCCTTTCCTGAGAACACTTTGGGTTCTTTACAGATTATCACAATCTGAGTTCCAAAATCAAAGTTACAGCCGTGCTCTGTGTGTGGGGGAGGAGGAGAAGGAAATTATCCCGGGTGCTGTTGCTAAAGCGAGCTGCAGTTTTGGGGATGTTGGCATCGTGTGAGAGTTCTTTCTGAGGCTGAATATAGGAAAGCAAAACTGTTCCAAATTAACGGCCCAAGTGGATGTAGAGATTAAACTCTTTAATTTAAGGCTGAGCAAAGCTGACTTACAAAGCAAGGCTGTATAACAGGGCTTGGGAAAGGTGCAGATTGATTTCCGTCACTTTATGTATATTTCAAAACCAGAAAAAACTGAGCAATGCAATTTATAGATTTTTGTTTTATTGTAATGGATGATTTTTTTCTCTCAATTCAAAATTTCTACCGCCTCCCCACAGATTTTTTTTTTTTTTTGCTTAACTTTGCTGACACTGTCAGTCATCCTAGAATTAAGAGTATTCTGAGATTTGCTTAGACAATGACACTGAAATCCCCATGTCTGGATGTAATTTCCCAATACAATTTGTGAACTCTGTAGAGAGCTCTTGGTTTGTTGAGTTGTTGTCTTTTGGGTATTTTTCTTGTCACTGGAACATTTTATTAACTTCTCCAAGGAGATAATTTATTGCTAGTAGTTGTGTGTCCATTTAGAAACGTGCAAGGAAACAGAAGCAGTTTTGGAAAAGAGCTACAAGTGTTATGAGGGGAATAAAGAACTGGTCTTATTTGTGCAGCTAAAAAGCTCTTGACTTATTTGGGTAGCAAAATAAAGATTGAGAGGGGAAATGGCTGCTCATTCTGAAAATCCACAGGCAATAAACTTTGGAGAAGGATTATTTTAAATTAAAAATGATAATTCTATGAGATCCACCAGATAGAAATTGAGCATAAATAGAGTTAGACTGGAAATCAGGCTGGGCTTCCATGGCTGTTAGAAAAATGAAGTTCTGTGTTATTTTAAAAGAAACAATCAAACTTAATATTCCCAATGTATTTATACTTCACTTCATTAGAAATGAAAATTTTAGCTGTTAAGATATTTTGTTACTCATAAATTTTGTGCTTTTTCTACTCCTTCAGCCAACACAATTCAAATGGCTCAAACCAAAGAAAGAATCCTCACATTTTAGTTCCTCATCATGGGAGCTTTGTGACAGTATCCAAATAGGAATGTAAATTTTGGAAAACTGAGGAAAGGGTTTATGATTTTTATTTAACATTAAATAATGAGATACACTTTACTGGTTGGATACTGAGATCCAAGCATTAGCTTTCTAATCTAAAGGTTATAAGTTTTTTTTTATTTTGATCTTTATGTTTTTTTGCAAGTCTCTGGCAGTTTTACCAGATGTTTTTGTGTGTGGTCAACAATTTCATAAATCAAGACAGTGAAGGAATTTTTTGTGGTTATGTGGGGAATTTTTTTTGTTTTGTTTTAGATTTTTTTTTGCAGAAAGTTGGATTCTAATGTTTATCCTTTACTGAGTCTTCTTTCAATAAATAACGAGTTGTTTTATTAGACTGGGGTGATGATAACCTGTCAATATTGTCCTTTGTTGGAAAGCTAAGAACATGTCAGCACAGCACCTTTGCCAGTGGATAAGGAGCTTTAAAATGTTTGTCCCAGAGATTTGTTGAGCTTTCAGGTAAAGGTAGTTGAAAATACCTTGGCATTTTGGCAGTTGCCTTTCTCGCGAGCAGGGAATTCCAGTGGGATCTGGTGGATGACTGCTGGTGCCTCTTTCACAAAGATGAAATGTGTTAGTCAAAATCATTGAGAATATTTATTTGTCCAGTCCCCCAGCCCCAGTGATGTTTATTAATCTCTGGTTAAGAATGAGAGAATGATCTGATCAGCCTGGACTGTGTGAATGGAACTCGTTGCCATTTGAAACTCTTGGCAGTTTGGTAAATCACTTAAAAACCTGGGTTGGGAGGATCACAGCTTAGGGAATCAGGCTAAAATCACTGTCTGGTGTGGCACTTGCCTTTGTCCCATCTGCATTCAATTCCACTTGGAAGCAGCAGGAGGAAAAAGTCACTACAACATGAAGGGATAAGAGCAGTGAGAAGACAAAAACGTTCCTTATTTGAGCTGAAATAACAGGAAAGGCTTGAAAAACTCTTGTTTATACTATTCAAAAATTTATACTATTCAAAAAAATGGCACCAGGAGCCATTTCCTAGAGGATTTATTCTCCTGGATTGTTGTTGTCACCCTTTTTGCAGCTGCAGTGAAATGCAGTGACTGGTTTCCTGTGTGGGGATGTGTTAGAGGAGCAAGCAATAAGAATTTTGGCTTTAAGTTCCAGTATCTCATATCAGGTCTAACAACCAGAGTGGGAAGATGAGCAGTGACAGTTAACAGAAAATAAAACTGCACTTTATTAATTCTCCATTAATTCCACCCATTCCTGCTGGTAGGATCTCACAGCTGTAACTCAGGAGGTGGCACATGTGGCAGTTCAGCCCCCAGCTGAGCAGCAGAGTCACAGGGACAAACAGGACAAGGTGCTGGCACTGCCACCTTTGGATTTAGTGCTGCTGTTGCCAATAGACAGAGATAAAACATGGGTGAGAGTGAAATGAATTCTCGTGTTCACGAGTTCAGGAAACCACAGGCTCTTGTGTCCCTGGAAGACTTCAGGAGTCCCAAAATCTGTTGGATAATAGGCTTGGGTGCAGCAGAAGAGAACTTCTTGAGGCAGGTGAATGCTGAGCTGAGTACAGGAGATGTTCTGCTCAACCTCCTCCTCAAAACCAAGGAAAAACTGGTCAAAGACACCAAGGGCACAGCCATCCTTCCCTGCAGCAACCACGGGATTGGAGCTTTAAATCCTGTACGACAAAGTCAGGAAGAGATCACGAGCTCGGATTTTAGGAAAGCAAATTTTGGCTTACTCAGGGATCTTCTTGGCAGCCGAATGGACAGCTGCCCTGGAGAGGCAGAGGGACACAGGACAGCAGCTTGGTGTGCAGAGACAGCGTCCTCAGAGCACAGACACAGGGGATTTGACAGTGTTTAGAAAGTCAAGCAAGCGTGGAAGGAGGCCAGCACAGATAAGTGAGGAGCTCAGACTCCAGAAGGAGGCACAGGGGAAGTGGGAGCAGTGATGAGTTACCCTGGAGGAACACGGGGACATTGCCTCAGCATGCAGGGAGAGAATTCAGAGGTTCAAAGCTCAGCTGGAGCTGAGAAGAAAGAGGGCTGTGAAGGCAAAACCATGTTTTACAGAAGTGTGCTGACAGCAAAGAGAAAGGATGAAAAAATATGGGTCAGTTGCTGTATCTGGACATTCAGCTGGTCTAGAGCTGGACTGGATGATCTTTGGGGGGATTTTCTGACCACGAAGCTGGTGGATTCGTTTTTCCACGATCTGGGGTGAGGTTTTAGCCAGCACCTGCTGCTGTGGAGTCCTTGTGGAAGGGGACCAGCACCGTGACAAAAAGGGGCATCACTGGAAGGTTTTCACTTTTTCACAGAAATTTGAAACCAGCTGTTGCAGCAAGCCCAGCAAATGAGTGGATGTAGGTGTAAATAAGTGCAGTGTGTATAAAAGAAGTGATTTGTCAAGGTTGAATCGCTTGGTGCAGAGATACCATTGTCAAGGTCATACACCAGAAAAGGGGAGTTCAGGGCTTTTTGAGCCAGGAAAAGGAGGTTTGTCCTGAAACATGACAACTGCAATCCAGCAGCACAGAGGGACAGCTTCTGGATTTTCCCCAGAGCTCTTCACCTTCAGCAGCCCAGAGAAGGTCTCATTTAACAGCCATCTGCATGGCGCTACCAGATTAACCTTCTAAATTGTTATTTATGCCATAAAATAATACATTAAGGTCTTAATTTTACTTCTTTCTTCCGCCTGCCTTTTACTGTAATTTGCACCTGTGCAAACTGGGACGATTTCTTTTTATAGTTGCAAAAATCTCAGTTCCTCTACGAAAGATCACAGAAGTCAAAACAAATCTTTAATGAGCTCTAGTGGAGTAGGCCCTAAATAACTGTCTGCTGTGCAGAGCAGAGAATTTTACTGGGCCTAGAAAAATGTATTCATTAATTTAGTCATTAATTTATTCATTTCAGATGCCTGTCTTAGCAGCTTTTTAGGATTTCCTTGTTGATTTTTGGGTCTTGTCAATATTTTGTCCTGGTTAAACCTTTCTAAAAAATGGCTCCACACTACTGGCTTCTCCCTGGAAAGCATTGTTATTTTTCCTCTACTCAGGGCAAAAAAAAAGCAGTGTGTCTGTAGAAAATACCAGCATGACTTTCTTTCTCATCTGTCAGTTCTGTCTCATTACTCCTGGGATAATGTATTAGTCAGGAGCAAGTTCTCTCCCTGTTCTGCTATTCAACATTTATAAAATGAGAACATTAAATGACTGTGGTGTTATCCCAAAGCCTCGTTTGCTTTGAATCTCTCAATTTCAGAGGCTTTTGTGTTTGTTCTGAACTTATTTGCACAAGCCAGCATAGAGAGTTGATTCTAGATTGATGGTGCCTGCTCATGTATTCCGTGGTTGCAGCACTGGGAATTTCATTTGGCCAGACCTGGAATTGTTGCAGTAAATGCCTGCACATTTAAGTTATACATTATTATATTTTATAAGCAGTTATCAATGAAACAACAGAAGGTCACACGTAATTTTGAAGATGAAGGGAAAATAACACTGAGATTCCCTGCTAGACAAAAGAATTAGTCTCAGCTAAATTAAATGAGGTTTTTGTGTGCTGTTGGCAGCTGCAAAAAAACAGGGTCAGGCATCTTGTCCATGGAAAACAACCCCTTTTCACTGGAGTTTGTAGATGGCAACATCTGTCAGGTGATTCTCTTGGAGGCAGATTATTTTCCTGAGAATTGAAACGTGGTAATTACCAAGGTATTTTTTAATTTTATTTTTTAATGATGCTGTTGGGAATTTCTTAAAGCTTTTATCCATCTAAGGTGGGGGGTTCATAATTGCAATTAGATGTGCAGCAGTGGGAATTCTGCACGGGTCTCTCACTGTGGGGCTGTTGCACTTTGGCTCTGCTGAAAAGAAAATGCTCTGGAGGCACTCTTAGAACTCCTGCCCCAGTGCCTCACTAAATATTTTCCTGGAAACATCCCAGCAGTAAAAACAGACAAAATGAAGTTTGCCATTTAGCCAAAGAGTTCCAGAATGTACTATTTTTACCTGCTGTTATATTTCCATTCCCTTGCTGAGGATGGAAGGTATCTGTGCCATCTCTAAGTGATTCCTCTGAAGAGCTTGTAAATTTGGAGTCCTTTAAATCAGAGACAATCCTCCTGTCTGCTTGAACAACACTCACACCAATCATGAATGGAGGTAGGAGGTGATAGTGGTTTTATTTATTCATTTGGGGGCTTTTTTGGTAGAACACAGAAAGAAACAGCTCTACATAGTGATATAAAATAAGGTTGGTGTAAAATTCTGAAGTCTGCTTCTGAAAAATATTGTAGAACTGTTTAATGATAAAGTCCCACCTGCTCTGCTGAAAAAAAGCATAATATTTGTATTAGCTGCCATTAAAAGTAATAGTTCATAAAAGACTTTTGAAAGTATTATTCACCTAGATGTTTTTAATGGCAATTCACCTTCCTAATGTATTTACCAGTTGCCCAATCCTTCAGAATTTTCCACCTCTTTTCCTCCTCATAGACCCTAATACTTAGCTGAATGTGCACGAATCCCTGCTGATCAGATCTGTCTGCCTTTCCGGATGTTTCCAAAAACTAATTGTGAAACTGGGGCTTCATTTTGTTCTGAGAGAATTTGGTTGCTGACTGTGGTTCTCAGCTGCTTTGCACAGTTCTCTGTGCTCCTGGTGGGGTGTAAGTTGAGAGTGTGTAGGGTGAAGACCAATCATTTCTAAAACATAATATTGTGTGTTCTTTTCATGTAAGAGCTGGTGGAAGGAACATCTTTCACACCCATGGATACAGACATTTCTGTGGAAAGGTTTTTTGCTGGAGTGAGACATTCTGGTAAATTCAGAGGAACGAAACTNGAGGCTGCGGCGCTGAGCAAGGGCCTGGAGCATCTCCGTGCCCAGGAAGGGCTGAGGGAGCTGCGGCTGCTCAGCCTGGAGAGGAGCCCCAGCCCAGAGGGGCCCTCAGCCCCGGGGGTCCCTGTGTGCAGGGAGGGCTCCGGGCAGGGCCCGGGCTCTGCTCCGGGGCCCAGCCATGGCCCCAGGGGAACGGGCAGGGCCTGAGCCCAGGCAGCTCCCCCGGCACAGGAGGCAGAACTTGTGCCCTGGGCAGGGCCAGCCCTGAGCAGATTGTGCAGAGAGGCTGGGCAGTCTCCTCCCTGGGGATATTGCAGAGCCGCACGGACACACTGCTGTGCCCGGGGCTCTGGGATGGCCCTGCTGGAGCAGGGAGGTGGCACCACAGGAGCCCTGCGGGCCCCCCCAGCCTCACCCAGCCTGGGATTCTGCTGTGGGGCAGAAGCAGGACAGGAGCTGTGTGACAGTGAGAACTCACATCACTAACAAAGCAAATTAAGATTCCAGAACCTATCTAAACCATGTCCCAATTCTCTTGCTCAAATTTCTCTCTATAGGCATGGATGACTAAACGTTATGCACAGAATTACATTAGGAACAAAGTTGAAGGCTGTAAGCATTTTCACATTGGGTATCTGGGTAATTCTGCTGAATCATAATGAAATCATAAATTTTCTGTTGATAGAATCTATGACTGTGTAGGCTTCATAAGTCATTAGATCCTAATAATGAGTTAGATGTTTAGCAAAATTATGTTTAGACTTGAAAGCAGTTGGGATTTTTTGCTATAGATGCCTTACTTTCCTAGCAAACTTAAGAAGAATATTTAAGAAGTCTGCTTGTGATAGTGAAGAATTTGTCCTGAAAACATGGAAATGTCTATTTCAGGAGTTATTTTCTTCATACAAGTGACAGTTTTTAATGTGCTCCTTTTTTGTTTCCCTTGAAGCACATCGTAACTCATATTTGTCCAGCTTAAAAAGGCAGTTCAGCACAAAAGAAGTATATATATTTATATATATATTCCCCCTTTTGAAGCTGCCTAAGAAGAAAGCCTGGAGCAGTAATCAAATGAAAAGATGCATGAATTTTAATCTGCTACCAAAGTACACCTTCAAACTTCAAGTGATTTATTTTTACTCAGAGGTCCAGCCAAGCATATCAAATGATGCGAGGAAATGGCAAGATAAAGCTTCTGGAAGCTCCCCTCTGTAAATGTGGGCTCGTTTCTTTCTTATGGAGTTGTTTCTGGGCCAGTAATGTGGCAAGTAATATGGCTTACAAATAATGGTGATGTGAGTGGCACAAACAAAGGTCTTTTTATGAGATGCAGGAGGAGAAATTTTCTTTCATTTATGGTACTACAATGCCTTAGACTGTGTAAACACTGGGATATGTACCCAGGCTGTCAGTGTATCTCCAAAGCCTGAATAAAGTCAGGTCCTTAGCAGAGCAGGAACACCTCTGAGTACCTAACAACACTTCCTTAGTTCAAATTAAGGTTTAGGTGTACAGGCTAAAAATCAGCGTTCAAAGATATTTGAAAATGAAGGTAACAATATTCCTCTGGAGGTTTTTTTTGACTGTTCTGTGTGCCTCTTTCACATGGATGGAATATCCAAACAGGACATAGAGCTAGCCCAAATTGAGATGAGTATAAAATAATGTGGAGAGTTTGAAAACTCAATAAAAAAGGTGTGTTTAGTTTCTTTCTTGACACCAGACCGAGGCATTTTCAGCTCACCCATGGCCAAGGACCATTCCCAACAAACGAGCAGCCCCTGTGTCAGGGTCTGCTGTTAAAAGCAGGGGTCCTGATGGTTTGTTTGCCAATCTCAGAGTGCAAAAAACACAGTGGGGATTTCAGGTTTAATCAAAACAATGCACTTTATTGGTGCCAACAACATAGCAGTGTGCTAGAGGGGGAGAGAGAGAAAAGGAACAGAGAGTAGAGAGAAAAAGAGAGAGAAGGNAGGAAACAAAGAATAGAGAGAAAAAGAGAGAGAAGGGATTATAGCTACCAACAGAAGAGACGAAGTCCTCGAGGCCTCTGTTTGCCCATAGATCTGTCGTCTTCTGCGGGGGGATCTCAACTTTGGTCATCAGGGAGTCACTTTATGGTCTTTTTCAAAGAGATGGGCAGCTGGCCAAGAAGGTACAGAAGTCTACAGCCATTGTTGTGAGCCTGGTGCTCTGGGAAGCAGGAGGGGTTGTACAGAACAGGCCATGCCTTACTGCTCCGCAGTCCTTGCTCACCAGCGAGGACAAAGCCGTGTACTGAGCCAGTGAAGGCACAATAAAGGAAACTCTCACACCTGCTAGGTTCAGCAGAAAGGAGGGAAAAGAGAGAGTTTATTTACACTTATCATACTTTATAGGATTCTCAACTCCACCAGGGATTGGAGGACATGTCACTTCCTCCTCAATCCCACTGGAGAAAAAGGATGCTCATCAAACTTTCTCTTATCACAAAAGGAATGAAAAACAGAAAATACAGTTAAATAAACATTGACCATAATTTACATGAAACTGTGTGAAAATTCTTTGACTCCAAGGTTATAACAGAAGGCTTAGCAAAAAACAGGACAACAGTGTACCGTGGCCACACTAATTTTATCAGGACTGCCTACCAGTTCTACCAGTTCCCAGCGAGCACATCTGCAGGTGACATTTGGCAAGCATCAACTTCAGCCAGGCCCGGACTGCAACCTCAAAAGTCCCTCTGAGGTTTAGGGTTTTTAGTCTCTGTCCTTGTCTATAAATTGTGAGGCAAAAATGAGGGATCTTCGAACTGTCTCTTACACCCTGCCAGTGAGGGGCTGGGGCAAAGCACGCAGCCGTGGCTGCTGTGTTTTCCTGAGGCACAGAAGAGCCCAGGCTGCTGTGTTCCTGTGCACAGCTAAGGGCAGGCTGCAAATGCAGCTGAGTAAATCCAGCCAGGGATTAAAGCACTGGAGTCTGGGCACTGCTCTTCGGCCCACGACAGAAGGAATCTCACAATGGAATATCATCATCTAAGAATTGCCTCGTGAGGTTTGGGGCAGTCCAGATCCTTGGCTCTGTCTTGTGGATGCCAAGGAGTTTCTCTGAGTGTAGAAGCTGTGTCCTGTTCTGATTCACTCTCACAAACACAAAACACTCCTGGGTTCCCATCTTAAGTGCTTGGATACTTGTTTTCAAGACCAGTTTTTGCAATTCTCAGAAATCCATTGGGGTTTTGGTGGCTGAAATAGGAAGACCTTGATGATTACCAGTTTTATTGAGAAACTCTTGTAGAATATAGATCCTCACACGAAATTAGGAATGCTGGATTTTGACAAGGTTTGCCAACCCTAAATCAAAGCTGAGAGCAGTGATCTTACCAAGCAAGTTTATCATGAAAAGTTTCTGGTAGGAGCTATAAATAATATTTTAAGTATGATTGACAAATTATAAAAGCTGCAATGAATTTTGATTCTGTGCAAAACAAGGCAAATCCAAATGCTTCCTGGGACATTTTTGCTGTTTGATCCAATCCAGAAGCCTCCAGAGCATACCTAAGGTATAAATGATGCAAAAGAAGTTGCCTTTGACTTATTTTATATGAGAAGATATGATTTGTTTGTATTAGTTGTATTTTAAAAACCTCGAGTCCTTTTTAAACATCTCTGAATAGTGGTTTATACGTGGCTGTATTGTTACTAAACCCAGAATTTAGTTTTTCCACTTGAGTATATTTACACAGTACAATGAATGTGTTGAAATGAAGACCCTAAAGACTGATGGGTATCTGTGTGAACTTATATGTGTTTTTACTAGTTTGTTGTAATGTAATCATTAAAATTTTATTGAGTCCAGAGGGTTAAATTACAGTTCTAAAACACGAGAGAACTCACAAGTCCAGAATCAGAGCCTGCTTGCAATGAACTTACAGTGCTTTTGTTTCCTTTTTGCATCAGGAGGGCTGCACATCTCAGAAGAGATTTGCCAACTACAAATAGGAAAAATGTTGTATTTATTTATTAATCAAATGTGAAAAATAAAAGCAGCAGGGCTACAGCTGAAACCTGGGGCTGCACAGGCTCTCATATGAGAACAAAAATCTTTCCTAGAAATCCCTGGATTTCAGCTTCCTTTGATACTAAGAAAAAACATAAACGTTGACAAAGATGAAACAATGTATTATTTAAGTAATCAGAGGGGACAGAGAAACTACAAAACTAGAAAGTTCTATATGAAAAATTAAATAATTCTTCTAATGTTGGGGTTAGTCCTTAGTAGATGAAACCTTGGGAGATTTGGGTTGCACATGGATATTTCTGTGGAAAGCTGGAGTAATAGAATGTGTTTATTTGTGGTGAGGACAGTGTTAGCAATGATAAATATAAACAAAACCAGCAATCAGTTCAAGAAAAAGATGGGTCTGCCAGTAGGTCTCTTTGTCTTGTGTTTCCTTCTGTGGACTTTCATCTTCAGCAAGTCCATGTGTTGTTTTCTTATCTGTTACATGGCCATAAGGTTTGGAAGGTCCCCTTGCAGAATTCCTCACTGACCAAGTAATGATAGAGCCAAATTTTGGGGGGTTCATGGCTCCCTACCCTCCACGATTCCTCCTGGGAGTTGGAAGAGCAGTCCCAAGTTTTAAATTGGCTTTTAACCAGGGAAGCGTTTTGAATATTCAGTTTACAAGTGCAGGGTGTGGGATCCTAAATGTTGACCGGGTGTAAAAATGTAAAGGTTTTATGCTGCTCTACAGTTTACTTTCAAATGCAATCTGGTGGAGATGGTTCTTAAACCATTTTAATAACATGCAGTACCATAAGGTACAAACAAAGTATGTTCCCTGCCAAGTCATTGCGTGTTGTCTTTTTGCTTTTGGCTGGATGCAATAACCTCTCTGTAGCTGAGTCCTTGTTAAATTCTGTATTTTGCCCTGTAAGGAGTCCACAGCTCTTAGCACTGGGACCTTCAGTGGAATATAAACTTTGCTGTTGGAACTTCAGTGGCCATGGTCTTACTTTTTAATTGGATTTAACCAAGTTTGCAGGTGGCATCTTGCATTTTGAGGGCTTTTTGGTTTGAGGAAAAGGGTTAGAAGTGCAGTAAAACTAATCAGTTTTAACATCTTGTGCCAGAAACCTCTTTTAACCAAAAGCAGAAGGTATTTGGGTTGGTTTTGGTCCAGAATGAATCATGGTCTCTACAGGAAATCACAGCAGATGAGTTCTGTTGCAGAGTTTCCATGAGTGCCACGTGAGTTACATGAACTAGCCGGTATTTTTCTGTAATAAATGAGATTACTGACACAAAACACAGGGCCTGGACAGCTAGGGGTTCCTAAATCCACTGTTTAATTAATTCATCATTACTTTCCACATTGATATATCCACATTAGCAAATGTATTTGCTGATACTGGTGAGTTTGGAAGTGTGTGGAATTATGGCATGACTTTTCATTCATGCAGTTTTGTGCATTTCATGAGAACATGAAGCCAATACATTTGTAATTTATAGATAATATAAGGAGAATTACTATTTCTGCAAATGCTGCTGATTTTATACTAAAGTGTTTGGGGGTTTTTTTGGGAGGAGGGCCCATTTCTGAAAGTCTTTAAGATGTTAAGCAATTTCCTGAATAAAAAAATCCCAATAAATCCTGTATAAATATGGAAATAAAAGAAAAGATTGAGCAGAGGTCTGGTTATCCACATTATTTACTGATCAAGATTCCATTTAGAAGCTCTACAGAGTTAAATGTTTTAGGCTTTATTTAGACAACAAATCCCTTTGAAGCAAATTAAGTCCATTCTTTATAGTTCTGGTATTGGGACTTAGAATCCCTTTTTATGACTCTTTTTCCACATATAGAGATTTTTAATGTCCTTGCTGCCTTCCTGAGCATTGCTGGGTATTTATTGTTATCAGCCCTACCCTGGCCATTAACGGTCAGGGTAAAAGAAAATCTGTGCTCATTTATGGAGCTACAAACTCACTCCAAGAGGCATCTTTCTTAAAGCACCTATTTTAAGTCTGCTTGTCCACAGAAGCTCTTCCATGGAGGAGAAAGAAAGAAATGAGAGAATGATGTATTCTGAAAGTTATTCTGTGTTTTTTTTTCTTATAGGGATAAGAGAACTGATGCCATGTCCTAGTAAAACGTGGGGTTTGAAGCCCTTTGGGCCTCTGCCTGTTGTTGCTTTTTAATTGAGATGAGAACAGGAATGAGCAGGACACAGTCTCATGTGAAAAACATGTATAACATGAAATTTGTGTGGTTGAGACTTGATACAACTTAAAATAATTTTCTTCTAGTGCAAACAGGATTTCCTTGCCTTCCCCCACTGCTGCATCTCCTAAACAGAGAGGTGAAGGGAAAATATCAATCAATCATTCATAGCCTGAGCTGCAATGTACAGAACAGCCAGGGAGACTCCACTGCTGTGCTCAAGGCAGATTGGAAATCGCTGCCCACAGGGAATGAAGGAGTTTGTGATGGAATTCTGTTTAAAAAGCCAGGTCCTCCCTGCCCTGCTCCTCCCGGGGAGGAGAGGGACCTCAGGGTGCACCACAGCCTTTGGCTGTAGCATCCATGTAAAGATACATGAGGTAGGGCCAGGAGGAAGTTTATGGGTTATGCTTTGCAGGGCATTTAAATGTCCCAAATTTCAGTTCCTTCCTAAGAAGGAACACTCGGGGGTTGTGCAGAACTCTCTGAAGCTCTGGAAGAGCCGTGCAGTACGGGGCTGTCCACGGCTGTGAATCCATCGTGTCCAAGGCGGGCTGCGCCAGGGAAACCCTGCCTGGAGAGCATCCCAGGGAACGCCCTGTGGGACTTGCTGTGTTCCTCAGTCCTGAGAAAACAGGAGAGGGGGTTCCTGGCTGAACTGCAGCCTCATCCCACTGTGTGTTTAGAGAACTCACTTCCCACACCGGAGGGGTGAGTGGTGAGCAACACCAACGTTTGGCAAGGCTGCTTCTGACCCAGAGTGAGGTTTTTCTCCTGAGTCACGAACAGAAGCCAGCGTGATGTGCTACTACAGCTCTTAAACCTTTAACAACATTCGAATCCCAAAACCACCCCCTCAATATCACTATTGCCTAGCAAACGGTGAGAAAATGCCCCCCATAGATGTAGGCAAGTTCTTAGAAGTTCATCCTTTTTCTGCCTGAATTAACCAGCTCTTGCCTCAACGTAGGTGTGGCCCACCTCCATTTTTACCTTTTTTCCCTTTCAAACTAAGTGTCTTAAACCTGTGGGTCTCTCCATGACATTCATGTGTTTGATGTTGAGAAGAGATGGGCTGTAAAAAATTCTGACATAATTTAGGGCTCCTTGGAAGTGTCTTTTGATATGTAATCAGCTGTGTCTGATGCTGAGAGGAGCAAGCTGTGCTTTAGGGACAGGTTCAGAAGTGCTGCTGTGAGAATATGGAATAGGGGACTTTCCATGTAAATGGAAGATTGACTTCTCATTTCTGTTACTTAATGGTGGCTTAAATCCTAAAACGTTGGGCTTTACTCCTTTCCCAATATAATTTTTCCCTTCTCGTTAGCTAGACAGATAGATAATAAAAACCTAGGACATAGAAAGGACTAAAAGTGACCATTGGCTTTGTGGAGACCCTGCAGCTATGAATAGATGCCTCATTCAAAGTAGTCCCACTGCTGTGAATTGTACATCCTACCAGGAGGAAACAATGGGATGAAATACCAGCAGCAATAATGGAAGAGTTATTATAGGCTCTGGGGCTGTAATCCTCTGGAAAGTTTTATCACTTTGCAATGAAGCAGAGGTTTGGAGTGTGATTTTCTTTCCTAGTTGAGTTGGTTGGTTAAAAGGGTGAAGGAAATCCTGGCTGCCTACCTGTGATCCGTGTCAGGGATGGCTGTGGAATACTGACACCCATGGGTGGGCAGGAGCAGAGACAAATCAGGAAAGCCCTACCCAAACCAGGGTACTGGACTTCTAAACCTTCTAATACAGAGTTTGTATTTGAAAACAGCTGTGGCCTTATATAGTATTTCTTGAGGGCTGTGTGAGGTTCTCAAAAAAGAAGGACCCAAGATAAAGAGAAGGAGTGAAATAGCTAAAATTAAAAACTTTGTGGTCGCAGAGTGTTACCCATATAGTTAGAGCCTATCAGTGACACTGACGTCAAGGGAAGGGCTATAAAACATGGTAAAATAACTTAGAGACAGATTTAACAGTCTTAGCTAAATTTGTTTTAAATAAGCCAGCGATTTAAACATCATCAATTTTATTGAAACTGTTTTAAATAATAAGTGACTGTAAAAAGTTGAAATTCTTTGGTTTATTACTGTCGACATATCAACAGGAAAAGCTGACGTGGGTAGCTGTGTCAGCTTTGGTCTGACCCATTCGCAGCTGGTTTGTGTTATGCAGAAGCTTGTGGATCAGTCCCAAATGTGATACAAAAAGGAGGATGTTTCCACCAGTAAAACAGCAGAATATTCAACATCAAAACCTGGGAACTACTCAAATATTGTCCAGTACACCCTGCCTAGAGCTGGGTGCTTGTTGGAGGTCGAGATGAATATTCTGCACTCTGCACTTTTCCTGAGTTATTAATAAAAGGGAATCAATACTTTCATTATTATTGCTTGGAAAAAACAGTCTGGCAAACTTCTGAGTCTTTTTTGAAACTGATTACTCTGTTTTAATAAATTATTTATCTTCTAGAGGGGCAGGGGATTTTAAGAGGCGTCTCAGCATCTCCTGTTGATGTTCTTTGTTGATTCCCATGGCAGCCCATTTCCTCTAAAGCAACTAATACTCCTACTTATGAGATGTTTAATTATGAATTCCCCAGCGTTATAAAACACCCAAAATGTTGTGCTTAGTCCGCAGCACTAGGGAGGACTAGGGTTTTTCCTGGTTCTAATTTTGTCTCCTTGTAACACGAGCTGCTAAACCTGCTAATCCAAATACCAGGCTCTGTGTGTGCCTGTCCCTCAAACCCCACCCAGACACGCAGGGGCCGCGCGTGTGACGCTCAGATGAATGAAATCACATTTGTTTTTATTCTCCTGTAGTACTTTTCTGCCATTAAAAAGTTCAGCCCTCAGGCTGGTCTGAAGCCATAGCAGAGTTCCTGTGATTTCAGGGGAGATCTTTGCATGTAGGCTTGCAGAGGATATTTTAGGAAACTGTATCTGTAGTGTTGTCTGGCTTAATAGAATGTTGCTCCAAGAACCACACTTGGAAAACTTTAAGTTTCCTCCTTCTATGGCTGATTTGTTGGATTGGTCCTTCTTCAGACAGGAGAAGGAGAAAACTCTTAATACTGTGTGTCTGGGTGTTTAAAATAGTTAATGTGATGGAGCCTGGGTGTATGAGTTAAGGTTTTAATTTGTTCATGAATCTAAGTTATAAACTGCAAGGCTGAATGAGGATCACTGGAGAAACCCTGGTAAAATTAGAGTTTGGTGTTTTTTTCATGTTACAGAATTGAGAGTTCCTTAGATGTACATGTGATTTAGGAAGCTCTGTACCTCTCCTTTCCCAATCAGGTACACAAAGTATATTATATTGTATTCTTCATGATTATAGAAATATCTCAGCAGAACTAATAAAAATATCAAAGAAAAGACAAAAACAATGAGAGTTTAAAATATAGGCAATACTAAAGGTAGATCTTATTGGTTCAATTCTAGAAAAGTCATTTTTAGCAGATGGAAGACTGCTTATTCCACTAAGCCTTGTAGGTGCAGCTTTTGGGTTTCTGTCCTGCCATTTACCATCTGTAACAATCCCATATGCCTGGCTCTAGGGGTAGTAACTCTCCCTACTCCTGGTTGCAACTTGAGCAACTCCATGGCTGAAACTCCACTGAAACTTCAAACCAGTGTTTCTCATTCCTTACCAAGCCACGAGGGAACCTATTCTCTTCAATATTGCTTAAATCCAGGAGTGTCATTTATAGAGGAGCAGAGAATTCTTATTACAGGAAGGTTGTAAAGAATTTGGTATGAGATGATGTAATTAGGCAGTTGTGGAGATGAGGATGTTGGAGCATAAGAGAACAGGAGTTTGCAAGGCTGTGTCTTCTATTATTTCTAATAGGATTTCTTAGGATTAATGGATCAGTGAAGAATGAAAACTGACAGTAAGGATGCCTCTGTGTCAAAAGCTGAACAATCCCGCAGCTCCTGGTTTTGGCAATATTGCTGGTCTGCAACTGGGAGCCTCTGCTCAGCTCCCCACAGCTGAACACTGAGCAGCTCCCTAAAAGAGCATGTAGGTGATTTTTTCACTTTCACAGACAAGGATAAGATGAATCTAAGGAGTTTATTTTTGGACTTGAAGGTGAATCCTTGCTGAACCACAATTATGCTGCTAAATTTAGTAAGCGTGCACCAATAACATTTAGGTTGTCACAGAGATGAGACTTGGGCTGGGTTTGCCCACATTCAGGTTTTTTTGGTGCAAGGAGCTGAATGTCTCAACCAATGCCAAAAGGAAGAGAGCCATGCTCAGGTTTGTTATAATGCAGAAAGATGAAATGATGTGGAAATCTTTCCATTACAAAAGAGAGATTTTTTTGTTGTGTTTTAAGGAGAGAGACACAGAAGGGTGGAGCTCCAGTGCAAGAAAAAGACAAGCAATGACAGAAAGAAATACAGCAAAGCAGGACACTGTGTCTGGCAGGGAAGGTGAGGGATTTGGGGAAATATTTCATAATCTGGTTCCTGTTTGGAGCTGAATGGGTGTAGCTTTCTACACTGAACCAAAGGTGCTGCTCCGTGTGGAAGTGGTGTCCAACTTGTTCTGGAATCATCACTCAAACTCTGAAAAAAGTGGCTTTTGTTTTAATAATTAATGCGTGGTAATGTTCTTGTTTTGGTCCTGAGGTATCAGGCAAACATGCTGAAGTGGAGATTTTCTCTGGTTGTGATGAGGATTTTTCCCTCTCCCTGAGGTCACAGCTGAAACAGGGGACCAGGGCTGTGCCTCCAGCCCAGTCCCAGCATCCCGGGCTGTGTGTCCTGAGCAAATCACCTTTGGGCTCAGCACAGCATTTTTGCAAAGCAGACCTTTCTCCTTGATTAAATCAACTCTACTTTCATCCCTTTGGAGCTTTCTGTGGTTATTGCTTACGTCAGAGGGTTTAGACATTGCATTACTGCCCCAAAAACCTGCAGTGTAGCAGTTCTGAACAGTGTCAGCCCGAGAACCTGCACCAAGGGGGCACCAGCAGCACCTGGGTTTATTCCTTAGACTGAACTGTAACTCTAAGAAACAATTTTTTCAATTAATTTTTTAAAAGGCTTTATAAACAATTGAATTGTACTTTAAAGGTATTAACTGAAGCATAACATAATACACTAACAGGAGTCCAGCTATGAAAATGACTGGTTTGGTATAAACAGGTGCATCTTCTTTGAAATCTGAAAGGCCAAAATTTGTTGTGACATTAAAATACTCTTTTATATTAAGCTAGTGACACACTATGTGCGTGGCCCCAGCTGGCTTTAAAAAGTGCAACATAAGAAATTGATGGAGGAAGGAAAAGAATAGGAAAATGAAATTTCAGGAACTGCTGCTGCAGGAAGGGGTTTAAGCAATTTGTAGATAACAGTGTATCCCTCTCTCCCACAATCCAGAGCCCTGTGATTAAAGCACTTTGTAATTGTCTGCTCTCTGCTAAACCCCTGCTGCTGGAGCCCACTGGAGTTCCCAAATTTAAGGCAATTCAGATGATCCCACCACCCCAAAGTTGTAGGGGTTTTGTGCCTTCCCATTTTCCTTAAAATCAAATTAATCCGGGACATCTGCAAATAATACTTAGTCCTGACTATGAATGCATAGCCTCCCTTGCTACAACCATTTTTAAACTATACATAGGATTCTAGTTCTATTTTTTTTTTTTTTCATTGGGAGTGGCAGAATTCTTCTTCCTGGGAGAAAAACCTGCAGTGCCTACAGTGGCAGGTATCAATTGCCTCTGTATTTCAAGCTAGTGAAATAAACTGTGTTTAATTTATGATAAATAACCTTGCATTGCATTGAACCTTCAAATATTTTACTGTTACCCATCAAAATACCATCAAAGTTACACACTACATGGAATCTCCATAGGAACTTGATTTATGCTAAGCTGCATTTTAAAAAAAACAAAAAAAAAACCCAAACACAAACCTGTCGCTACAGGACGCAAGAAAGAACCACTCTGACACCTGCTAGTTGAGAAAAAAGAGAAGAAAGAAGAAAAAGTTTATTTGAGCTCCTTATATTTATAGGTTTCTTAATTTGACAAGGAATTGGAGGGATGGTGTCACTGCCTCTCCAATCTCAGTGAACAGAAAGAATGTTCCTCAAACTTTCCCTCACCAAGAAGGAATGAAAACCAGAAAGGACATTTAAGTAAACATTGTCTATTATTTACGTGAAAGTGTGAGAATTATCAGAAGGCTAAAAAGAACAGGGCAACAGAAACCCATGCTAAACAACATAAAGAATACAAAAATGGAAGGAAAACACACCCCAAACCACCATTTGGGAGAGGTTGTTGTTGCCCAGGTTTCATGTGTGGCTGAAAAGAGCCATTGAGAGCAAAATTGACTGGATTGAGTTGGTCACATCCCACTGGGGTGGCCTTTGGTGTGTGGGGAACTGGGCTGGTGCCAAGGCCTGGGTGATGGGGGAGCAGCAAAAGTGGAACATGAATAATTCCCTTTCTTCTCCTCCTCGCTCATGGTCGGCAAAACACATTCCCCATCATAATTTATGAGTAATAATGTTAATTGCCAGCTCTGTGTAATTGGTATGGTTTAAATATGGGCTGTTAATTGTGGTTTGTATCAGAGTCCTGACTCTTCTGAACAGCCAGAGAATGTGGGTTTTAATTACCAAGTTCCTTGCTGCCATAAATGTCCCCAAGTGATTTAGGAAACACAGGCTGCCATATCAGGTTTTGACAGGTTTTTTTTTTTGCCTTGCAAGCCCTTCAGCCTGCTGGGGAAAATAACTCCAGTAAAACCAGAGCAGCACCATCAAAACACGACAAACAGAGTCACAGTTACACTGCAGCTGCTGTAAAAGGGAGTTCTTTATTTGGCCAAAAACTTGCAGTAAGAATGAGGTAGTGATGCCAAAACAAATTAATTAGGAAATACACATTTCTTGACTTTTAACTGGTTTCTCTGTCACAAGAAAATGGGTAGGTTTGAAAACTCATAATTTTCATGAGTGAAATATAATTCCTGGAGGGGTGGGGTTGGTTTTTGCTTGTTTGTTTGTTTGGCTTGGTTTGGTTTTTTTTTGTTCTCTTTTCTTTTTTAAAATTTCATTTTTGTTTTGTTTTAATTAAATGTAACTGAGTCTGTATTCAGTGAAGACAAGAGCTTCTTGTCAGTAGCAGATTTGGGGTCACTGATGGCACAGTGGGCTGCAGCTTTCCATTTGAAGGGTCCATAAACCACTGGCTGTGTTCCACAGCGTGCATTGGTAAACTGCAGACTGCAGTAAAACCTCCCTGTTGCAACATAAATATGGCATGAAAGTTGATTAACCAGGTTTATGTTGTTAGCCAAGCCTGCAATCCATCTGGACTAAAAGGATAAAAATGAAAACCAAGTTGTTCAACAGCAAAATGGTGAGCCCAGAATAGAAAAGGCAAAGGTGTGGACATTTAAATTCCCAGTAAGATGAGCAGTTATTTATTCTCTCTGGTGCCTCGCTTGATTTTTTTGTGAAGTAACTGCAGATTGTTGAATTGAGATCATGATCATTAAAGGAAGAGCTGTTTGTATGTCTGAGTGGACTCTTGGGAAGAGTCTTTCCCTGTTCTGGGCTCGTTCTGTGTGTGCTCATGATGAGAACTGACAATTAGGAACATCCCCTTTGAAACTGGAACAGTCCTGCACCTCTTCATTCTGCTGTTTGGAGTGTCCTCACAGACATGCCCTGCTCAGCAGTCAAGTTTGGAACAAACTTTTTCACTCGTACTGATTTCTTTGAAATGGAACCTTGGTATTCCAGGACTTTAGGAACCAACGGGATGACAGTTGAATATTCTGGATGATGGTGCTTGTGCTATGGCTGTTGAGGAAAAGCAGTGTCTGAAGGCAAATTTATCACCCCAAATTCTGGTATGGGGAAGGTGTGCACGTTGCTGAGGCAGCAGCTCTGCCCCCATGAATGACTGAATTTGATGTGTTTATTCGTTATAGAAATCAAGGAGTTGTCTGGCTGACGTGGGGCCTTATTAGTGGCCAAATGGGCTCAGTAGGAATCTTTGCACTGGATCAGAAGCAGCCCTGCTGATTTGATTTATGGTTGCTGCATTCTGCTGGCTGTCCTTGCAAAGTTTTATCCCTAATCAATACAGGCAGAGCCTTGGCAGTGGAGCAGCTCAGGAAGTGCAGGAGCCTTGCGTGGATCTGCAGAAATCCGTGGGGTGGGTGGTAGGTAAAGGGGAACAGTTCTCATGCCCTGAGCTCTTTAGGCTCTGTGTCTTTTCCTCCCAGTGAAAGGCTCCTGTTTATTAACTCTTAACTCCTGCAGAACTCCCCCATCCAGGTTGAATCTGCAGCACAAAATCACTCTGTTTCCAAAGAAATATGATTTTCTGTTTCCAAATGGATGCTGTCCTAACTACTTCTGTACTTATCACCTGCTGCTTCCCCCTAGTTCCTCTCCTTTTTATCACATTTGAATAGCAAGGCTCTTCTTCAGTCACTCAATTGTGATTAAACCTAAATTCAGGGAAGATCTCTGCTCAGCATTGCTGGTCTTGCAGCAGGTCCACTCCATATTGATGTTTGGCACAAAAAAAACAAGGGAAATTGACTATTTTAAGTGAATATCCTATTTTTTAGGGAATTGTGAGAATCGCAAATCAGTAACCAGAATCTGAGCTTATCTCCATTTATTGCTGAACAGTGTGGTAAATAACGTGCTCTTGCCTTTTTTTGAGACTCTGAAATTAAGCCTATTTATTTAAGATTTAAACTAATTATAGGTGCATAATTCTGCAATGTATGGAAACAGAATCTCTTCTAAAGAGCTGGTGGGGAAATAGAAGTTTAATTCAAGCCCACATGAGCTATTATTGGAATTTCAGTAGAGTAGAGATGGATCTGAAAGTATAGATATGGTTGGGTTTACCCCTGCCCCTTAAAGTAATATTGTGAATATGAATACCTGTGTTTAATCAGGCCAGCTGTGTCCTGGGAAGGTGAAACACGGGGTAATTTAAAGCCAAATACAAGAGCTCCCATACTGCTGGAGATGGTGGTTCTGACATTGCAGGGTCAAGGTCAGGAGCTCTGCAGGTTGAGACACAGTAACCTGTCAAGATTTACTGCTGTTAATTAGGGTTTGTAAACAAAAAATACAGTGTGCACATAATTCCATCAGTTTTGTTCCGCTAATTCATTGCTTTTCATAAGCACACTAAAAATAATATTATTTTTAAGGCCGATTAAAAATCAAACCTTGTATTTATTTATTGAGAAGAACCCAGGAATTTTGTTCTCCTCTGTTTATGGAATTGATGCTGCTTTTCTCTTTGGAAGGAGGGCTGGTGTAAAACAGATTCTCACAAAACAAACAGGAGTTCAGGATGTTTTTAGATTGTCTTGTAATTTTCGGGAGGAGTGAGAGGTAAAATTATCCACCCTGGAGAGAACACATTTGCAGCAAGGAAATTCTGATTCAAGCCTTAACTCGGAGGCAGCTGAGAGCAGCTTTTGCAGGCAGAGTAACGCCACGTGACGGGGGTGATACAAATTTTATTTCAGGAGCACTTAAGAAGCATATGCTAATGTTTTGTGAGGGAGAATGGCTCTGGAACATCCTCTGAAATGAGAATCTCTGCCATTGTTTAAATAGAACCTGTGTTTGCAGCCTTAATTTATGTCTCGTCAAGGGCAAATGAGACAATTCTTGTCTCTAAAGATGAAATACAGATGGCTGGAAAGAAATCCAGATAAACCAAGAGCTTTAGGGGTGGCTCTGGTGGCACCTTCCCCCTGCCTCCTCCTCCAGCTGGTGCACAGAGCATTTCACCTGCCCCAGTGCTGTCACACACCGAGGGTGCAGCGTTCTCCTGCAGAGTAAACCCAAACAGAGCCTCCACCCCGAGATTCCAATCAGCACAGGAGGATTCTGCTGTTCCTTCGTGCAGGAGGAGCTTGTAAGAATTAGTCCTTCAGCAGTCAAGTCGTTCAAGAGCCAGAATTCAAGGGAAGGAATTGTCTGCTGCTTCAGTCCTGTGTTTCTCAGGAGATGTTTGGTGCTGCTATGTGCTGGTAAAGGCACAATAAAGGAGGCTCTCACACCTGCTAGGTTTATCAGAAAGAGGGAAAAGGAGAGACTTTATTTACATTTCTGATACTTTATAGGGTTTTCAATTCCACCAGGGATTGGAGGACATGTCACTTCCTCCTCAATCCCACTGGAGAAAAAGGATGCTCATCAAACTTTCTCTTATCACAGAAGGAATGAAAAACAGAAAATACAGTTAGATAAACATTGACTATTGTTTACATGAAACTCCGTTAGAAAGAATTCCGACTCCATATTATACACAGAAGGCTTAGCCAAAAACAGGACAACACCACTATTCACAATTAAATTGGCACCTTTGGAGGGTGGGCTCCACTATAAATGAAGTTGTAACTCAAGACATCAGGAATGTACGTGGGAGCGGAGCGGCAGAGCTGAGGGAAGTGTTTTTGTTGTTTAAGAGTATGAGAAAGTACCTTCAGGTTGTTATGAACTGTGATTTCATTTCAGAGAATGCCTTGAAAAGGTGAAGACCTGGGTTTGGGCAGGAGCTGTGTGTGAGCTCTGGCATCAGTACAACACCAGGAGGGGGGAAATGCTCCGTGTGGATGTACTGGGGTGGATATTGAAGAAAAGTATTTACTGTGGTGGCAGAAAAAGGAACCACCCTTATGACCCAGGCTTTCTCATGGTCGCTGTGGCTCAGCTGGCCCTGCAGATTTACAGGGAATTCCTGTTCCTTAAAATAGGTGACTTCTTTTTTGGCTACTGGCTCAGTTCATAATCCGTGTATGTAGTTGGAAATCTAAAACCAAGCACAAGAAACCCCCAAATCAACATCTGCCAACGCTTCACACGCTATGGTGGAAAACAATTTGAAGTGAAATAAATCCCTTGGGTTTCATTTCTTTAGAATTCCTTGGGTTTTGTTGCTTACTTCTGAAGGTGCATTCTGGGATGCAGACAGGTTCAAGACTTCAAATTTCTAGTAGAACATCAGCAAAAATCGAAGATGGGCATTGAAAGGACCTGATTTATTTTCCTAGTGATGGTACTGATGGCACCTGGCACAGTTTTGTATCACAGAATTATTGTCAGATGGCTTTTTCTTAAGGGTTTTGTAACCAGTAGGATGAGCTACACCAGAATTTACCAGTGAAATCATTTGGATATCATGGTGAGCATTCCAGGGGGTAGGAGATTGGAGCCTGACTGCTATGAGGAGACTTAGCAGCAAATGTGACACGAGAGAAAGGGTGAGGAGGGAGGCTGGGGAGGGGGGAAAGGACACAGTGGTTTTGTAGTTTTCAGTTGCTCTTTTTATTCAGCAGCAGTTGGTATTTGTGTGCAGTTATTGTATAAAAACAGTCTCTATTTTAGAGAGGCTTTAGAAAATAGAAGCACAAGTTTAAATGAGCAAATGGACACTTCTCCATGAAGCTGAACCAGCCAAAACTGTGTGATGCTTTAAACACGCTTTGATGTTTAATGCTGGACCCCAAAATTGCTGGATTGTTTGCATTTTCAACCTCATCAGAGTGACTGCAAAGCCTCCAGTGATCTTCCCTCTTCACTTGTGGGCAATACCTCAGTTGCAGGGATGGTGCCATGTTGGGTATTGTTAAATAAACCAAATTTTTTATTCATCATTTTCTCTTTCATATAGCAATTATTTTCCTTCCCCCTTCAGCTTCCTACATTTATACAGATCCCGGGAAAGATATCCTTATGAAATTATATTTAACAATTGAGCTCTTAACACATTTCTGTCAAGGCTCCAAGCATATTGATGGTGACCCCCTTATTTAATAGTGATTATAATTGATTTCTCACAACTCTTAATGCCAGGCAATGATTAGAGAATGAGCTATGGCCAGCTTTCTCTCGTGGTGAGATTTTTTATCAGGCAGTATAAGATTTGAGTAGAACTGGAGGGGTTTTTTATGCTATGAAAGCCTTTATGAGTATTTAAAAAAAAAAAAAGTAAAATGTGATCATTTTAAATGACTCTACTGACAAAACATTTAGTAATGAATGTTGCTGTTTGTGTTATTGCATTATCTCTAAATGCCAAGCCAAACTAACAGCAGAGAACTTGCAGTCTGGCTCCTCTTTGGCACTGTTTATTTCATATTAACTTTGTGTTTTCCTTACCCTTAAAAAGGCCCCTCTCATCCCTGATCAGATGCTCTCTTCTCCAAAGGGAGGGCATGGAGAGAGGAGTGGGAATGGCAGAAATATTGGATTTAACAGTGCTGGGGCTTCTCCCTGAGGATTTCAGAGGAATCCTGTCAGGACTATGCCCTGACATGTGTACATATTTACATCCTGACATATGTATATATTTATATCCTGACATGTATTTATTTACATCCTGACACGTTCCCACTGCTGTGGTGGTGGGTGCTGGCAACTTAACAGGATCTTCAGCAGTGGGCATGGCTTGGGAGAAAGGAATCCCTCGGGATGAGGAGCCTCAGGAGGAAATACCCTGTTGTCCTGTTTTTTGCTAAAGCCTTCTGTTGTAACTTGGAGTCAGATAATTTTCTCATGGATTTCATGTAAATAATAGCCAATGTTTACTTAACTGTCCTTTTTGTTTTTCATTCCATTGTGGTGAGGGAAAAGTTTGGACATTTCTTTTGTCCACTGAATGAAAGAGGAGGTGACACTGTCCCTCCAATCCCTTGTGGAATTGAGAAATCTATAAATATAAGAATTTCCAAATAAACCACCTTCTTCTTCTCTTTCTGCTCAACCTGGCAGGTGTCAGAGTGGTTCTTTCTCGTGTCCTATAGTGACAATCCCCACAGCCCTGTGGGAATCATCCAGCTCCACGTGGGACAGAGCAGAGGTGGGCTTGCTGTGCTCATGTTCCTCAGGCCTTGCAGGCAGTTTTATGCACAGTTTTAATTCCACTGGAGATTAAAAGGCTTGGTGGAGCTGGGAGTTCCCCAGCCTGGTCATTCCAGGTCAGGGCTGGCAGAGTGAAGCAGTCTGCTGCATGTGACTTAAAAAACGAGGAATCAGACATTTGCAGAATATCAAAAAACGTAAAGGAACTCCAGAGCGGCAGGAAAAAGAGAATTGTGATCTCTTCTCTTGCCCCATCACCTTCAACCTCCCCCAATCCATCTTATCAGAGTTTCTTTACTTTACATTGTTTTTATCTTTTCTATTATTGCTCTGCATACCCCAGCCTGGCTAAATCTGCTTTCCCCTGGTTCCAGCTCTGCCCTGTGCAGTCTGGTGCTGACTGCCATTCCTTCCAGTTAGCTCTCAGCATTCAGATCCCACCTACCCGCAGCAAGATTGACTTGACATGGTTATTTACAGCAGACTTGCACTTGTAAACACAGAGTTTAATTGCTTTTCTTGTTTCCTCTGCTGCCTGTGCTGTCTAGCTTTTAAGCCTAATGCCACTGACAACATAAATGAGAAGGAAGGGCGTAAAATCTGAGGGTTTTGTTCAAAATATCGTATGGATTTGTGAAACTTTGATGTGGGTTTTCTTCTACGAGTTAAAGTCTTAAGAAATAGTAATATAATTGTGTTTCCCAGCTTTTTAAAGGAAGGCGAGTGTGGGGAGAGTGCTGTGGCAGAGAGAACAAACTCAACATTTAGCCATTAACAATTCACTGGCAGCATGGTAAGGAATCAGAAAATTGATTGTTTTTCATGTTCACTTTCCCCACTTCCCTTTTTTCAGAGGAATGAGCAAAGCTGGGCTGTGGGAACTGCTGACCTCGGTGGGACTAAAGCTCTGCTGTGCTGGGGGCTCCCCAGCTTGTGAGGAGCAGGCCCTGACACTGATATTTATGTTTCTTTCTCCAGAGCTGGTTTGGTTTTGGTCCCCGAGGTGTCCCCCTCTGATCCTGCTGTGGCTCCCCGGGGTGGGGACGGGGCAGAGAGGGGACAGGGCCTGTCTGTCAGGGCTGGGCTGAGTCTAACCCAGCACAGAGAACATCCCAGGAGCCCCTGCTGTAATTCCATCCCAAATTAGCCCATCGAGGAGCACTTGCTGTGTCAGATGTCCAGCAGCCTGGCTGCTGCCATCCAGCCCTGTCCAAAGACCTCAAACTGTTCCTGCTCAGTGAGCACTGACCCTCTTTAACCATCCTGGTTTTCCTCAGTTTGCTCAGATTTTAAATAGACAGGCACAGCTATGAAGCAAAAGAAAAACCAATCATTATTCCATGGTGCTTCACACATCTACAGCATAAATATGAGTTTCATCACAAAACCATCACCTGTATCCTGCTCTCATTTTTTCATATGTGTGGTTTTTTTCTGTCTGCTGTTTCAGTTTTAGAGATTTGATGGTGAGGTAGATCCTGGGCACTTGCAAACAGGGTCTGGGCAGGGCAATCCTCTGCCCCAGCCCCTGAGGGTTCCCCTGCTGCGCTCTCAGCACGAGAGGGAGAAAGATCTAACTGGGTCCTCTGCAGAAACCAGCAACTTTATACAAGATCTTATGGAGAGCGATGAAAATTTCATTCCCAGGCACTTCAAGACTGTGCAAGAATTTGGGTATCACACATCTGTGTTTTACTTGGGAACTTTCGTGGTTTTTATTTTTATTTTATTTTTAAATCACTGTGGAAGTGTTGCTGCAATACAGGGCTTGGGGAACTCTCATCTCTGTTTATAACTTCACGTGGCAGGAGGTGCTAAAGGAGCCAGGCTGGAGAAAGCTCTGAAGAGTCAGGGCTTCAGCTGCCTCTCTTTTTCCAAAAAGTCCTGAACTTGCAGGCTCCCAAAATAAAATCTGGTTGTTGTCTTCTGGCACAATGGTGATCAAACCAAGGGCAGGGTGTGTGTGTTTGTGTATGTGTGTGTTTAAAAAAATAAAATTTATCTTAGCCTGTTTCTTAGATATACCCAAAAATAGGCTAAAAGGGCTTTTGGCTCTCCCTGTTCATGTTTATGAGCACCTTGAAATGATGGTGTTTGAGGGATTACGTGTTGAGGGGGCTGTGGTGGGATGGAATTGGGGCCATTATAAACAGGCCTTCATTTTGCCCTTCTTTTGAAACTTGCTTGAACCGAACAAGCATTATTTGAAAAGATTCTCTACAGAAAAAAGTTTAAGTACAAATGCAAATTTGAAGTGTTCAAGATTGAAGAATTACCTTTTCTAAAAGTAGAAAATTGTGCGTATTGCTCTTTTCTCCTTGGTTTCTTCCTACTTTTTTTCCTTTATCCAATGATAAAACTGGAGAATGCATGGACTTTTTCAGCAGTAGAGTGAGAATAGAAAGATTTGTCCACCAGAGCTGTTAAATCAGAGACATTTTTTAGTTCTGCTGTTATTGAGAAGTTGATTGTTTTTTGCCAATGATTTGAAGTAATTTAATACTTAAGATGTGGTAAATCTATATTTATGTCTAAATCTATATTATATATCTATTATATATTAACCTATATGTATCTAATGCATTCAGAGAAATCCAGTCCATAGCTGAACTTTCTGGCCCATTAAAGACTCTTATTCCCGAGTTAAAATTTACTTTGTCAGGGCAAATAAAAGTAAATGGAGAAGATTCCTCTGTTCTGGATTTGTTTTGTTCTGATTTTTAAATATGTTATCCTAGTCTCACCAAAACAGTAGTTTGGTGTGGAAATTCAAGTCTTGAAGGCCCAGTTATAAGCAAAAATATCATCATTTGATGGGTTTGGGAATCATTTATCAGCACATGAACATCAAGGCCAACAGCAGGATGCTGAAGATGTAAAGTAAAGCCTCTGCAGAGGACTGGGAACGTGGAGCTTCCTGGAATTTGCAGCGTGGCTCAGGAGCAAGTTGATTATGAGGATGAATTTATGGGATCCTGAGGATGTTCAAGGCAGGGCACAACCTGAACCAAGGGCAGGATTTGGTCTGGGTCCTGCTCATAGCTCTTCCTTTGAGCTGCTGTGTCTGCCAAGCTGCAGAGGGGAGCAACAATGCAAGGAGGGAGGACAAACCTTCATCACAGTTCCTGCAATTCCTCAATTTGGACGTGTCTGCATCTGAGACAATTATGGGGTGGGAGCTGTTTCTCCTCCTTGAGGAAAGCAGGATATTTCTTAATATACCAGAGGAGATTCAAACAAAGAGAGCACAGTGCTGCCTCACTGAGAAATGGCTTCTAGATAAGGTCTGCTGCTCCTGGTCCTGCTGACTTATTGGGATCACATTTTCATTTGCAGTGTATGGAGAAGATGCCATGGAGACGAGGGTGGGGTGGCTGGGCAAAAGGAAATCAGGGCTGATATGAAAAGATGTGACAAATTCAAGCAGGAGGATGCTCCTGAATGTCTATGAAGGCTCTTGATTTGAGCTTCATCTCAATTACAGTGGCCCCTGTTTAAATAAAGGACACAGGACTATTATTTTGATGGTTTGTTCAGTGCTTAATAAAACCTGTTTCTATTCTATTAGAATTGTGTCTGTTACAGACTGAAGGCTGGGAGTTATCTTTATGAATTAGCTTTTCCTTTTCATTCTCACTAATAATTCTGTCTCTGGCAGTTTGTTTCTATGGTAATGTTTGTGATGCAGCTTCTCCTTTTATTTTAAGTAGAATTCTGGAATGCTTGTAGGGACAAACACTCTCAGAATCCCACATGAGACTTTTCTGCAGGAAGATCTCAAGATTTGACTCCAGAGGATGAAATAATCAGGACAGCGAAGCCATTGTCAGACGAAAATATTGTTTGACAAAATTAACAGGAAGGTCAGATAAATTTACTCAGAGTGCTTGGAGAATAAATTGATCAAAGGATGGCTTAAAGGATGACGATTTTTTCCTTCTTAATATAAACTCCTTAGAATGCATATCCAGCCCTGATTCCACAGCAGGGCTTTCTCTGTGGTACCCTGGGAGGTGTGAACTGAATCACCAGCCTGACACAGGGGGCAGATTAGGCCGAGAGTAGCCGGGGAGCTGTGGGAAATTTTGAAGCTAAAATTGGTTTGGAGGACAATCTTGCTTCTGCTATTTAAAGCCTGCCCAAAGCCTCTGAGGCCAAGTCCCAGGAAGTGTGGGGGGACACATCTGCAGCCAGAGCTGGGTGCTCCTATAGGCATAAGAGATTGTTTCATGCACTTTTTGAATTTCCAGCTACTGCTCAATGGAACAGTCATTGCTTGAAAGAGAATTAAAAAATAGTAAAACCCTCAAAATGGTCAAGGTAATCAGATTAGCCCTCCCCACTGCCATGAATTTGGGGGCAGTTGAATCCCTACCCTTTACATTTTGCTCAGCCCCTGATAATTCTCCACGTTAATGTTTCAGTATCAGAAAGTCTTTTCCTTGGAGCTCCAGGTGCACCTGAGAAGGGCTGAAGTTGCACAGGAGGATTTGTACAGACTCATAAGGTTTTTCAGGCCGTGTATATTATTTTTTTATGTAGCTAAGAAACCTTTTAGTAGGGATTTTCACCCCTTTCTTTGCTTTTTCTGTTTTTCCCGAGAATGTCAGGAAGGTTTTCATCCCAGCTGTGCTGTGGGATGTGACACTTCAGAGAAACAGATTCCCTTTTAGAGGGAGCTGCAGCAGGGGAGGCAACCACTGAAAAAACGGGGTTTGCCCTTAGAAATGCAGCCTCAGTGTTAAATTATGGAACAAATAACGCTCCTTGATAATAAATACATCTTAGTAGCTGTGCTTCTGGGGGTTTTGCAGATGCTGAGGGTTGGTTTCGTGCTAGAACACAAACAAGAGACTTATGAGCTTCCTCTGGCTCATTTTCGTTAGCGCAGGGCGTCTGCATTACACAGGAAATCCATGGGCTGGGGCTGCCCGCTGAAATGTGGGACATCAGCAACAGCCCCATCTGCATCTGCACTCCACAAACACTCTAAAGCTCAGCTTAATGCTCTCATAAATTGTGGGCTGCTCTGAGAAGCCCTTGAATGTAGCCAGGGATCTTTATGTGACTTGTCACTAATACTGGGAGGAGGAGGGTGTTGGGTAAGGGAAGGGAGCTCCTTGGTGCAGCCCAGGGCATGGATTTGATTTTGGAAATGGCCTTTATGAACAAGAACTGCACACCTGCACACCTGTGCATCACCCGTATTGGCACTGTACAGGTTTCTCAGTTCCACAAGGGATTGGAGGAAGTGCCACTTTCTCTTCAATCCCACTGGAGAAAAAGGATGCTCATCAAAAATTCTCTCATAGTACAGGAATGAAAACAAAAAGGACAGTTAAGTAAACATTGGCTATTATTTACATGAACTCCGTGAGAATATTTGACTCCAAAAATGTAAATTATCAGAAGGTCAGCAAAAAACAGGACAACAGCACTGCTTTTCTAAGTTAGAAACATTTAATTTTTTTTTTTTCCCAGCAAGGATTTGAGGATGCAGATTAAGCACATATATAGAGAGAACTTGGATTTAAAAAATTTTATTACTTTGTTTTGGTTGTTTGGTTTATGACAACATTTTTGTGGAAAGAGTTAACTTTAAAAAGCATAAAGATGATAAGTAATACTCACACCATCCTGACAGCATCTAATTCAGAGAATACTTGATGGCTGAAACCCAAGATTTCTGATAAGCCCTAAATTGTTTTTATTCTACATCAAGATAAAATAAGCCTTTAATTTCATTTATCTGTCAGTGAAAAGGCAGATAATAAAAGCCACAGAAAGTCAATAAACCCACTGATTGAGGCTTCAAATGTTAGAACGCTGCTTCTAATTCCTGCCAGGAAGCGTGGTCATGTCCTACCCTCTCTGCTGGGCTGCTGCTTGTTCTGGGCTTTACTTCTGCCTGAAGTTCTCCTTGAGCCTGAAGAGTTTCACAGACAAAAGTGGTGTCCAAAACTACATTTCTAGGTTACCTTTTTTCAAAACTTATTATTAAAAATACGGGTGGTTTGTTGTTTTTTTTTTTTTCCACAATGGAAAGTGGATTCTCAGAAAGTTCCTGATTTATTCCTTTTAATGGGGCCTCATGGACTGGGGAGCAGTGGGGGAATTAAAGGTGCTTGGGTGGAAAAAAAGAAGTATAGTTTTTTTCTCCAGTTATCTGGCAGCTACTTGTTTCTATTACTGTATGTTAGGCAGCAATAAAATCCAGTGTAAAATGCCAAAGGTGCATTTTAGGTGATGTGTAAATAAAATAATTCCATGTGGGTTTGAGAATTTGTGTGTTAAAAGCCTGAGCTGTGAACATTGAGGGTCCTTCAGATGTAAAGAGCTTGCACAGGTCACCCTTTATGTTAACCCAGGTGCTTTAACTGCCAGGTACGAGAGCAGTTTAATGATATTTAGTCACAACTGTGACTGGGTCTGGGTTGGTTTTGTTTTTTAAACCAAAGCAAACCCAGCAGCAACAAGAAGTCCTCCACTGCAGGAACACCATTAGAAAATGAACCAATGCTGCTAATTGGACAATGAAGCTTGTTCAGGTGAACAGGAAAGAAGAAGAAGAACTGCCTTTAAGGCATTTCAGGGATTTTAGAGAAGGTGTTTTGTGTGAGTTCAGGGGAAATGGGGCAGCTGTAATCAGGGAAACACTCTGTGCCAAGCAGAGTATAGGGACCCTTAGGAGAGCAGGCACAGGGCACAGGGCACAGGGAATGGCTCCCAGTGCCAGAGGACAGGGCTGGGTGGGATCTTGGGCAGGAATTGTTCCCTGGCAGGGTGGGCAGGCCCTGGCCCAGGGTGCCCAGAGCAGCTGTGGCTGCCCCTGGATCCCTGGCAGTGCCCAAGGCCAGGCTGGACACTGGGGCTGGGAGCAGCCTGGGACAGTGGGAGGTGTCCCTGCCCATGGCAGGGGGGGCACTGGATGGGCTTTAAGGTCCTTCTCAATCCAAACCATTCCATGATTCTGGGCCAGGTTTGATTAGAGGTTGATTTTAAAAGGTGATGATGACTTAGAGGATTCCCCCTGGATCTCCCCTGTGCTCCCTGCTTCCTGCACAAGGGTGTTCAGGTGAGAGCCCCGAACCTGTGGGTTAAAGAAAATGCTTCCTCAGTGATAAGCAAAGTGTTGAGGCTCTGATGATCTAACAGTAGATGGAAAACTTGAATATTTACTCTTGTTTATGCATTCTCTGAGTTTACTCAAGAGTCTGACACCTAATTAATACTGTGCTTCGTAAGTTTGTGTTGTTCTCCATCAGCATTCAATAATTTTTTAAAGGCAAATCTTTCCTAATTGGCAGTACTGAGCCAGTAAAACTTATATTTGATTAAGAGAAGACAGAGACCCACAAGAGCTCTCTGTGCAGTTTAATCAGTAAAATTCTAGAAGTTCATTGTTTCAGTTCTGAAACCTGGCAGTGCCCTGTGGGCTGCCCTGGGTGCTAAATCTGATTGGTTTTGTTTCCTTCATGTCATTCCCAACAGCTAAAAACACTCTGTAACTCTTCAGAAATCCCACACTTCTAAAGCTGCAGGGGAGAGGATCTTCCATGGAACTCAGCCAGTGGAGTTATCATGAGCTCTTCTCACCACAGGTCATTGTCAAACTCTACTTGTGACTGGAAATTGCTTTGCAAAGAACAGGATTTTAAACTTAGGGAGCATTGTTAGACATCTTGATCTAACAAACTTTCCAAACATTCCTGAGTTTTCCAAGACAAGATTTAAAGCTGAGGTAAGTTTAGTGGCAGATCTGCACTTGATATCAAGTTCAAAACCCTATTTGTTTTTGTGGACTATATTAGATCACATGGACTGTGATTTAAGTCAGCTGAGGTGATGTTTGTGTGGACTATGGTGATTTACATCAGGTGAGGTTTTGCTGCAGGTGGCTGAAGTGAAAAAAGGCTCTGAGGGGTGGAGTGGAGGGGAGGAAAAGCTTAACAGCTGTTAAAGTGGGTGCCTCTGAGTAAATTCTGCTTTCTCTACTCTGGAAATCTCAAGTGTCATCTCTTCACTCCCAGGGTGAAGAAAGGAGGATTTGGCCTTTTAGTGCTTTGGGGAAATTCTGTATCTGCCTGAGCAGAAGTCCCCACCAGTGAGAAGGTAAATCACCTCTGCCATGGCCTCTTTCTGTACTGCCAAGGTCACACCCAAAGCAAAACCTCACACACAAGATTGAGTCCTCCCCCTGTAATTCTGGTTGGACTTCAATCACAAAGCAGGCACTGGCCATGTCGTGCTCCCCTGGAGGGTTTGCAGAACAGCTCCGCTGGGTTTTGGTTTTCTGAGCAGAAATTTGTTCTTTATCTGCCCCGGTGGGATTCAGGAGCCCCTCTGCTGGGGGACACACCTGGGAACAAGGTGGAGGGACTGGAGGGTCCTGCCCTGCTGTCCTGAGTGAAAACAGGGAGCTGGGATTTAGAGTTGGCATCCCGTGGAAGCTGCTGAATGGTGCCCAGTACAGTTCCACATCAGTTCCTGTGGGGAAATGAAGGATGACTGAGTGGGGTGGAAGCCCAACACAAACTGGCTTTTATGGAATCTCTGGGTATTTGAAATGTTCAGGACATGTCTTCTTCAGGTTTTGAAAGCCTGGTTGTGATTAACTCCAGAACTGGCTTTATTTTATAAAAACAATACAGTTGTGATAGGAAGCTTGAATCAATATTGACTCAAAGGAAGGTGACACTTAGGGGGAATAGAATATTTACCTTCTTACCTGCGGGCTTAAATACCTAATTTAGGAGTTCTTTCTCTTGTAATTTTTGTGGCTCCGGGTTGAGCTGTGTGAATACTCCCTGTGTCAATCACCAACACCTCTCCTTGCAATGGGAGTGCTGTCAAGTAGGTGTTCTTTTTCTGTTATTCCTGATCTCTTTAATATTTCTCACACAGCAGAGCCCCTGTATCAGCAGCACATGTTGTATTTTCCGTGGTAATTGGGTACTGCAGGGGGAGAATTTCTTCCAGTTTATTCATGGAAATAACACGTAGACAAAGAAATTTCAGGTTTGTCCTTCCCTCGTGGGTCAGGCAATATTGGCTGGGGTTTATTGGGTGTTTTGGTCTATAAATACTCCCTAATCTGTACGTCCTGCTGGCGTCACTGTGCCGGGGTCACCTTTCCATCCCAACGTGGGTTCATGGCTGCTAAATTTAGTGTTTGCAGCACAGGGAGCAAAGCTGCTGCGTGGGGCAAGGGAAAAGTTATTTTTCAATGCTCTGAATGCAAACAGTGACTTCTGGAGATTATGGAAACCAGGGGTTTTCAGGAGAGAAAAAGCCCCAAACAAACAGATGTTTACCAGTTCTAAGTCAACTTTTAGTTCTTCAAATCCAGGTTTCTACTGCTGCTGTTGGGTGTTTGTGGGGATGATCATAGTGGTGGTGTCAAAATGGTAAAAGACATTTTATTTCTGGCAGAAACAAATCACCAGTGGTGTAAAATATCTTGGGCAAATCTGCGAATTCTCTGGGTTCTGTTCTGTGTGTTCGTGGCTCTGGTCTGTACAGAACAATAAAGCTGGAACACATCTCATATGAGAGAAAGTCCAAAACCTCTACAGGAGTGTGGCTCCAGTGCCAAAAAAACCAATAAAATAAAATGCAGACTTTCCCTGAAAGATTGCAAAAAAATTAAGCCATAATGAAGTAACCTCTCTTAGTTCACTGGAAATTTTAAGAGTGATTATTCTAGGGGCAATGTCTACAAGTTCTTCATGAATTTAAGTTATAATTACTGTACTTTTAAGTGTGGTTAGGATTGTGGAGATAGAAGTTTGTTCCTGAGAGTATAATTAAATAAGGGAGATAATATGAAGTAGAAACAAAGGCTTTTTAACTCCCCACCCCGAATTTGGGTTTTCCAAGTCCTGCCAATGTCAGCTGTGGTAATTTTAACGGTAACAGTTCACTTTTAAAAAGCATAGATCAGCTCAGAATGAATGAGAAAAGAGAGTAACCCTTTCCATAAATCCCTAAGCTTTGACAAATTAATAAATTCCTTACATTGATGGAAAAGTAATATTGTGCAGCAACTGCCTTCAAATTCTGTCTGTAGAAAGGCCATAGCTTTGTATGCCTTTTGTTTGGGAATATGGAGTTGTTTGTGGGGTTGAAACCAGGAGCTCCTATCCTGAATAAGCTCCAGTGTTTCACTTGGGTTTTTTCATTATTGCTTTGAATTAGAACAAAATTATAAATATCTCATACAAGAAAATATTCAAACTGCTTTTCAAAAAAAAAAAAAAGAAAAAGAGAATCTTCATGCCAAACATACTGAAGTACACTTTGAACCACGCTGCACGGAACTATTGTGTTTTCTGCTTAGAAATGTTGACAAATCTGCTAATAAAAGTGATTATAATGCATAATGTGGCTGAGCTGAGAGAGGAGGGGAGCAGCGCTGGGCAGGGACTCGCTGGGCAGGCAGCCTGGCTCCCAGGCAGCCTTCCAAGCCAAGCTGCCAGCCCTCCAGCCAGCCCGCCTGCTTGTCACACGTTCTAGTGCAATAAACATTCCCAGAGAATGTTTTGATCCAGGAAATCAGCAGTTTTTGATGGCAAATTGTTCATCAGAAGAGTTTTAGCCCGCTCTATTAAGAACATAAGTCTCTGAAATTGTTAGTCTTGAATAGAAGTGTTGCCAAACAATTGAATGTAATAGCCTTCACTGCCTGGAAGGCTCGCTCACTCTGCCTCTGTAATAGCTCTTGGTTTTCTTTTAACACCCCCTGGAAAGGAGTAAAAGTTAATTAAAGCGGGTATTTTTCTGTGTTTGCAGTCTGTTGCCATTGAAACGAGTGTGGACAGGGTTCAATGAAGTGGAGTTCAGAGTCAGCTGAACCTGGAGGTGTCAGGAAAACAGCTGTATCTGGCAGCGTGGATTATCAGCCTAATTAGCTTGTAGGAGGAGAAAAAATGTACATTTCTTAAAAATAAGAAGTTGGACTGTGTTTCATTGATAGTCCTAACATTTTCAGTAGTAATTTATATACACAGCCATTGAACTAATTAAAGTTTTGTTCAGATCTGGGTGCAGCTCCCTCTGTTAGAGCCCTTCTGTGCCAGCACGAGGGCAGAAGAGAGGATCAGTGGGAATCAGGGAGCACCAGTTTTTGGGATACATCCCGACACATTTTGCAGATGATCCAACCCAGCTTGGGTTTAGCTTTGCAGAGAAGGGGCCTTTGCCAGCCTGGGCTGGGTGGCCTGAGCAGCTCCACAGGTCCTGGGTGATCCCTGCGTGAGGCTCTGCCCTGCGGTGCCCCAGCCCAGCCCTGGGGGAGAGGTGGGTGCGGGAGGTGCTGGGGGCAGCTCAGGGTGTGCCAGGTGTGTTGGGAGCACCTGGAAGCTGTTCCTGTGCAGCCCCAGCCCTGGCCTTGTGCTGCAGCACAAATTAAATTAAATTAAATTATTATTTAATAGTATAAAACTCTCTTAAGTCTTTTTCTACATCAAAATCTGTCAAATGATTTTACGAATGAGCTCTTACGTGGCCGATGTCCTGATCAAAATTTCAGAATGGCATTTAAACATGAATGTCTGCAGTGCCATAACACAGAGACCACTCAGGTAGATGTGTTTGCTGTTATTGCTGCATTTCTGTTCTCTGAGTGGGATTCATCACAGGAAAAGTCTCAGGAGAAAAATTCATCAGAACCCAGGACATTGGTGTGAATCCAGTCAGTGAATTCCCTGCTTTCCCAAGCCTTGGCCTCAAACACCAAGCTCTGTTTGCCAAGGGCTTCTGCCTGGCTTTGAATCACCAGTTTTGTACCCAAATCTCTTTTGCAGTCTTGTTGTTTTCCCTTCTTCTCCATTCCCATCCGTGCCATTGTGGTGCCATCTGTTTTCTAGGTGGGGAAGATCCATTTCAGGCCACTTACACTGACGACAGTGCCAAATTTACATTCACTGAAAACTCTTTCATGCAGAGGAAATTTGCATAAGAATACTTGAAACCAAATTTTTGTCTAATCAACAGCAGCGAGGACTGGACTCACACCAGTGTCCTGGGTTCTGATTAATTTTTCTCCTGAGACTTTTCCTGTGATGAATCCCACTCAGAGAACAGAAATGCAGCAATAACAGCAAACACCTTGAGTTTTGATCACCTGAGTGATCTCTGTGTTATGGCATTGCAGACATTCATGTTTAAATGCCATTCTGAAATTTTGATCAGGACATTGGCCATGTAAGATCTCATTCGTAAAATCATTTGACAGATTTTGAAGTAGAAAAAGACTTAAGAGGGTTTTATACTCTATTAAATAATAAACCTTCTTTGCCCTCCTTATGTATTCCTTTCCTTCACAAACTTTGATGTGCGACTTTGATTAGGTATCAAAAAATACAGAGTACTTCATTTTGGCATATTTTGAAAAATCTCATCAGTTTTCAGGGAACAAGATGCCCTTATCTGCTCAGCATGTCTGAGACTGGAGAAGACTTCAATCAGACCTGGTTTTCATAGCAAAAAACTCTCAGTGCCTTTCCTTCAGGACGTCCTCTGACTCGTCAGCACCTGAGAGGTTTGGATCCAGGAGAAAGGGGTAAAAAGTAGGAATTCTTAAACTCCTCAGCAACAGGGTGAGCACAGAGAACTTTGGGTCAGCTGGGCAAAGAGGAGGAGCTGAGGAGGATGAAGGTCAATGTGTTCTCACCATAGAAACCCTCACCATTCATCTGGGCAAAGAGGACACTGCTGGGAGAGCAAGGCAGCTTGCTTCATAGCATCAAACTTCTTTCCTTTCCTACTCTCTCAGATTTGCTGTGGAAAATTCCATCCCAGAATTCCTCCCCATCTCTGGGTCTCTGTCAGGAATCAGTTACCATCCCAGCTCCATCAGCAGTAAGATTCTGTGGTGTCCAAGGGGCTCTGAGGGAGAATGAGCTCGATGAAAATGGGAAGGTGCATCAGTGAAACAGCCACGGACAGCAGCACCTGAAAGCTCTGCTGCTCCTCCACAATGTCAGCTTAAATTGCTCATGAAAAATCCCGTTATGTAACTGAAAACCCTTTGTAAGGAACGATTTCAGCATTATGAAGAGCCTGCTCACAACAATGGGGGTGATGGCCCAGACACTTCATCATTTCTTATTATGCTGTTGGAGCAGCTCCTGTCTGAGTTATGCTTCGCCTTGTTTGTTCCCCCTTCTGGACTGCCATTGATTCACAATGCAAAAGGGAAGAGAAATCAGGCAAGAGGGCTCTGAGGTTGTGTGTGTGTTTTTAAAGAGATTGTATTTACGTGAGTGAGTGTGAAATAGGAGGGTTTTTTTCCTTACATGTGTTTTTATTGAATATTGGAGAGACTGTGGAGTGGGAATGACAAGAACTGCTTTGCTCCACTGCTCAAGTGATGAGGCAGGAGCACGAGGTGGGAATTCCATGGTTGTCCTACAGGAAGCCAGATGCTGCTTCCAGAAGTAGCAACTTTCACAAGGAAGATGTATTGACATTCAATTATTACCCAGCTATGCTCTCCTAAAGCAGCAAACTGCAGATATTATTTATAAACCTTTTAATGGAAATACCTGGAGCCACTTCATTACTTCAATGAGCTCTTAAAATGTTGATGAGTAGTGTGATGCTTTTACATAATAATACCATTAAAAATTGCTGCTTTGTGTATGTTTTCGTGAGAATGCATTTATTTAGCATTGTTAAAACCATTTAACATTTTTCAGAAGTTCAGTGTTGGAACAGCGGATAATGGGAAAGTTTTAAGCCTTATTGATGTTAGAATAAAACCTTTAAGAAGCCATAAGGATAACAAACATAAACCTACTTTGTTCAGGTGCCCTTCAATTGCAATCAAATTCCTATTATCAAAATAATTAAAATTCCTATTATCAAAATAATTAAAATTCCTATTACCAAAATAATTTCAATTCCTATGATAGGAAGGATTCCACTGAAAAATTTCTTATTCAAGGAAATATTGAGTGAATCAACCCTGAGGCATCTTGAAGAGCATCTCTGGCTGGAAATATTTGTGTGCCAATAATTAACATTTGATAAGGAGAGCAAGAAATGGCTCAGTGTTTTAATGACATGGGCTTGGGAAAGATATTGATTAATCTCTGCTGATGTGCAGATTTCAGAGCACTTGATAAAGGCCAGTCAAGGGATTTTTTTCCTATTCCATTTCAGAGGTCTGGGATCATTGAGGTCAAGTGAGCAAGTGGCAACAGGAGTCAGGAATTAGTTGTGTCTTCTGTTTGAGCCATCTGCTATTGAAAGGAGGAGACCAGCAAAGCATGAGTGGAAAAAGAATTGCAGAGTTAAAAATCTAAATTTATAGTTAAATGAGATGTTGGAATATTCTTGGAGCTTTGGAGCTGAGGATCAGCATTTGTTGTTTTTGTATTTGTGTATCTCTGTTTATCTACGCCCTTATCAGCTGGCCCAAGCTTTTGTAGGGCCTAACTTAATTTCAAATTTTTAGCAGAGCTAGGACTCTCCTGAACCTGCCAGCCTCAGTTTAAGGAACAAATGTCCCCTGATATTTTTTGTGATATAAATATTTGATCCCCTGCATTTATAGTTGGCGTTAGGATGACTTTAAAATAAAGAAATGATGCAGTTTAGGATACTTTTTCAGGAGACAATAATGTTCTTAACAGATATTGCTTTCATTAAATGATTCATTTATTATTATCATAGATAATAGGAAAAAGTAGAGCATCATAGTTTAAAGGATGCATGATCAGAGGGTACCAGCCTGTGCTGGTGTGGTCATCACGTGCTCAGGGCTCTCCCTCCTGTTGATCCAGACCTTCCACATTGCCTCCTTCCTGGTTTTTGCAGGGCTTGTGTTGGAGGTACAACAAACAGCTCCACTTCACAAGTATTGGCACATTATTCATTAGATGGCTGCTCTGCGTTTGTCAAAGTGGAGTAAAAACACATTAATTCACCTGAGAAAGCACTGTGCTGCCCTGAAACAAGGGGTAAGGAAGGATAACACCCCCAGGCCCTTCCCCCCGTGCTAGAATATGGCTTTCCACAAAGCACCGTGGAAAAATCCTGGAATTTACCTCATTTCCAACAAATCTGTTAGAAGAATCCATTCTATTCTGCAGGGCACAGTCCTTGAAAAAGCTCAGTGAGGATACAGTGGCATCAAATAAAGCACTTTGGGTCTTTTGGGCTGTAACTGAGGATTAGCAAAATTAAAACTCACGTGTATGGGTTGCTATTCCTCCTTTGTAGAGCATTCAGTGCCAGACTCTTGGGAGCACAGAGAAATACACGGTGAGAGGTGTGGAAAACAAGGCTGGCTTAGATTTGATTCCCAAAGAATGCTAAGGAGTTTCTTCAGAAAAGTGAATTTCAATCAAATCTCCTGAGATAATCCCCAGGGCTACAGTTTTGCTCCAAGTTGAGTTAGACAATATCGTAAATTTGGAATGGATCCCAAAGAAGGGATTATCCACAGATACCCTTTCCTGCTGAGATGCACCCACAGTAGAGGCTCCAGTAGAGGATGGGATGTTTCCAGAATATCCCCCCTCACCAAAACTTTTTCACTGCCTTTTCCTCAGGATTTTTAATTCCTTGTTCCTGAATGTCTGAACTTATCACAACACTGTGACAGAAGGGAAAGTACCATCAAGAAAGCAAATAATTGTACCAATGATGCTGTTATGCTTCGAGATTAGGAGATGAAAATGGAATTTCCCTCTCGTCCTAATAATGTTTAGAAACTTTTCAGGAGCTGCTAAGATAAAATATCAATTATTATTTATTTTTTCAAATGATCCAGGTCTTAGATAAGCATAACGGAGGTTATTCAAGTTACAAATGGATAAAAACCTCAAGATAAATAAAAGCAGAATGCTGGCCCGGTAATTTGTCACTGAGCAGAATAAAATTAATTCAGGTTTACCTGGTTAGTATGAAAATGAGAATTAGAATTCAGATCAGTATTAAGAACAGTATTTAGCAGTGTTCAGGTGCTGTAAAGCTTCCATCTGTTCTGAGAGCTGCCTGAAGTTTCTCAGCAGTACCCAGTTATCCCCACGTAAGTGCTTATTAAAATTAAAGGCAGTTGGGTATTTGCATGGCTACAGCTTGCACAGTGGAAGGAAAGAGCCGAAGGGATAAATGCCCCTTTGTTCCAAAAGTAAACTTTTAGCTCTCCTCGTGCAAGCTGTACAGAACTGGGTGTGTTGTGGAGCCCAGAAAATGAGCAGCTGTGGAAAGGCACTTTAATTTCATATCTTTAACAAGGACTTTTGTACAGCGTGCAGGGCCTGTGTTCAAGACTAAACTTTCACACTCACCCAGAGCAGTGAAGAGGCTGTTATTCCTCACATTATTCTCCTTATTATGCTGCTTTAATCACACCATCCTGTCAGACCTGTTGCAGGGTTTCCAGTGGGAAGTGTGACCTTAGAATACACAAACTGCTGCTGTGCAGTCATTACAGAACTGCACAAAAATAGACTTCCCTGCTTTAATCCCTGTTGGAAGGTGGCTTTGGTGAAATCCTTGTTATACCAGGTATTAGTCTGAAAAAAATCTCTAAATAAAGTATCTCCTCACTATCTAAGATTGCTCTTTTTTTTTTGTGCTTGTTACTTATTACAAGTACATAGAATAATGTCACATATCAAAGTGATGCTGAGCTCCACACAGCTCTGGGGAAGGCAGTGAGATCATTATTTCTGCCCTGCAGCTGGGGTTTGGGACTCGCAGACTAAAGCAGCCCCGTGCTTCTCTTCCCACCTGATCTTTGGTGCATTCCCATGCACAGGCAATCCTCACCAAACGGGCCTTTGGTTAACAAATGCAGGGGACAAAACATGTTAGCACTATAAATTATGCAGAGAAGAAAATGAAATGAATGGAAGATTGTTTTTTTCTCAAGTCAGAGCTGGAATTGTTCGTGCTACAGGTTCCTCTCTGCCCTCAGTCTAAGGCAAAATGTGTTATTAAAGTTTGTTTTTTGGTTATGTAAGACACAGCATCCTTCACACAGCGAAGCCACCACGAGCACATTTCCTCTCTCTGGTGATCCCTCGCATCATTTCTTCCCCTGCGGGTTTTTTCTATTCACACCTTTTCCCTTTTCCCTCTTCTCAGCTGCATTTCTCATTTGATGGCTGGATTGGCCCCACCAGGCTTTAGCAAATCCCTCTGTTTAGTAAAACAGCTGTCACCATCCCCCACCCCCAAAGCCCCTCCTGCCCCAATACCAAAAGCTCTGCTTGACTTGTCAGAGAAGGAGGAAAATTTGCAAGAAATAAAAGATTGAGGCTGCCTGCTTGGTGAGACTTTACTTAATTAACCTAATTGAAATTACAAGTGTTGCTAATGAGACAAAAATAGGCCAACAAATAAATTATTTCCATTACATGTCATTTGAAAATAATTAGCAAAAGATAAACATTTAGTTCAGTGACCAGATTTGGCCTCTAGTTCTCTGTGCTGCTCTTTAGCACGGGGGACTTTGTGATGTGTAAATGAAATTAGAAACTGCAGCTCTGTAGCTGTGTAATGTGGCCTTCTATAAATCCCTGGTAAGCTCTGACAGCAATATCCAGGTTAGTACACAGACCTTGAATGAAAGGGAGGGATTTGAAGTACAGCCACAGGAGGGTAAGAATTTATTGAGCACTACCTAAAAAAAAGGGGATGTTTATCAAAAAATGAGGACAGATGTATACATTATTTTGCTAATATTGCTTTGATCTCACGGCAAAAGTACTTCTATAGATGCACATGTGCGAGTTTGCCTCTTCTGAAGAAATGAAATCTAAACATTTTTAAATTAATGAATTCCAAAAGCATCAGGTGAAAACATCTGTAGCAGAACAGGGGCTCTGTGTTTGGAGCTCAGTCAGGTTTCTGTACCATTAAATCACAGCTGTTTAGAGAGGAAAGTTTCAAACTGACACCCTGGAGTTTGGGCCATGAGGAGAGTTCTGCACAGAAGATTAGTATGAAAAATGACTGCAGGATTCAGCTTGAGTTTCTTTGGTTAATTTTGTAGCAGAGGGGAAGTTCAGTCCCTGTATATTAGAAGGCCTTGCCAGGAAGAGAACTAACAAAAAGATGTATTTTTATATTTTCTTTGAAATAGTCCTTGTATATAGAACTTGGGATCTTCAGGAAAATGAACTTTATGTGCACATGAACTGCTTTAAAAGCCACTTTAAACACTTTAAACCCCACCAAATTAATGTATTTTGTTACAGTGCAAGATGTTTTTCAGATTTGTCATCAAAAGCTGGATTTTTCTACTAGATAGCCAAAAGCATTCCTTCCTAATTCATCTTTTCTAAGTTCCTTATTTATGGTAGTGTCCATTTTTGGCTATAAGACTTAAGCCTTGTGTTATGTTTATTTTGGAGCAATCAGTTTTAAGTCTTACAGTGGGAGAGGATAAAACCCCCCAAACCAACCCACCTCCCCCACAGCTCCCGTGGCCTGAGGGTACTGAAGGGGTTTCTGGTGGTGTCACCAGAAACCAATTTTCTTACTGGCATTTGACTGAATTTTCATCTTTTTCCAAAGATCTTCTTGTCTTCATGGGGAATTCAGGTTATCCCAGGTCTGTGGGCAGACTGAGAGTGCCAGGAAGTAGTTAGATCCATGTTGTTGTTGTTTATTTTGTTTCTTGGCTACTTTGGGGCTGGTGGGATGGTGCAGACGGCCACAGCCACAGCCCTCTGATGCCTCTGCATCCTTTGAGAGCTCAGGATTCCAGCGGGAGATTCCTGTACCTCTCTACCTGGAGCTGAAGTCGTCGTTGGTGATTTGGTGCTGCTGTGCTGGACAGCAGCCTTTAGAGCTTCCAGCTGAGGGCATCATTTGCTCAATCTATATTTGCAATCTATGCATTTCTTCCGAGGTGTTTACTTCCCGGGAAAGGGAACGATCCCGTGCTCCTTGAGCACAGGCAGGGATTGCTGTTCATGCAGTGTGTCTCCGAGAAATTCCTGGGCACGCTGCTGGCAGAGCTGCTCTTGTGTTGTGGGAGCTGTCAGCAGACACTTGTGGGCAAAGCTCCCTTGAAATTCAGCAGGGACAGGCTCTGTCCACTGAAATCCCCTGGGGTGTTGGGAATCCCAGGCAAGCCTGCCAGCCTGGAAGGAAAGCCCTGTCTGCCAGGGATCTCGGGCTCTCGGAGGAGAGGCAGCCAGGCACTCGTCATGTTTTGCAAACACAATCACCATCACAACAGAGAGCTAAAGTTCTCCTTTCTGACTGCAGCCTGATGGTTCTGCCCCAGACAAAACCCAACGCCTTCCTTGGACCGCTTTGCCAACGAGTTCATGACTTACTAGGATGTAAAACAATACTTGATTCAAAATAATTGAGCTCTCCCTTTGCATAAAGCTTTTGGTTATTTACCATCAGTAAAACTGGTAAAGTTTGAACACTTTCTACAAATGGTTTTCAAATGTGTCTATCAGGGCCATCACATTTGTCTGGCTCTGATAGCCCCTATTTATCCCCGCAGACTCCCTCACACATTTGGCTGATGCCCCGTGTGATGCTCTGCTCTGGCTGTCAGGACCTCAGTGTTGATTTTCTGCCTGGCCTGAGCTGCTTGGCCAGAGAAGGGGAGCCACAGGAATCATCAGCTGGCTTTTCCTCTTGTCCCAACCTGTACTTGCAGGCTGGTTCACTGGCACATTGCTCTGAACACCAGTTTACTGAGTCCTTTGCAGGACCCAGACCTATTAGATAAACAAGCCTTTCAAAGCTAATAGGTCAGTAAATAGTCAGCAAGTGAATTCTTCATTTATTCCAAGGTTGAATGCTTGTCTTAGTGGGTCTCTGAGGGAAGCAGAGCCTCTTCAAACAAAAAAAATTCACTCATAAAAGGACAGATAATGATCCTGCCGTGCCACGGGGAAACCCAGGTTTGTTTGTGTGTGGGATTGAGCTGAGGGGCTGGATGGGAAGATAAGAGTGGGAACAGGCTCTGCCACAACGAGGGAATTGAGCAGGGGACGGAGGAGGGAGCAGTGCCCAGCACCAAACCAGCAGCACTGCAGCCCCTTCCTCCCCTCGGTGCACAGAGATTGAGAGACTGAATGTTAACAAAACAAAGCCCTCAACAATAATTGCATTTTTCATATTGTGATTCATTTCAATTTCATGAGTCTCAAAACACCACTTCTCAAGTGATTAATGTTTTCTCCATTGATTGCAACTGCGCTTGAGTGAAGGTCTTTCTTCATAGTTTTAAACAAAGAGATGTTTTAAGGGTCACAAGATTAATGGCCTGACATTGAGGAGCCTTTCCACAGCTACACAGGAGAGCAGGTGGGCTGTGAAAGCAAACTCAGTCTTAGGTGATGTAAAATCCAAAATTATAATCCACCTTTGGATATAAAACTTACCTCATGTGATACCATTTTTAGGTAATTTTTTCCACTCCTACTGCCCTACAATCTTTTCAGTGTTTTTTTATCTCTTAGATTTTTCCTCCCTCTTTTGTACTCTTTACTTGGGATTTTTTTTTGCCTCATCACTGTATTTGAGTAAATAAAGGGATAATAAAGCTTAAAAAAAGTGTGAAGGTCTTCCCTCATTAACACTGGCGTGTTAGCAACAGAATTTGGCTCACGTTGTCTAAATGCAAGGAAATTACGTAGTTTACAACCTAAAAAATCCCCAAATGCTCTCAAAATACCCAGCATAGCTGCAGGGTCCCTCTGTTAATTAACAGCCCTGTATACACTCATTTACTGGGTTTTTTTAGCTGTAATTTCTTTCTGTGCCCTGGAAGTGGTGGTTGGGCTCAGTGTGTGTGCAGGCGTGCCTCCTTGGTGCACAGGGGACAGAGGGGACAGAGGGGACAGAGGGGACAGTCTGTGGGCTGGAATGACCCTTTGGACACGGAGAGACCCCCACGCTCAGGCAGAGTTTTCCACCTTGATCCACCCCAAATCCCTCCAGGCAAATCCCTCTGTGCCTCAGTTTACCCATTTTTACTGACTCACAGGATATCTCTGTGAGATAATTTAAGAGTTCTTCACCCATGCTCTGGTGAGCTGGTGAGAAATTTACCTATCTTAAATATATTACAGTGCCGTTTGTTTTGCAGTCTGTTCACCTGTAATTTGATTTAAAAATGGACAAAGAGTCCCTTTAAGGGGCTGTACTCCCGGGGTTCTCTGCAGCTGTCTGAAGGTGAGGTTCTGTTTTCAGCAGTGGGAATGGTTCTGAGCAGGCGGGCTGGAAGCTCAGGAGGCTGGGCAGGGGCCCCAGGCCTTGCTCACCCATGGAAGATGTTGCTATTCTATTTTCAGGCATAAACCTTCTCACTTTTTCCCCTTGATTGTCTGATAGAAGACAAAATTCCAAGCTGCCTCACTTGTACCTGTAGCCCGTGAAAGGATTTAGCTGTGCTACCATGGAAATGTTATTTTTTTGGTTTTAGTAAGATATTTGAATTAAGGTGGCTGAAGCCACCTTAATTCTGGGCTCCAGCCTGGAGCAGGGAGGGTTCTGTCAGAATTTGTGATTCCTCAAATGAAATCTTTCTTCCTAGGATGGCATCTGGTTTGCAGCTGTTTCCATGCCAGTGTCACTGCTCTCTGTTGTCATTTATGAACCAAAGGATGTGTTTAGACAGGCTCAGCACAACCTCAGAGAGGGACAGAACAACCCTGAAGTTCTCATGGTCCAGAGCTGCTCCTGCCCTGTGTGAAATGTAGGGTGAGAACGAGCTGGAATCTGTAAAGAATATGGATATTTTTATAGGTGCTTGGAATTTTTTAATACCAAGAGAAAATAAATGATTTGTGATCCCTGGCACAAAACTGTGAAAGGTGCAGTAGGCAGTTATTAAAAGGCTTTTAACAAAGAAAAGTATGTTCTGGAATATTCTTCATCAGTAGGATGCTTGTTAATTCTGGGTTTGCAGTAGATTAGATTTTTAAACCTATTATTTGTAGATAAAATTCATTCAGGTACTCAACTTTGAAATATTGCTTTGTGCATTCTCTTTATTCTCTCCACACTTTATGGAAGAGTATTTAAGATGTTGACTATTGAAGGTTTTTGCTTTCAAGAGAAAAAATAAATTAATCTGAAAAATGTGGGATAAACATAACCAAGAATAACAAATCTTTACATTTCCAGAATAAAAAAAAAATTAAAATATTAATCTGAGAAGTCATATTGGTGTTTGAATTTGGGGTTTTTGCAGTGATTCTGCTTTGGGCTGTGGCACTCTAGAGATCTCTGACTGTGTCTGGAACCCAGCACGTGAATTCAAAGCTTTTGGAAACCATTGTTTCACTGCAATTAACAACCACACTCAGCTGAGATGGCAACACGCTGAAAATTTAATTGAGACTTTAACCTTCAAATGGAAAATGCATAGGACACACTTTATTATAATCAGCTTACACAGTCATCGATGCCTTTAGAGGTAATTTGAGTTTCTTACTGCTCTAGCTCTGACCAGTTTGAGCCAAAGCCCTTTTTGCTGAGCAGCACTGAGTCAGTGCCTGCAGCCCTGGGTCAGGGGCAGGCTCTGGGGCTCCTGCCTCCCTTGGCTGAGTGGGTGAGCAACGAGATCAACAGCACAGGCTCTCGGCAGCTCTGGGAACAACAGCTAATCAGCACTGCCATAAAAGTTTAAAATTGTTATATTCTTTAATTTTGCATATTGTTAGCTGCAAGCTGATCCTGATTGTTTGTTTTATTTTCATCTGTCAGAAGCAGTGCCAAAACTTCTTTTGTCTGCCTGGAGTCGGTGCAATCAATCCTTCGCTGGAACAATCTGGGGTTTGTGTTGGATTCACAGATCTGATCTGATCTGGTGCACATTCCACCACCACTGCCCGCTAGAAAACATCAAATGGTATCCACATATTTTAATAACTCTCTGCTAGTAAAATCCACTGACTCAATTTTTTCAGTGTGTGTGGAAGGGAGGAATGAACAATGGAATATTTAAACATGGAAATATAAGTCCTGATGTATTTTGGGATGTTTTCGTACGTTTTTGCATATGTTTGTGGACTTAAACTTTTTTTAAAAAATCAAAACCAATAAACCCCCAAATATCTACCAAGACACCCAAATTACAGTTGTTTTAAGAGGACTTTATGATATTTTTTATTAAGGGGTCACTAATATTTGAATTGACTTAAATTGATTGAGTTAAATTACAAAAATAATACACATTGATATCTCTTGGCCACTGCATCAGGATGTTGACAAAATCCTTGACATAGCACAAAAAAACCTCAGAGAAACTGGTAATTTCCAGTGCTCTTGTTCATAGAATTAGAACTATTTTTAAGGATAAACCCACAGCATTTAGATAACTTCCCCCACATTTATAAGCTGTTCATACCTTGTATTTTTCTCACAGCTGTGAAATTTGCATTCTTCATTAGGGTCCACTTTTGATCTGAAATCTTTCGGTGCTTATAAACAATAAGAGAAATTACATTAAACAAATGTTGGTCTTCTCCTACTTTCTTTTACAGTATTAGGAGGCATTTTACAAAACCAGTTTTCTATCTCTGATTTTTTTCTCAAAACTGGTTCGAAACCAGAATTTCCGCCCGTGTTGATTCCAGTCCTAATATTTTTGGAATACACATTGAAGCTTCAAGGCAGGCTCTAGGCGGAGTCCTAGAGAAGGACAGAGGCCTGATAAGCACAACTTCAGTCCCTGGGGAGGTGCAGGGGTTCATCTAAAGAATAAAATCATTGAGCAGAGGAATAAATTTGGTCTGTTAGGACAAGGTTTTCTTCCGTTTGGGGCAAATTCTCTTCTATGGCTGCTGGAGTTGCATGAAGGTATCAATAAAGGATGAGAATAAAAAGGATTCAGTGGGCATATAACATATTTACATTTTTTAAAAGGTTGTGAGTTTATGCACCAGAGGCTGAATAAAAGTCAAAAAATCTGTTGCCTTCGACCTAGATGAAATAATGACTGTATTGGTCACTCATGGGTTTGGGAAGAGTCTGTGTCCTGCTGCCGGAGATTGTCTCACACAAGATGGTAATCAAAGAAGTGTTTGGGTGGGATGGAACCTTAAAGCCCATTCTATGTCCCATGGGCAGGGACACCTCCCACTGTTCCAGGCTGCTCCCAGCCCCAGTGTCCAGCCTGGCCTTGGGCACTGCCAGGGATCCAGGGGCAGCCACAGCTGCTCTGGGCACCCTGGGCCAGGGCCTGCCCACCCTGCCAGGGAACAATTCCTGCCCAAGATCCCACCCAGCCCTGCCCTCTGGTACTGGGAAAGATGGAATTTTTTTTCCCCTGATAATCTGGGACTGAAGTGAATTCCAAATTTGCTCACAAAACTCCTTTGAGCCATCAAATGCTTTGTAAGTGCTAAGAAAACCCAGAGGAGCTCACGGCAGTGAGCAGGAACACGGGAGCGGATGAACTGCGCTGAACACGAGTTTGGGGAATGCACTGAGAAGAGAATAGTCCAAGTTGGGCCTATTTGGAATAATCACAGCTTGGAAGGAGCTACATTGGAGTCATTCCCATTTTCCAAAATCAGCCAATACTGAGTGGCAGCCCAAAGTCCCAGCTGAGTGTTGGGGATCCCCAGGAAGGGGAGCAAGGGCAGAGGGCTCCGTTCTGCCCTGAAGCTTTGGTCTGCACACATCTTGTGCCTGTCATGTTTCCCCTTTTCCTACCCCTGCACTGCTGTGGAAATCCCGATATTTAGGAGTGCAGTGTCCTCCCTCTGGTTGCCCTGTTCATAATTTGTCACTGTTTGATTCCTTCTGTGGGGCACTGCCACCCATGTGTTCCTTCTTCCGAATCCCGAAGGATCTGTGTTCCCACTGTGGCTTTTCCACATTCCAGACAGCACTTACACAATGTGCCTGGATATTTTCACAGGCTCTAGAGGTCTCTGGAATACGAGTCCAATCTCTGGTTTGTCTGTTTGGGTTTTTTTTTAGAATTAATTTAAATTATTAGGAATTCTGTGCATGACAAATCTGGCAATTGCAGCTACGTTAATAAACCGTGTTTCAAGGTATTTTGCACAATCTGTTTCAGAGTAATGAACAAGTAAATAAAATGTCCCTATAGTGAATAAACCCATATATTTTTTTTCCAAATCTCCGCCACTAAAATGACTTTTCCAATTAGTTTCAAATTACACTGTTCTCCACCCAGGTAACTGGGAGCCCAGGGCTAAATATTCCCAATGTCAGGGCACTGGGAGAGCCCCAGTCCTGATTTGAAATAATGCTGTTGGGTGCAGTGAGGTTGCACAGATGAAAGTGAGTTTGGAATTTATCCCGTTCCATGGATACTCTTTATTTTCTCCTGTACACTTCCCCTATCACAGAAACCCTGGCAGCGTTGGTTTGCACTGATTTAATTCAGCTCTCTTCAAATGAAACTGGGCTGTTTTTTCATCTTTTGCAGGAGTGATTGTTAACTATGGGGAAATTGTCACAAGCAGTAGGTCAATTAATTACTCCATTTTTAAGCTCCCCCTTGTAAAACAGCAATTAATTTAACTGCATTTTGGTGGATTTTGTTCTCCAGGCTTATCCATTTGAAATCACTGTAATTCTGGGCAGATAGCACTGCTTTATTGTATGTGACAGCTTTTCAGAAGTTCATATTTTCTTCTTTAATGAATGCTGGGACTGAGTTTGTTTTTAATTATCTGTGGCACCTTTTTATTATTAGCAGAATGAGAAAGCAGTAAACCTGGAGTACGCCAAGTGAATGGGGACTATCAACCTCCTAAAAGAGGATGTTAAATAGAATGGATTGCAAAGTCCAGGTTTTATAGGATGACATAAAAATTATAAATATTTGCAGTTCAGACACAGTGCAGCTCCAAGGACTTTCACAGTTTTCTGATCCCTTCTTCCTGTAAGCTTCCATTTTTTTTCATTTTCATCCCAAATGAGGAAGAGCTGTGGATTGTTCAGTGAAGCCCCTGCGTACGAGGCCTCCTTGTTAAACAAGACAGAATTTACAGCACTCTGGGAATGGTTTTGGGTGGGAAAATGAAAAAAAAATATTGTTGATCTTTAGTAGTTCGGTGGCTTTTGTCCTTAGACGACTTTATTTCAAATTACAAGTAACAGAGTGTAGAACTAGATAATTTAACCAGTTGTAAGTTACTATAAAGTTGCTGCATGGTTGGTAGGGAGTAAAGATCTTTAAGATGATGCTGGTGAATTCTGCCTTTTGAGCAGAGAGGGAGATTCCAGCGGCTCAGTCTCGGGTGGATTGGTCCAAATAACTGGCAGGAGGTAATTTCCATCCTGAGAGCTTAAGCAGCACATCACATCCACAGCATCCACGGCAGCGGCTGGGAGGTTTGGGGAAAGGATGAAGAACAGGGAGATAATTTGAGGAGCGTGTTATATTTGGAATATTTACTCTTGTAAAAGGCTGTCTGACTCATTAGCATCTCGAATGATCTATCAAAGCGTGGTTCAGGCTGGAAAGGGAATAAATGCAACATTATCCTTTTGTGTTGCCAAATGTAGGGCACCAAATGTTTGCTTCTGTGGTCTGCTCTGATCAGTGGAGTGGCTCTTTTGACTCCAGTGGAATTATGCTTGGGATGAGCCTGGCCCCATGACCCTAATCAAACTGAATAAGATGAAAGGTTTGGGGGAAAAAACAGCTCAATCCCCACATAAGATCTTTACAAAGTATTATGGGATTAGGCCTTTAAGAAAGAGGGAAAAAAAATATATAGTGGCATTTTAATCAGGCACATCCTGGTAAAGGAGACATAGAGCATTAATTTAATGAAAAGGTTTTTATAGGCTCATGATATGGCTAAGGAATGAAATAAGTCACATAAATGTAAAATACAATGTGTTTCTAGTACAAGAGGATCTGATTCTCTGACTGTGCATAGCAATTGTACTTTTCTGTGTTTCCTGTGACTTACAGACTATTAATTGCACTGAAATCTGCACTAGACCACTGCAAGGCAACTTTGTCCTTCGGAGATCACCCTAAACACATTAAGAACAGATTGGCTTTGTGTTGATTAGAAAGCCACGTCTGCTAAATCAGCTACTCTGCACCCCCTCAGCTGGCTCATAGAGAGCTGCTTTGTTTGCCCCAGATTAGAGATGTGATGCTGCATGTCCATCCAGCGAGATTAGTGGAGAATACCCTGTTTTACACTGGAGGGATTCCTACCAATCTAATCCCCAGGATGGAGGGTGGAGGTATTTTTCTGAATATGAGAGTTAGAGGAATAACCGAAGGCCAGGCATTCTTTATTCTCTGGATTTATGTGCTTTCCTTTCCCCCTTTGCTTTTAGGTGTTTATTGTTAGGATTCCCCACAGCCGTGTCTGGTTTCTGTTTCCTCAGCCCCCGTGGCTGCCACACCAGACCTGTCCCTTGGTTTGGTGCATGGCTGTCCAAAGAAACAGCAACACTGGGAACAAGAGCTGATTCCTTTTGATGAGTCTCACAAAATTAAACCAGGGATTCATTTTTGATGCTGGTTACTCCTTTCCATGTTGTAATTGCTCTTTTGTGATGATCCTTTTATTCTTATTCACTTGGAAATCGCCCAAGAAAAGTTAACGATTTTCTGATAACCATGGAAGAATGAAGAGCAAACAGCTCGTGGTGTGGCAGGTTGAGGTGTGGCATTAAATGCTTCCCATTGGTTTTTTTTGTTAGAAAATCAGTGAAAAGAGAAGACTTGTCTATCCCCAAACCCTTCAGGAGGTTTGCAGAGGAGGCTTTTTCAGGTCGCTGTTTCCTGGCACCAGCTGACAAACCAGGTGCCAGCACAGGTCAGCCCCACAGCCACTACACTATTGCTGTGTGGGGAGTGGCTTTGTGTCCTCAAGCTACTCAAAAATGCCACAAGTCAAATACTGAAGGACTAAAAAGAAGAAAAAGGGGAGCTTGGATAAGAGAAATGGGATGCACGGTGGCCAAGCTGGTGTTCTGTGATTTTCACAGAAGCATGTTGCCTGCAGAGTTTTGGTAACAGAGATGTGCCAAAGCAGAGGTAAATGTGCACCTCGAGCCCCTGGGTTCCTTGGTGGGATTTCTCACGCTGTGCAAGGGCAGCAGAAGGGAGAAGGGCTGCTGGCAGTGCATTTTTGGCTGCCAGTCAGCTCCATGTGTGCAGCACGGGTGAGGGAGGGCTCCTCTGTCCTTCAGCTCCCGTGGCCTGTCGCCTGCCCCCTCAGAGGGCCTGGGAACTGAAATCAGTTCTGCTCAGACCTAACTCCTAGGAGCTCAGGATATGGAAAAGAAGGAGGTGGCAGTGCATGCTGAGCTGCTGGAGATCAGGGAGGAAAGGAAAAGGAGGGAATAGGCACAGCCAGAGGAAAGCTAAAGCTGGAGGATGGTTCTCACTCCCAGGGAGAGGGAATTGCTGTTGCTTAGGACATAGAAGGAAGGAAAGGACTTCTGTTCCCAACAGCAGGAACACTGAGGGGTCCTCTCTGTTTTATGGCCATCATCTGTGTCATTTATTATCATAATCATCACCTGCTACAAGGTTTATTGTTATTATTATTACTATTATTATTGTTGTTGTTGTTGTTGTTGTTGTTGCTGCTAGGGATCAACAAAGAGTTGGGATGGAACCTCCTGATTTTCTGGTGCATAGCAAAGGGCTCCAGGAGGGGAGTAAAGCACTGCTGAAGGTGTTTTGTCATTCTTTCACTCATTGGCAGGCAGACACACACATAAGCACCTAAGGAAGTCTTATATCTTATCCCCTTTCCTAAAGGAAACTGAAGAATTTAATTTGTCCTGTAAGAGTTTAGCTGACAAGACAATGGGCAGAGAAAATGATATCAGCCCAGAAAGACTCTGCCTTTTATGTCACTGTGATGAGCAGAGCTAAAAACCACTTTAGGTGGTCTTTAGGAAGCCAAGATTTGATGAGAATCTCCAAATGATAGCAACACTTTGATTAAGGCAGAACTGTGAATGAAAGAGATAAGAGAGGGAAATAAATATAAATCCAGCACTTTAGGTTCATCCTAATTAGGCCACAGCTGGGAATGACTAGCAGAAAATGTGGGGAGTGGGCCAGAAAGAGGGAAGGAATGGGCAGTTATCCATTAAGCAGAACACATGGATGCCACACAGAGCAGTTTTAGCAGTTTGAGTGGATGAATTCGCTGTTGTAGCAGCTGCCCATGCACTTTGGGTCCAGAACACGGCGTTATGTCTACAGAAGTGTTATTAAAGCATGGGTTGTGAGTTTCCTGATCCCAGATTTCCCTGTGTTATTGACTATGCTATCACTACAAACATCCTTGTCTTCTCGTGCCTGGAAGAAAGTCCTTTCAAGTGGCAGTGCATGCATTTGACTAAAGCATATGCTGTGGGGGAGTGGAACAGCAGCCAGAGTCCGTTCAGCTTCCCTCAGCTCCATCCCCCCGCCAGCAGCACTCCTGAACAACCAGCAGGACTGTGAGCCTGGAGCTGCCAGAGCTGTGCTCCTCTGGGTGTAAATAAAGTAAATAAAACCCAGGGCACTGGGCTGGGTTGTTGCCTTTTCCTCGTCTTAAAATTAGGAGCCAAACACGGTTAGAGGGGAAAAAAAGGGGTTTTAGCTCGGTATTTATTTAAGGATCCTTAGGTGCACCACTTTATCCAGGTGGGATGTGCTGAAATGCACCCCAGGATGATTCACATATCCAGTTACAGACCTTGCACATCAGCATATCTATCACAGGTTCCCCAGTGAGAAGCTCGAGTGAACCCCCATCCCGAGGAACCTTCCCCCTGGATGGGGCTATCTCGTTTTACAGAATATGTCCTGGAGAGGACTTTGGTATCTGGGGCTCTCTGACCCCCAACTGCAAGGCTTCCAAGATGTTTGGTCTCTTGGCTTAACAAAATATTAGGTCTAAACTGAGTTATCAAACTTAAAGGACTGTAAGTATGTGGGCTAAAAGCACTAGGAATACATAGAAGCTATATAAAAGAGTATATAAAAGGGATATGAAAGAAAAGGCAAAAAGTCATCACGGCATCAGTGTGAGACAGGAGTGGGGTGTGTATGACAGGGGACAGACAGGAGTGGGGTGTGTGGCAGGGACAGGAATGTTTTGGGGCTGTGTGGGTGAAGGTGTTGGGAAGAGAGTCGAGCTGCAGCATGTGCTGGTGCCATGGGTGTCCCCG
>VYXC01011207.1:613832-823770 GCA_013397175.1 Platysteira castanea | reverse complement strand
TCAATCCCACTGGAGAAAAAGGATGCTCATCAAACTTTCTCTGACAGTACAAAAATGTAAGCAAAAGAACAGTTAAGTAAACATTGGCTATTATTTACATGAAAGTGTGTGAAAATTCTGACTCCAAGGTTACAACAGAAGGCTTAGCAAGAAAACAGGACAAGACCTGGACCCTGCTGGTGTGGATCCCTAGCAGGGACAAAACCAGCAGTGACTTCCAGCTCTCCGTGCCTTTGTGCCCAAGAGTGAGGGAATATTTGAAACATCTCTGTCTGTTGAGCACAGTTTGCTCGGGAAGACACCTCAGTGCTGTTGGCGGTGTTGTGACAGTGCCAATTAATAAGAAATGAACCATTTGCATTATTGAAAAATATTTGTAAGTGCTGACATGTTGTCTCCTCTAAAGCACATTCCTCGTGCCAGGGTGCGGGGATGTGGATAACTCCACACTTGCATCGTGGCATTCCTGACTGCAGAGTGTCATCATTCTGGCCAAGCCAGCAAATGCTCATCCAGGAATGAAATATATGGGATATGAGACACTGATTGCACAAGATGTGAGAAATTCCTTCATCATACCCTTTCCAAATAGATTTTTTTTGTTTGAACTTTTAGTTTAATTTTTTAAATGTGTTAATCTCTAAGTAATTACTAGTTAATACGGATAATTGATTGAGTGTGGCTCTTAAAAATTATATTGTTGATCTTTTATTTATAACTAATCAGCGACTTAATTATTTATTGGTTACATTTCATGTCATATTTAATAGGGTGATGTCTGAGCATGGGAGACTTCCCTTAATTACACAGGAAATCTTCTTTAAAGGCAAGCAGCTTGATCAGTCCACTTCTTGTAAGCTATTATTCTAGTCATCCATTGAAGAAAAAGAATCCAGGAGAGAAATTGTCTTCTGAAATCCCTGTGATTTTTATAAGGTCAGGAAAATGAAGCTCTCCGTTATTTGCCTGTCATTTTCCTAAGCCAACAAGTGTGATTGTATACAAATATTCCCTATTTGCACATTGATTTAGGCTTCCTTAATGCCAAAATACACAATGTTATATGCATATAAGCTGCTCATTTCCATCACGTCTGTCACAAAGCTGGGTTTATATAAAGACATCCTCCCTATTTGGCCATTGCTGCTCAGTAGTGTCGATTTTAGTATTTTTTTATACTAAAGTATATTATAATTTAGCATTTAGTATTTAAAAAAAACTCACCTCCAAAGCAAATTGGAAGTTCTGCAGCTGAAAATATGGACTTTGAAAAAGTGGAAAACTCAGGAGTTAAATACAAATTTCCAGAGTTTACTTGGACATCAGGTGAAAAAAAAAAAAACCAAAACAAAACAGGAAAAGCGAATTGAAAGCTTTGGATTCCTCAAGAAATCCAGTTTTTTTTTGAACTGAGGAATGTCATGGGTTGTTTTGGTGAGTTTTTTTCCCCTCTCTGGCTTCATTCCACAGCACACCTGTACTTCTGCATTGCTCCCAAACTGCTGCAATGTTGTTTAGGTGACCGCCTGCTTTAGATCAGTTCCGTGTGCTACTGTAAGTGAGGCTGGATTTCCTCTGCCAGGTGAGGAGCCTGGTTTGCTTGTCCCATTCAGCTCCTCTGCTTTTCCATGTGTCCGGTCTCCTGCCCATCAGTACAAGGCCGTTAAGTGAAACCCCAGGCAAACACCAGGCTCCCTCCAGAGGTGGTGGCTTTGACATTTCCTGAGCTTCCAGAGGAGGTGTAAAAAGGGGAGGTTTTCAGAGGAGACAGTGCTCTGTTCCTCCAGGATGAAGGTGGCTTTGGGATGTTCTCCTGCTGTGCGGAACACGGGGCTGGGGCCCCGGCCATGGAGTGAGAGCTCTGGTGGGACACCGGGATGGGCACCAGGGGAGTGACCATGGGGAGATCTGTGGGGTCACCGCACTCCTGAAAGGGGAAATTTCTTGGGAAACCCTGATGTAAGCACAGGGATGGATCCGTCTGTGTCTGGGAAAACACAATAAGACACTCTCACACCTGCCAGGTTCAGCAGAAAGGAGGGGAAAGACCCTTAAGACCCTTTATTATTTACATATGTCACGTCTTATACATTTCTCAACTGCACAAGGGATTGGAGGACATGTCACTTCCTTCTCAATCCCACTGGAGAAAAAAGGTACTCATCAAAGTTCTCTTATCACAAAAGGAATGAAAAACAGAAAATACCATTAAGTAAACATTGGCTATTACTTAACATGAAACTGTGAGAAAGAATTTCTGACTCCAAGATTAAAACAGAAGGCTTTAGCAAAAACCAGGGCAACATCCTTCACAATGTCTGAGGGTGGAAAAACCGCAGGAGTTACCAGAGAGCTCCCAAATCTGAGACAGGAGCCTGGCCAAGGGCTCATGGTGATTCCAGAGGTTACAGAAGAGGCCTCAGGAAAGAGCCACAGCTCCGTGAGAGTGACAGGGAAGGGGGTTCTGCTGGGACAGGGCATTTCTGACAGGGCCTGGGGGATTACAGGGGTGAGGGGTAAAAATTGAAACTTGGAGTAAGTACATTAGAAAACAGGTCTAAATGGAGCTTTCTGCTTGAAAAGCTTGGTGTTGGAGGGTCAGGACCTGTGCCTATCTCCCAGTTACCTGGACAAAGGAGCCTGTTCCCTTGTTTTAATTGGAAAGTCACCTTAGCTTTGAATTCACATCACTCCTGGAAGTAAGATCTGATCCAGATTAGTATCAGAGTGTGCTAAGGCTGCCTAAGAGCTCAAATCTCATTAGAGATTGCTTTCATGTTCTCCCAAAAATGTCATATCACTCGTTATGTTTTTTTTCGCAGGTGCTGGAGACTATAAAACACACTAGATGTCTTTTCAATAATGTGAAAAGGAATTTTTTTTTTCCTCAAGATTATACTGCACAGGGAAAACACTGGAATTGAAAGAATTTTTAGTAGCAGTACATGAGTCTGCCACAAATAGGACGAAGGAAAATAAAACAAAATGGATTTATAAACCGTAAAAGCACTGTCAGGTTTTTAAAATGCTGTTACCTGCTGCTGGGTTTAAAGCTGTACATGGCTTTTTCTGAGTTGTTCTTGGTCCTGGTGTTCCTGAGAGTGTCCTAATAAACAGGGAGGGCTGGTGATCTGCCCCACACCCCTGGGCTGCTCCTCGGGGATAAACTGGGGTGACTCCCACGGGTTTGTGTGGAGGAACTCAGCCTGTCTTGGTTGTAAAGGAGAGCAGCAATATCCAGCCCCAGCTGAGCGTGTGGGAGGTGCTGCTGTTGCCTGGACAAGGTGGAAAAAGCTGGCCAAACACATTTCCTGTGGGCAGGTTTTCTGAGCTGCCCAGCTCCGGAGGGTCTAAGGGGTGACCAAACCCAGGACCTGAGCTGCAAACCTCTGCTGTTGTTAATAATAATTGTTATGAACGATTTTGGCTTTCTTAGGCCAGTAATGTAATATAAAGTAAAATTATTAAACAGCATTTTGAATGTATGGAAAGCGAGGCTGGGGTTTCTTATTTTCAGATAATAAAACAACAGAGACTCCTTGAGTTGATAAGAAGTTCCAAAAGCACCCCAAGCCAACACCCAGGACAGCTACCCGAAAATGGGAGTGTTCCACCCTGCAAATGATTCAATCAGAGTCTTCAGCAGCACAATGAAGTGCCAAAAATGATTCAATCAAAGAAGTCTTCAGTAACAAGCATCTGGACTGATGAATCCAAAACCCCTCGGAGGATATAAAAGGGACTGCATTTTGGGAGGGGGGACACCTTTTTCAGGTGGCCACACAAGTGGGAGGGGGTTTTGGTGCTGTGTGTGGTGGGTTTATTTCTTGGGGGATTCTCTGGATTGTTGTATGGGAACTGGGCCTACCCCAGTTCTCTATCTCCAGCTGCTGTTTTTAATAAACGGGTTAACCTTTTTCATAAAGGTTTCTGACTCCGTTTATAACAATAATAATAATAATAGTAATAATAATAGTACTAGTAGTAGTAGTAAAGCAGGTGGAGGGAGGTTGGTAGGAGCACAAAACCTGCCTGCTCAGTGGACTGGCCTTTTTGCCAAGGTTGTTTCTGCCATGGAGCAGGACCAGGAGAGCCGTGCTCAGCAGGAGTTGCCGTGCCCTGTCAGCAGCAGGGTCTGTGATGGGAGCATCCTCTGGAGCTTCCCTGAGCTCCCCACGGCAGAGGGAGCAGGGCTGGCTGTACCAGCGGCCTTGGCAGCTCCAGGTCACCCACCCGCCGTGCCCGAGGAGGGCTGGGAGCAGGCCGGAGCAGGCCGGAGCAGTCTCTGCCACTGAAGTAAAGGCTGAGCAGGTTTAGTTCTGGTTTTAGGGCGGAAGCTTTAAGGACCTCCATCCAGCTGTAGTGTGACAGCCTCTCTCGCAGGGTGGGGATGCAGCCCTGCCCCTGGCTGTGGCACCGTCCGCTGGGGTGTCACAGCCCCCTCAAGCTGCCCTAGCCCTGCTGTGTTCCCTGGCTAACCCGCCCCGGCAGCAGCACATGGAGCTGTCTGAAGGCTTCTAAAGCAGCTGGATTTGTGTCTTTTCTCAAGCAGAGCTGCCCCCCTGTCCCTGCCCAGCCAGCCCCGCAGAGGAGACGAGACTCAGCCCTGCCAGGCTCTCCCTGCCCTCCCAGCCCAGTCCAGCTTTATTCATCCCTTGCCCGTGTATAAAGCCCTTCAAGGGGAGAGGAGCTCCTCTGATATCAGATCTGATACAGCCAGAGCTCTCCAGAGAAGCTGCTTCAGAGGGTTTGTTTCCCTTCCCTGCAGCCAGTTACTTTCTTCTCCACATTTTGCAGCATGACCTCTGCCTTCCCTGCCCAGCTTTGTCTCGGTTCTCAGTGCTGGTGACACTTGAAGCTCTCAGCATTACATGGAAATTAAGAACAATCCTGAATTGCACCATTTCCTACCTTTTCGGTGCCCTGGGGCTGCTGGGAGCCGCACTGCTCATTGCCTCAGCTGGGTGCAAGTGGTGGAATTCAAATTGCTAATCAAAGGCGATCGTTAAGGACAATGATGGATTAAAACTGGTTTAATAAATAACATTATGTTGTCCTCTTTAGCACAGCAACCAAGTCATCACATTAATCTTTGGAGGCTGGAGGGGGGAAGCACCATTCATTAGAAGTGCACTTCTGGTGGGGATTCTTGTGGTTTTTCTTTGGGTTTTTTTGTTTGTTTGTTTTTTTGCTTTGTTGCTTTTTTGAAGGTTGTTTTGGCTGTTTTTTTCTTATAAATCTGACCAGAAAGCCATGTGCTTTTAAAGCAGGTTAGCGCTAACAGTTATTTCACAGAGCAGATGCGCTGGTTTGCAGTAAGTGAAATGTTTCTGAGCTTATAAAATGTCCTGTCTCCTCAAAAACCCTCTCGCTGCTTCCCAGCTTGTCAGCAAGGGCTGTGTCAAATCTGTTTGGGTTCGATGTGTGCTTGCAGAAGGTGCTTTTCCATTTGAATTCCAGAAGGTGTGTGGAGCTCACCCTTTCTGGGCTGGTGTTTTCTGTTTGTTTGTCGTGGCCCCAGCCCCGCGTGTCCCTGGCTGTGTGCGCTGCTGTTGTGCTTTACCCAGGCTCAGCTCTCCTGAGCCACTCCAGAACCACGCAGGAGGCTAATCACCCCCTCATTAGCCTCAAAGAGAACCACAGATCATTTTTTTCCCCCTGCTCTGGCTGGAGATTTAGTTTTAGCTTAAAGGGAACGGAGCTGATGTTAATGAGAATACATTGTCTTGATTTGCATATTAGATGAGATAAATATTGAGTTAATTTATACCTACGATGGTTTTTATTGCAGTCTACATGTTCCACACTGCTATTCGATATATTTTACACACTGACTGTGTGTAGTTTGGAGGAATAATGTGAAAATATATTATTTTGATGGTGAAAACCAAAGAAGCGCTGTTTCTGTTAGTTAGATTGAGTTTGAAAATGTTAATAATTTACAAGACTTTCTACTCCTACCCTCCTACTCTGTGAACACATGAGCAGCTGTGAGTAAGGGCCTACACCCCGTGTGCAAGCTGGGAGTGCAGAACCTTCCTCCCACCTGCATCCCTGGCAGCTGAGGAGGCTCCTGCTCTGCTCAGCTCCCACCAAGTGTAAGGAAATTCTGAGATTTTCTGGAGGCCTGTGCTCCCCCTTTTGCCTGGGAGGGATTGTAGGAGCAAAATGTGGCCTTGGAAAGAAACCCAAAACCCCTTAAATGGTTTGAAGCATTTCTTGAAAGATAAATCCGAGGGATGTTCAACATCTGAACCACCAGAGCTGGGCTTTGTGGATTGCACAGGATGACTCATGAGGGTAGAACATGTTGTGCTAAAAACATCCGTTTGGGAAGACAAAGCACCCGTGTAGATCCACTTAATTTATTTCAAATAATGCAGACGTAGAGGGTTTGAAAGAACCCAAAGAGTTTGCAAAAAGGAACAAAAGGTGCTCTGGGCGTTTTAGAATTTTTGCTTCCTCTGTCTTCCCTCTCCAGCTGTATTTCCTCTTTATAGATGGGAGAGGAATCTGCAAATCCTACTGACATTAATTTCATTCTCTGATTACCTTCTGATTATAACCCTTTTATTTTGGAGAAGGGGAGCGTGGGGTTTTTGTGGAGCACAGGACTTCAATCAAGCTTTGTATCACAAGGCACTACCTGTGTGTCCACATGCATTGAACGTATTGTGAAATAACATTTTATTAAATAAATGAAATTTCCAGCTGCTTTGCAAAATGCCGGGCATTTTGTTACACGCTTTGACTGTTCTACCTGTGCACTACGGTAAATGAAAGGCCAAGCCTGTTGTCCAAAGCCTGTCATTATTAAAAACGTTGTGTTCTGAAGCACAGCAGCACAGGGCACTCCTTTATGTATTTTATAGTAACAGTTCAGTCTGCTGTGGGAAACAGCCTTAGTGGCAGTTTGGGATTGGAACTGTGAAAAATACATTTATCTCTTTAGATCATCCTCGCATTTCCTCTGTTTGGCCACTGGTGCCCAAATCTGAGCTCAGCGTCACCGAGGCTGGCAGAGACCCTCAGGATCCCCCAGCCCAGCCACCAGCCCAGCAGGGCCGTGGTCACCCCTACTCCGTGTCCCCACGGCCACATCCAGACCCCTCCTGGGCACTCCCAGCCTCCAGCACCTCCCTGGGCAGCTCATCTTCGTGGGGTTCTGTGTCGGTAGGGAACACAGGAAAGGAAACTCTGACACCTGCCAGGTTGAGCAGAAAGAGGAAAAAGAAGAAGCTTTATTTACATTTCTGATACTTTATAGGTTTCTTAGTTCCACAAGGGATTGGAGGACATGTCACTTCCTCCTCAATCCCACTGGAGAAAAAGGATGCTCATCAAACTTTCTCTTATCACAAAAGGAATGAAAAACATAAAAGATGGTTAAATAAACATTGGCCATTATTTACATGAAACTGTGTGAAAATCTCTGACTCCAAGGTTACAACAGAAGGCTTAGCAAAAACCAGGACAACAGGGTTCACAGAATATTCCGAGTTGGGAGGGTCCCACAAGGATCACCAAGTCCAGCCCTAGTGAATGGCCATGGAATCCCCCCAGGGATCAAAAACACAACCCAGGCTTGGTCAGTGCCAGCTGAGCTCATCCCAGGGCCTGAGCATTCCTTCAGGGAGAAAACAGCTGAGACTGGCAATGCTGGGAAGGGCAGCACTGGGATTGCTGCTCCTGCTTTTGGTGTCACTTTTGTCACGTGCCCCAGGGAGCTGCCCCAGCTCTGCATCCTCTGCTGAGCCTCAACTCACTCTGTATTTATGCATTCATTGGTGCCAGAGTGCAGCATTCTGAGCCTCTCCTCAATTGTGTCACACTTTTTCTGGCTGTTCCTCCCTTTTTTAGGGTATTTTTGTGTGAGCTTGCCCAAGGGCCCCTCACCTGCTTTCCTGACCAGGTGTGCAAACGTAAACTGAATTGATGTTCTCATTGATGTTCTCAGCACGATGTTCTGTGCTGAGGGCTGCTCGTCCACCTGGGAACAGCATCCCCAGGAAAACTCAAACTGGAAGATTTACACACTGAGAACCTTGTTCTGAACCAAGGGAACATTCTACTGCTCAGGTAAAGGTCGTGCCTCATCACAAAGTTGATGTGGGTGGCACCTCTGTGTCACTGACGGGTATGTCTTGAGGATTTTGGGACTGGATCTGCCAGACAAGAAATGGAATATTTTCTGTGTTCATCTCCAGTTAGTACAACTACAATAAGCCATGCTGTAACTATGCACTATGATGTTTCTGCTGTAAAATTGAGAAATTGTACAAACTAATCTGAAAAACATTATTTCTTTAGCAAGAAGCTCTCAAGAAGACAACCTGCCCCCTCTAAAACATCAAACTGACACAAAAAGTGCTTCCTCATCTTAAAGCTGATGAGACAGTGCTGGGAAAAGGATATTTTTAATGTTTGCCATTTTTTAATTTTCTCTACTGGAAATTTTTCTACATTTTCTTTACATGAACAACCGCAGAGAAATACAACAAAACCTTCATCAAAGGTGAAAGTTTAACTTTGAAATTCATGGAACATTAGGCTTGGTGCTCTTTTTCCCCCATCTTCCACTGAGAAAACACCCACCATTCTTTCCAAATTGCCACTGGAACAAAGCAATCAGTTATTCATAAACACCTACTGAACTAAGCTTTAGGAGGGGTGATTGGGAACTTATAGAACTGACAGATCTCGCAAAAATATTTAAGTTTCTTCCACCTGAGCTGAAGGATAAGATGCCACCACACAGTCTCAGAGAGCCCTCGGCCCTAGGTGCTCTCCCAGGGGATCACTTCCCAGCTCCACAGGAAGCTGAAGCAGTTTCTGTGTCCTCCCAGCCTTTGCAAGAGGAGGAGATGATGTTTGGTACTTTCTCCCTTTACTACCACATGAGCAGATAAAAATTAACCTGTCTGAACTCTGTAATAGCAGAAGCTGTCATTGTGTGCTTGTGCAAAGAATAATTTAAGAGGATGCTTATGGAGCCTTTACAGAAAGGGAAAAATATTTCCGAGTCTCAGCAAAATCTTTAAAAACAAATACATCTGCATTTGGGATGATTCAGAGGATAGCACAGGAAATAAATCAGGTGTAAAGGCTATAACAAGCATCATAAAAGATTCAGAAAGGTATCGAATTGGTCTGGATGAAAAGAAAACAAACATAAATCACCAGGCTTCAATTAATGTTGTGTCAGGTTTGTTTCTGGGTTGTTTTTTCCTGGTTAATAATGTTCCCTGAGAAGAGCATCCAGCTCAGAGGGGACGGGGGATTTTTGCTGGCTGTGTCACAGATGTCACAGATGTCACAGGCTGTCAGGGACGGCTGAGAGCCATGACACAGGGCCTGGTAATGTCTTTATGCTGCTTTTATGGAGCTCCCTGCTCCCTAATGCCCTTTCTCTTCTCCAGCACAACCAGCCCACGCTCCAAAGTCCTCCTTGCAGCCCTCCACTTATGCTGCAGCTTGGTCCAGCAAGTGGGGGTTTAGGCTGAAGAATGTGCGTGTTGCTAGAGTTGTGCATGTGTTATCATCGGGCCTTTAGGAGCAGTTCAGATATATTTTTAATTTTTAAATGAAACAAAGTGTAAATGCACTGGCCAGATTGTTGCCCTGCTGTTGATTCTTTTCGCACCAAATGGAAAAAAACAATAATTTGACTTTTATGCTTTTGAACTTTGTGATTATCAGTGCAAACACTTCGCTGTGATTTGGCAGAAGTCTCCTAAAAGGGATTTTAACTGGAAACGGAAACAATTGATAAAATGGATTTTTTTTTAATACTTATTTCCAGAGTGGATTTCCATAAAGAATGTTACCTCTTTATAGCTTTGAGTGATGTATTGCTTTAAGAGAATGATGTATACCAATGTAGTCCTCAAAAATAATAATAAAAAGGAACAACCTTTCAATTTGATGAAACCTGACTGTAAAATTAAAAGCTATTGAATACAAAAAGAATAGCAAGAGAATCAGAGTGGTGGCAGGTTATAAAGTGAAACAGTCATTGATTAAGGCCCATTTTAAATGATTTTATTAAATTTTAAAGGAATTAAATGTTCATATATTAATTATCTCCATAAATTGAAAATAAGAGCTAAGAGCAGAGAAAATGGCAGTGGACTAGTGATTGCCTTTGCTTTCTGCCTCTAACAAAGCAAGCTTAAAAAAAGTTCTGTAGATTTTCACTTAATAATTAATTCTTAGAAGATTAAACAAAGTTGCAGTGATGCAGAGCCACCTAATTTTGTGTAATTTTCTGTGAGCAGCCCAGCTTGGCTGGGTGCAGAGCAATGAATCCAACCACTGCACAGGCAGGGCCAGAGAAGCTCCCTTTGTTTATTGCCTGGTCCTTGTGAAGGTTAATAATTGCAGTGTTTACACGGAGCTTTTAATTAAGATGTCTTTGATTCCCTAGATTTCTGCTCAGCTAAGATTCAGTGTCTTTGTGCCTCCTGAACCATGCCCGTTACAGAAATAGTTCTTGGGCTTTGTCACTGCTCTCTTGAAACTTAATATTTCCACTTTTGTTTCTTTATAAGCACGGAGTGCCTGAGGCAGCAGAGGAGGAAAAGCTGGCACAGTAATCTCCCTCAAAGTTCTCTCACGGCTGCGTCTTTTTCACGTTCTCAAAATTCAGAGATGAAAAGACCCCTCTCAGCCAGGAGCACAGAAACCAGTCCTCCTTTATGAGCCTCTTGAATGAAGAGATAACTTTGTAGGGAACACGAGGAAACAAACACAAGCCTCTCTCAGCCTCATGCTTTAACAGAGGAGAGAGGAGCAGGACCAGCCCTTTGGTTCTGGGCAGGTGCTCACAAGAGATCTCTTTATCAGTGCAAGGAACTGGATCCTGAAATGCGTTTTCTCCTGGCTGTACCTGGGCAGGAGTTTGCTTTGGCAAGAGGCAAGGACAGAAAAAAGGCAAAAGAAAACAAATTGAGTGTTTTCCTGGGGTTTGAGGAAGGAGGATGATGCATAACACAGCACTTGGACGGGAGAGTGAAAGGTTTTGTTCAGTGTATATAAAGATATGGCTGTCAGTAGATATGATGCACAAGCAGAAAGTGGAAAAATGATATTTTATATTAAAAAGGAGGGAGGGATTGGCTGGCCAGGTGTTGTTTAAGAACAAACCGTGAAGGAAGTGGAGGGGAAGACAGTGGTGTACAAAGCAATGAAGAGCAGTTCAGAGGAGATAGATCTGACCTCCAAGGTGAGGCAGAAACTTTCTGGATGTGAACTTCTGGTCTGCCTGTGTCTGAGGAGCTGATTTGGCTGCACTGGGGGAAAGTATTCCCTAAGCTGATCAAATCTAAGTGGTGAATTCAGAGACAGCTGAGAATGTGAGCCAGGGAGAGCTCTGGATGAAAAGTGACACAGAGTTCTTGGAATAAAGGGCTCGGGATCACAAAAAGTCCCTTCTTCAGTGGTGTGAAACCAAGGGGGGAACAGAGCAGAGAAGTTTGCTGATGGTAAAGTTGAAATCAGCAGCAGGGAGGAGAATGGGAGAACTGCGTGGGAGGAATGAGCTGCCCCGGGGAGTGAAGGAGCTGCTGGGGTCACGTCAGTGATGCAAAGTGCTGTGCTGGGCTGTGGGACAGAGAATTCCTGCCCTGCGCGGGAGGGCTCTGGGGCAGTGAGGAGATGAAGCAGCCGGGGCTGTCTGTGGGGCACAGGCGGGCTGTGGCTGGGAGGAGGGAATGACAAATCCCCCCTTGTGCAGGTAGGGGTGACCAGGAGAGAGGAATGGCACTCTTGGGAAAGGCACTGATGAGCTGCCACTGGAGTGATCCATAAGATATCCTGGTTCACGTTCAGAAAGCACACTGATCCAGGGACAGCAATGTCTTTCAAAGAGGAAACGTGACCTAGGCAATCCTTCAGCATAGACAAAGGGCTGCTCTTTGGGCTCTGCAGCACACGAGAGCCAGCTGGGATTTCAGCTGGACGGGTCGTGGAGGAGAAATCAGGCCCAGGAGGTTCCTGGCTGGGGCTGGGTTCCTGCAGGAGCCCTGCAGGAGAGGATTGGGCTGGTGGAGCTGGCCAGGGACACCAGAGCCTGGGGCGGGTGTTTTACACCTGCTAAAATCAAAATAAAAAGGGGGAGCCAATAAAACAATACAAGGTGTTAGTTACACCCCGCATTGGAGGGAAAGGAGGGATATTTCCATTTTCCAGGCAAATATATTGTGCCTGATTACAGAAATATTGGCAAATTCATGGGCAGGGAAGTTCACCAATTCCACTGTGGTCACGCATGGCTCAGGCAGGGACCGAAGGTGAAAGGTTTCAAGTGCTGTTCCTTTCTCCAGAACTTCTACCCCCACAAAAGATCAAAGCTATCTGAGCTATTTGACAACTAACTGTGAATTTAAATGGGTTCTCTGCTTTTTGTTGCCTTGTTATTTTTCTTTTCTTCTAATGGAGGAGTTGATATTTTTTAAAGATTTTGTGTTCCTTAATTGCCAGTGAATTTGTCATGCTGCCAGTTGCAACCAGAGAAAAAAATGTTTGGATGAAGGAAATACAGTGAAAAGTGTAAGTGTGCATATTGAAGGCAGTTAAATAAAAGTTCTGTCTAAAAAGAAAATGTTCCCTTTGTTTGCCAGGCTCACTAAGCTCCATGAGCTTTTACCTCGATTTAAAAATCATTATTATTATTGTTGATGTCATTGTTACCATTATTATTGTAAACAATTCCAGGGTCCTGTATTGAACTCCAGTTTCCTTTCCGTAGGCCGGGTCTGGTTATAAAACACTCTCCTTTTCATGTCCTCCCCAGTGCCTTGAGCCGTGGCTTTCCTGAAGCAGCAGAGTGGGAGAGCAGCCTGGGGATTTACTCATCGTGGTTACTGTCAGGAGAAGCATTTCCTTCAGGTCTGCTGTCACTGGCAGCAGCAAAGCAGCCACGAGGAGCTCTGGAGCTGCTCTCCTCTCTGCGACATCTGCAGCAGACAAAATTCTAAAGCCCTCAATTCCCAGGCATGAATGAGCTATAAAAACAATGTGTCAGAAATGAAAATTGTTCCATCATAATTTTTCACAGTTCCTTTTTGACAAAAGCCAAACAAGTCTCATGAATACACATTTCCTATAACCTTATACATTATGTATCAGGCCATAGTGGGAGTCTTGGGAATTACTTGTCCCTAGTAAGGGCCTTGGAAAGTGCTCAGTTGGTAAATAAACCAAGCCCTATGAGTAGCAGGTACTTTTTTTTACATATTATATTATCTGTGAGTGAGGGCAGACATGCACTCCAGCACTTCATCTCCTGATAAATCTTCAGATCCAAAAATATCTGAGGACTTTGGATCTTCTACCACGAGCTATGATTTCACCCTACCCAAAATTATTCTGGGAAGCCAGAAACTCCCAGCAGAGACTGTGCCACCAAATGTGATAAGAACGAGTGCTAAGCTGTGCTAAGTGTGGCAAGTTGTTCCTCACGTCCCATGGAGTTTTCAGATGGCAGGGGGCCAAACCTGGATTTACAGGGCTTTACTGCCTCATTGCTGGGCCAGAGCTACCCAGGCTCTGAGTGTGAGCTGTGCAAACCTCTGTGCTCACCAGCACTGTGCTGGCATTGCTTGGAAAGAACTCCCCTCAATCTTTTGTGCAAAAGTTGGGTTCTGTCTGCAAACAGCATCAGAGACACCGAGGGGGAGATGGATTTCCAGGAGCAGGAAACGGGCAAGGGCAGAGCGTGGCTCCAAGATGTTGCAGTGCTGTGCTTCCCATTAAGAGGGCATAAACTTCCAGGGTAAGGCTCAATTAGGGGCTGCTGCAGGAAATTCCTCATCACGGTTGGCCAGGGAGGATTGATGGTGTTTGCCTGGGCAATAATTTATGGTGTGGTGCTGCCTGACTGATGCAGACACGAGGCAGCTGAGGGCTCCTGCTCACTGAAATGATACAGCAGTTTGCAACTGCTTTTAGGTGTCACTGGGAATTTACTCGTGTGATTGTGATTTAACTTTTCCCTGGCTGTTCCTCCCCCAGTGGGAACTCGGAATGTTACAGAAGTGAGGGGATAAATTAGCTGCAGACAAACAACATATGTTTGTATCTGCTCTATAGCCAGACAAGTATTTTTTGTGAAACCCCATCCAACTTGTTGATCCCTGTTTGGCTGAGGAAAATGCTTAAGCCTCTTAAATCAGCAGCTCCTTTTGCCTATGCAGCTGTTGGATATGAACTGTAATGGGGCTGTGAAGTGTCTGGGAGTCCCAAGACACTTCCATAACTGCTAAAAGTGGTTCATGAAATACAAGTGCAATGCTTCAAACACGGGGAAAGCCTTGCTCTGATGAGTACAGACAGAGCTGCTCTGCCTGAGGACCAGTGCCCAAAGCAGAGCAGTGATAAACGGATTTTGGCCCCAAGAAACTGCAGCCATTTCCCTGAGAGTGAACTCAGCTCACAGCAAGCGCTGCCAGCTTTAAATATGATCAAAGCGCTGTAATTATTTTTTTCCCCTCATATTTATATAGCTTTAGAGCAGAAATGTAACCTGTGCACCAAAGAAAATCAGAGCCAGGATGAATGTCCACCTCTGTTGCTCATGAGGCAGCACTGCAGCTTTCCAGAGAGCTGCTCTGCTGGCTGTGCAGTGCCAGAGCTGTCCAAGCACCCAGGAAAACTCACAGGGTGGTTCCTCAACTTGCTGTGGTAGGGAGGCTGTGGGGATTTAACTGAGGGTGCGAAAAGGGGAGCAGTGATGTCTTTTCCAGCAGCTCAACAGGAGCACAACCAGCTCCTTTATTTATCCTTGGCAAAGGTACTTGGCCTGCCACTGCAGATTTTTTATTCTGGGAGAGCAGGCACGTGTCAGATACAGAAAGTTCATCCTTTTATCCACTGAGGACGAGGAAACGAGGAGTGCAGCAGGTTCATGTTCTGCAGGCAAACCACAAGAAGCAATAAATGGGGCAGCTGAGAGCGGTCAGGTTGATTCCCCTGCCCACAGGAACAGGCAGTGCTAATAAAAGTGATTGCAGGAGACAAGATGAGCTGAGCTTCTGTCAGGCAAAGCCTCTGGTTGATTTATGTGGAGCAAGGAGCAGTGTCACAGCAGGGCATCATTTTGTAGTGAAACAATGCAAAAATTGGACAGTTTTTGAGGCCTTGCAGTGACCTGGGTGATGAGTGCAGGTAGAGGAGGTACCAGGGGGATCACGGACCCGTGCAGGTGCCAACCTGAGATCAAAAGTGTGTGATTTTTACCTGTTTTTAACAGAGCCTGTAAGTGCCTGGTGCTATCACTTGTCTAAGATTAGAGATCACCATTTTTAAATGGCAGGCATTTAACTTATTTGTGTAGGTGCCTTGAATCAGAAGAGTCTAAGGAGGTTTTGATTTTATGGGAATGTGCCTCCTGCAGTATGATAAATCACTGAGCACTGAAACGTGCCTCACAAACAGCTGACTCTGACATGGTGTGCTGAAATTTCTTCAAAACTGTGGTTTCAGTCTCTGAAAACTGTCAGTAATGATAACTTCAGCCAACCCCATTAACTCACTGAGGGCATATATTGGGATATAGTAGCATATACCTGTACCATAAATTAATATTTATGTGAAATTACTGTTTTTCACAATTTCAGATGGAATGATTGCTTCCTGTATGAAGCACAAAGAAAGGCTGCAGCTTCACAAACTCATTTCTGTGCTTCTCTGTGGTTTTCCTTTTATTATGAATAATGAGCTAAATGTTTGGAAAATTTCTTAAAAATATTTAGAGAAGTATCTGGCTTCTTAAACCTCTCCATCAGGCTGTTTGCAAGGACACTGCATGGACTTTCAGTCCTTAAATTGGAGTGTTTCTGAGAAAGGATGTCTGTATTCTATGCAAACTTAACCTCTGTATTGAGCAGTCAGTGTCATATTGGATATTCCCAAAAACTAATTTTTTCTGATTTATTTCAATAATCTTTCAAAATGCAGAGAAAGTTGTCACATTTATGGCTTCATTCTGTAGGAAATTGCTGGTTTCATTAAGAGGCTACTGGAGTCAAACGTTTTATTTAAAGCTGTAGGACTGAGTTTATGATGGCAACAAGAACTTAATCACTTTTCAGTTAAGCCTGAGTGGTGCTAAAGCTGCTGAATGCAGGTGCTCACTGTCCAGTGCGTAAGGTTTTCTATTTTATTTTCTGATGCACCCAAATGCTTTCAACTTGACTGAAGCAAAGCAAAGCAAATCAAGTAACTCTGGATATGAACTGGTCTTTCCTGTACTGTGTCTTTGCATTTGTGTTGGAGAAATTTCTAATCACAGCTCAGGAACAGATCTGCAAACACACACGGGGCTCTTACTGCAGAGGTGGGGTTTTTAAAATCCTGAAATTTTCCTGCCTGAATCCACAGCTGTTACTGCAGTCAGTGTTATTGGTCTTTCCCTAATTTCTCTTGACCTGGACCTCCTTTGGTGGCTCTGTGAAGATTCTTTGTGTTGGAAGGGACCTTACAGCCCATCCAGTGCCACCCCTGCCCTGGGCAGGGACACCTCCCACTGTCCCAGGCTGCTCCCAGCCCCAGTGTCCAGCCTGGCCTTGGGCACTGCCAGGGATCCAGGGGCAGCCACAGCTGCTCTGGGCACCCTGGGCCAGGGCCTGCCCACCCTGCCAGGGAACAATTCCTGCCCAAGATCCCATCCAGCCCTGCCCTCTGGCAGTTTGAACCCATTCCTCCTTGTCCTATCCCTCTGTCCCTTGTAAATAGCCTGAAACTCTTTTGTCTTAACATAAAATTACAACTCTCCCTATAGAAATAGCCAAACGATTTTACAGCGTACTTAATGACTTTTAGTGTCTTTGAAAGAAGCAAAGTTGCCATCCCTTGGTAATTTGGTAACATAAAGGATTTATGCTTTATTTTCTTTCAGTCTCTTTCCTGCTTCTCTGTATTTTGGGAGCTAAACTAAGCTGATGTCAGAGTGGCATTATCCATGGATAGGGATTATTAAAAGATGTTCTTCTCATGAAAGGACCGAAGCATGCTGGGCTGCCTGGGGAAGCAGAATTCCCAGTGCCTGCACACCCTGCAGAGCACAGGTGTTATCTCCAGCACCCTGTTCCTGTCACCGTGGGGCTGCTGGTGCCTGGCACGCTGCTGTGGCACTGTCCCACGGGCAGGACACGCCACCTGCACTGAAATGCAGCTTTCACAGAGCTCACTGTGCCTGGGGTCACCAGGAAACCCACACCATCCTGTAGTGATGCCTTAGGTTTTAACTCCTATATTTTTCAAATCCTGTACTGCCCAGTGTGTAACTGCAGTTCCTTGTAGCTCGTTAGCTGCTCTCTTAGGCCAGACAGACACAACAAAGCCTCTCTGAGCTTGCTGTTCAAGGACACTCAGGCTGTCCTAGGCCCTAAAGATGTAAACCAGGACCACGAGAGAGGTGGAGAAATCAAAGAGAGCTAAAGTTTTAATTGGTGAATTTATGCTGATATGCAAATGGACCAAACCTATAACAGTGTAAAAACTCGTGACTTGTCATCCATCTTGGGGTCCATTTTATAGAAGCAGCCTCTGGCTCCCCAGGGTGTGCCTTGAAGGCCTTCAAATAAATCCCTGCCTTTATTCCCTTGCTCCTGTCCAGTCTCTGTTTCTAGGTGGCTGAGGGAAGGCATCAGTAGGACTGACATGTTTTGGGGTCACACCTCAAGTATGATCCAGCTCTTTCTGGATGCATCATTCTGACTTTTCTGAAGAGTTTCTGTGGGAGTGATTCTTCACTGGGAAGTCCTGGGCAAAAGGCTGAAATCCTGATCTTCTGGCAGGACAAAAGCTCCAGCTAGGACAGACCACCTGCCTCAGCTGTGTGTCACATCAAAGCTGCGATTGGGCAGCATTTTATTGCACAGAGCTCCATCGTGGGGTGTAACTAGTGGGAAAACCAGACATGGCACGGTGTGGGTATCAGATTTGTCAGTGGTGCCTATGATGAACAACAAGGAGATGAGATCATCAGCCAGTGCTGCTCACACAGAACCACACAGTCACAGTTTATCCCTGCTGCTGGTCTGGGTGAGAGATGCTGCCGCAGGTACAGGGAAGTGTTGCAGGACAAATATGACACATTAACTGCAGCCCTCACCAGCCACCCTAGTGCTGGGAGCACAGCTGGAGTCACCGAGAGGCAGCTCTGGGCCTGCAGCTCCTGTGGGGCAGCTCCTCAGCTCCTGATGACCCCCAAAGCCCCATGCAGGACACACCCAGGCTTTGGACCTGGCCAAAGCAGCTTGGATCTGGAGAAGCTTTAATGAATGTACTCATCACCAAGATGTTAGGGGGAGTTGCCCTGTGTTGTCCTGTTTTTTGCTAAGCCTTCTGTTATAACCTTGGAATCAGAGAATTTCACACAGTTTTATGTAAACAATAGCCGATGTTTATTTAACCATCTCTGTTTTTCATTCCTTTTGTGATAAGAGAAAGTTTGATGAGCATCTTTTTTCTCCAGTGGGATTGAGGAGGAAGTGACATGTCCTCCAATCCCTTGTGGAGTCGAGAATCTTATAAAACATGTCAAATGTAAATAAACTCTCTCTTTTCCCTCCTTTCTGCTGAACCTAGCAGGTGTGAGCGTGTCCTTTATTGTGCTTTCACCAGCACAGCCCTGCATACCTGCAGTGGTGTGCTTGCCAGGGGCCACACTGGTTTTTCCAAAGTCAGGCTGTGGGCACCAGGAATGTCAGAAAAGAGTAAAAATCACCGAGATCAGCTCAGTGAGACCTGAACTGAATTCAACACCAAACCAAGGAAACACACTTCCTGTCATCTTCCTTTGCTGCTCTTCAAGGAGTAAATTTGTCAGGAAGGTACAGGACTTTTCTTAGGAAACTTGAAATTATTATACAGCAGCACACACACATGCTGCTTGGTTTTTAGATTTTACTTAGGAGCTTTTCTTCTTGATTTTCTTTAAAGGGACAATTGGATGTCACATGTGGGTTGAAGGTCTTTACCAACAATGGACTGATTTTTTTGCATAATTTATAGCTTGGAACAAGTAATTATTTGGTGTATACTTGCATATAGCTAAAGTAATTCATCCCTATACTGTAGAAGAATAATTTTTGAGCGTTCCTGAGGGGTTTGTAGAAAATTTCTGATTTCTTAACTTGCTTCTCAAACTTAGGTGACACATGGTGAAACTGTCCCAGCCACTGTGGGCACACTGCTCTGTTGGGGTTCCCCTGATCTCTTACCCAGTGTCTACTCCCAAAGTCCAGGGAGGTTTTGTCAGTGGGCTGACGTGGTGGTCTGTAATTTCAGAGTGATTAAATTAATTGTGATTTCTTGGAGAACAAGAGCTCTGGGGCATTCTGGCCATGAGAATGTGGAACGTGAATTACAAAACACAGTACTAATATTACTAATTAGAATTGTGATGGCTTTTTCTTGCAAAGGTTCATGAAAAGAACAGAAATTAATTGTGATTTCTTGGAGAACAAGAACTCGGGTGCATTCTGGTCATGAGAATGTGGAACACGAATTACAAAACACACCCTATTACTAATATTATTAATTAGAATTGTGATGGCTTTTTCTTGCAAAGGCTCATGAAAAGAAGAAAGTGTGACTGATTAAAAAACAGTTTAATTAGGCTAGAAAGTAGTACAAAATGAATCCATTCTCACTCTACTCTTAATACTGTAATCTTTTCAAGAGCTTTTAAACTCTTCCTAATGTGCCAAACCTGTGCTGTAGCTGAGAGCTGGCAGTGCAGTCACAGCACGGCAGCAGCCTTAGCTCTGCTTGGGTGTTTTTCATAGAAAAAGGTAAAAATTTTGTACGAGAAGTCTACTGAAAACAAGCTGGATAAGCAATATGTAACTTTTATTATTTGTTTTTTGCATACTTTATTTATTGTTTGTTTTTTTGCACATTATTTTATTTTGCATACTTTGAGACCTGTGGATGGATGATTTGTTGACTGTACTCCCAACAGCTCTGGATGTGTGAATTATAGACACGCTCCAAGTTTAGAGAATCCCTGAGTCACTCAGGATGGAGAAGAGCTCCAGGACCATCGAGTCCAACCTGTGACCAAGCACCACCAAGGCCACTGAACCTCGTAGTGAAAATGGTGAAGCCATTTCATGACGTATCAATGTGATCATTCCTTTGTAACTACTAAATTCTTGATCAAATGAGGCATTTGTCTTTAGCTTCCCTCTCTTACTCTCATTTTGGGAGGAAGTGGCATTGGCTCATGCCCAGAGGAGTTCCCAGGAAAAAGGGGGAACCAAAAGTTGCTCCTGGCACCTGGCAGAATCTGAGGTGGAAGTTCCAGCTCCATCCCAAAAATAGAGAAGAGTCTGCTGCTTTAGATACAAATCCAGAACAGGAAGGATTTACATATTACACTTTCCTGACTTAAAATTGGTTTGATTTCCAAAGGCAGCGTTAGGACATGAGGCTGCTTCTGCACTCTGGGCTGCTTTATTTGCTTTTACCAGATGTTTTTAAACATTTTTTTCTTTCCTCTCTCCCCTTTATCAGACAATAATCTTTTGTGTCAACACATGCTGGTTTTTTTTCCTCTACCTGCTTCATTTAGTGACAGGCTGTCAGTTAAACTTCTATTTGGTTGTAAGCAATGAAATCATGCATGAGATGTCCTTGGTACCTTCATCTAATTTAACTGATGACTGTGTCTGTCATTAGGATCCTCTCAAACAGGTAAAATGTTGTCAGGATGTTCACAGTGGTTCTAACTCAATATTTTCCTACATTTTACTACATTTAGTAAAATTGTAGTAAAATTATCTGAGGCTGCAGAACATCCTCATCTCTTTAGTACGATTTACACTCTGATTCCTGACTGCTGGTCACATTTTCATCCGTTTGAAATCTTCAGTGGAAAGGTTTGCTGGGAGAGACAATAAACTCAGTTTTAGCTAGAGATGTTTAATTTCTGTCTGTTTAATGATCCAGAATTGTGCCCGCTGGCAGAAGAAAACTCTGTTATATCTCAGTGTGATATTTGCTTCTAGAGAAATTTTGCTATAAAAGGATTCCCCTTTTTTTCTGTTCTTCTCACTGCACTGACATATTTTTACCTTTTTGGCCATACAGGAGATATTTTCTCAAGTAAACTGTATCAGGTACACTCACCTGGAACAGATTTGATCACACCTCAGTGGAGTTATCCCCAAGCCTTCCCTTGGCTCAGCCCAGTGATGTCAGTGTTCCCTTGCAATGCTGTTGGCAGCCAGGACTTGTTAAATTATGTTCCAACATCAGTATTCTGATGTTCCATGTTCCAACATCAGTGTTCTGATGTTCCATGTTCCAACATCAGTATTCTGGGGTTGCACCGTGTTGGCTCAAGGCCTGTGACCTGTGGGACAGCGCTGACAAGGTACAGAGGTAAATTTTCCTTTTAATGGGACGTGGGAGTTGATAACACCCCAGCGTTACAGGTTTGCTGTACAGTGGGTGGCTGTGCTTGAGGAGGACTCTCAGTAGTTTATTAAAACTCCTGGGGGTTTCAAGGGAGACCTTTCGGTGCCAGCAGAGGTCAAACCCAGCTGGGTGCTGGAGGGGGATGCAAACACCTTTAAGGCAGTCCCAGAGCTGAGCCCTGCAGGGCAGCTCCTGTCTTGGTTGTGAGCGTCAGAGCACATCCCCTGCTTGCTCAGCTCCCAGTTTCCCTCCTGCAGGGGAAAAGGCACGGGGATCTGCCAGCAGAGAGATGTTTGCTCCCTGCACCAAGGGCACTGGGGCTTCTGCAGCCTCTTTGGGGGCTGTTCCTAAGGCTGGCATGGAGAGAACAGTGGCAAGTGCTGGCTGCTTCTTTGGAAAGAGCATTAATTTATAAAACTTCTGGAGCTACCCTAATCTAAAGGGGCTTTTGTGTGTGTGTGTTGTGGTTTGTTTGGGGTTATTTGTCGTAAGTTGCTTGAAAGAGCTGTAGACCTGTTCCAGTCTCCTGACAAGGATGGGAATTGAAAATGTGTGACCACTGGAAAAATAACTGGCAGAAAACCCCAATCCAAAAATAAACCAAACTATCAGTGCATTAGTCCACTGTGAAAATGACTTTTTTTCCTGACAAGTGAAAGAACAGAAGGAAGAAACTTTGCTTCTTTTATTTCAATGTGCTTCAAAATTTTCCATGTGCTTTTAACTGGCTCTGTTTCTTCCTTTATCCTAATTAACCACTCTATCAGTAGAATTTTTAGGATGGCTGTAACAGCTACCATCTTAACTCCTCTTGGTAAAACCATCTTCAGTCTACAGTAGTAGGTTTTTCCTGCCTAACAAGAACTGGTTTCAAAGAGATGCAGAAGGGTCTTCTGAGTGAATTGGCTTTGAGATATCCCACAAAATTAAATGTAGATAAGTACATGGGGTTTAGCAGGGGTGAAACCTTCATATATGAAGTGAAAACACTGCCCAGTACCTCTCAGTAACAAGGTAAATCGATGAGAATTCAGGAACAGAGCAATGAAGTTCTATAAAAGTGTTAATTTAGAGTAATTAATTAAAAGGAGGTTAAATATTAGATATTAAGGAAGGAATAGGGAACAGAGCAGAGGACCGTCATGATACAACTCTATAAATCTGGGACTCATCAGCATCTTGAATCCTGTGTGTGGCTCTGCCACATCAAAACAGATCCCAGGCAGCTGGAAAAGGGTCAGGAAAAGGAAACAAGGATGATCAAAAGCAGGAGATGGCTGGTGGACTGTGAACAGTTAGGTTGGCTGGGGCATGTCAGCCTGGAGAAGAGATGACTGAGAGCTGGGAGGGAGATAGGGACATGTCCCATGGACTGATCACAGTGAAGATTGACTGCTCAGCGCTTTTTATGAGCAGGAAAGAGGAACAAAGTGATTAAAAACACATCAGAGCAAACCAGCAGCTTGTTCACACCACGTGTGGTTGGGCTGTGCAGAGCTTCTACCACTGGTGTTCTGCATGCTGAAAGCTTGGGTTCAGGAGAGGCTCCTGGCTGGTACACCCATGGAGACCTACTAAACACAGAGAAAACAGCTGTTTTCAGGTGAAAATGAAACTGTTGGATACTGTTGGAGAGAACACCATAGGGTGCTTTTCCTGCTCCTATGCACGTCTCTAGGTGCTTGTTACTGCTGCTGCTGAGGACAGGCAATTGGAGCAGATGGTCCTTTGTGTGGAGCCTCTGTCCTCACATCCTGTCCCCTTCCAAGTTCAGCTCTTGCACTCCTGAGTGACTTAGGAAGCTGAGAATTAAGCCCTTTTCTGCTGAGAATTTATATACCAAAATCTTTCAGACACATTTTTTTACCTGTGTATCCCTGCCCCTGGTGTTTCTGTAGAACCACTCAGTGTGCTGATGCTGCTTTTCTTTTGTGGTGTGCATTTATTAAGTGTACATGCAAATATATATATAAAATAAGGATTTATTTTCCCTCCTTTTAATACCCCTGAAGGAGCATGATGTCATCAGAGGGGCGCTTCTGACCATCCAGAATATCTTTTAAAAACTGGAGGCAGGACATCTCTTTATGGCGTCATAAAAATAATAAATCCAACTCTCTTTTTTACTGTGTGTTGTTTGGTCTGACTCCAGCACTGAGATGGAGCTGACATTCAAACAACTGATGCACCCGTGTACCTCCAAATAAGTCCTGTCTTGGCACTGAGTCACACACTGGGAATTTCTCCTCTTGAGAAGTTTTTATGGCAACCAGGAAGTTTCTGTGCAAGGTTTTGGTTTTGACGAGTTAATGTTTTCCCACTATTTCCATGAGCAGCCCTATGAAGGCAGTTGTTAATAGTAATTAATAGTTCAGAACTTCTTGTCCTGCTTTCTGCTGGAGAAAGTGTGTTTAAGTCTGCACAACACCAACTCATTTGGGTTTCTCATTACTCTATTTAATAACTGGGTCATAGCCAGGAACATCATCACTAAAACACTGCTTATCAAACACTGGCAGGTCTGTCCTCTCAGAGTCCCGTGTGATCTCTAAGCCACTCTGTAGCTGTTTATTGCTGTTTCCCTGAGCAATTGAGGAGAGAGATGCAGCAGGCAGGGGTTGTGCAGCAGGATTGATTTAATTAATTATTTCACAGCTCTTTTATAGGATAATTTTCCCATGGTTTAATTGGTCAGTTTACTAACCACCACTCTGGGGTGATTGGTTGAACTCTATTCAAAATATTTTTCTCTACTTGTACTAAAAACAATTTGCAGGTGTCCATAGTTTACAAAACTCTACTGATATCTTTTGTGAGAGAGAGAAATCTCTCACGGGATAGGAAAGAAGAAAGAAAAGTTCTTGCAAGCAGCAATTTTGTATCCACACCACTCCAGAATCCCTGAGGAGATAAAGGTTTGTGCAGGTAAGTGTTCTCTATCTCGAGGTAGCCAATTCTGTGATTATAGTTTAAATAATACCCCTGAATATGAAACATTTGGATGTTTCCTTTATAGATCAGACCAGAGGCAGATTTATCATCCAGTGACTGCAATGATTTTGATCAGTCCTGGCTGATTTTTTTGCGTGGTGTCTTATTCTAATGCTGAAAATATCTGGTATCAACAAAAACAACAAAAAAGCATTGCAGTCTTTGTACCCAGATGTTTTTCCAGGACAAAAAAATAATAACTATTTACAAGAAAAATAAACCACACATTAATATCACTGACAAACCTCGCGGTTCCATTTGGAAACCTTCAAGGCCTGGGCTTTGTAAGCTGTTCAGAAACCAACACAAACATCTCTCGCATGTTTGGTTCTGGGAAATGGAACTGCAAAACAAACAGGATTTTTATATTTTATGTGTCTGCAGATGGAATGTCTGCCCCGTGCTCCTCTGCTGGGGGTTTCTGTGATCTCATCCACCAGCAGCTGTCAGCTTCTGGAGTGAGAAGCACCCGAGTGGGTTTTACCTTCCGCTGAAAAAACTTGGTTGGAAAAAGTTTTTCCTAATTACCGAAAGAACAATATGAATAATTAAAACTATTGAAATATTTTTTAATAGTTAGTTTAAGGGAAAAAAAGGGCAAAATTCACTGAATTTATTTGGTCTGTTTCTAGCTCCGTCATGAATTTTGTTTTTCTTTTTTCATTTTACACTGTATCTCATACCCTTTCAAGTTTAATTACTGGAAAAGTAATAATAAAAAATAACAGCTCCCATAAGGTATTTTTATGTTTTGCAGGTTCTCAAAAGTCACCTGACAGTTTGGGTGCTTTTGGTTTTCAGGAAAACTTTTAAAATTCTTTCAGCTGCCTGACTTTCAGGTATATGGATAATATACCATAATATACTGGATAATGAATATTTGGAGAAAATCAGCCTTTGTGATGAGTCACAAATTCAGTTCCCTAAATCACAATAAAATTTTAAGAGATTTTGGCCTTTTCTAGGGATCATCAATTTTACTTTTGATATCCCAGCATGGATTTTGCAGAATATTGTCAGAAATTATTGTCCTGAGACATTGCAAGGAAAAATTAATTGCTATCCTTTAATTTTTCTCTTTGTATTTATGCTTTTATGTACCTCTTACAGCAGTTTTAAATAACCAACTCACCCATAATTTAAAGGGGTTTTACACAATACAATTGTTTTTGTGCAGAAACTGGGACAAATATAGGAAAATGCTTGAGAATGTCAAATGTCTGTAATATTCATATTATTCTCTGCTTCTCAAAGTCTTTCCTCCACCAGCCTGGGCCCACATTAAGGATGAAGGTGGTTTCACTCCTTGCTCAAGAATCTGAAAGGAAGTATCTCAGATAATGCCACAATCCTTGTCATCTCTCTAATTTCTTGGCTGCTGATATAAATTTGCATTCCTGCGCTGAAGCTATTGGAGATTTGCATAAACTAACATTTTTGTGGGACTCAGAATAGCTGAGGCCTTGGCTATTGTCCAAATTGTCATTTTAATACCAACGTACAGCCCTCTGAAGAACAGTATTCGGAAAATTGACTTCTGAAACTTGATCCCTGACCCAGCCACTTTGATTTTCAGTCACTTATTGAGGGCCAGGGGCCTACTAATGAAGTTTGAAGTTAAATGCACTTTCAAGCTTTAAATACCTAAATGAGGACTTCAAATTCGATCTCCTTTGAATATTGCCAGTGTGAAAATAATGGCCATATGTTGTAGGTGCTGACTGGCTGCTGAAGGGAAAATTAACACAAGCAACGTTATAATAATGCTGTAGTGCTCATAAAATCAGATTAAGATGCTCAGAACATGACAGGAAGTTGGAATAACGGAGCTCAGCACTTTGCAAGGGATGGGTGAAACTGTGGTCAAGCAAAGAAAGAATTGAACAGGCCAAACCATCAAATGTTGGAATAATTTCCTTTGCTTTGCCTTCTTTAAGGCTTTTCCTAAGGATTTGCATTAGGAAACCCACAATCCTTTTGTAAGGAAAGCCACCAGCATTAGGGATTCTGTGTAGTCCTGTTATTTAGGAAGCAATAATAAAAGAAAATAAATAATAAAAGAAAACAAAAGACCTTTAAATGCAGTGGGTTTGTTGCTGCTCTGAGCCAGCCACGCAGGAGATGTAGCCCGAGGTGAAGTCAGCAAAAGGCTGCAAAGCTGGGGGAAGCATTTGGAGTGCAACAGAAACCCAGGAGGTGACCAACTGCAACAAAACCCCTGAGAATGCCCACCCTGCCACTCCAGAATTCATACAGTGGTGGGTTTTAAATCACTTTGTGAGGTGCAGTAGAGTTCGCTGTGAGCAAAGCGATTTAATGCCTCAGAATATTGTTTTTAATAATTCTTCAAAGTAATGCTGCAATTTTAAATCCCCAATTTTCCAGAATGTTCCATCCACCCACGACACTCTTGTGTGTTCATTGTGGTCAGACAAGGCACCCCCACATCCCTGATTTTCCTGCGTGGCTTCTGGCACGGGTCAGGCTGGGAATGCCAGGGAATGGGGTTACACGGCCCGGTGTGACAGTGGGGCACAGCAGCTGGCACTGCCAGCCAGGTGGCTTTCCTCGCAGTGGTTTTAGTTCTAAAAGCAGCTCAAATTAACTGCAGAATGCCCTGAAAGGGAGACAGGACATGCAGCGTGAAACTGGACAGGGAACGTGTGACCAGCATCTTTTTCTGGGAGGAGGATGGGGCTTTCCCCTCCCAGGCTCTCCTAAATCCTTTGGGCTCATTCTGGGACATGAATAAGTAAAAAATGTAAAATTAATTACACGAGCAATCCCAGTATTTGCTTGGCATACTTTTAAACCTTCACCTTAAAATCGCTGATGAATTTAGAAGAATTTAGTCCCACTGAATCCGACGGCTTTTCAAATTCCAGATGTGCAGTTCTCAGGGGGACTGGCAGCGTCAGGGCCAGGGGCAGGAATGGCTCCCAGCTGCTTCCTGGTGGGATCCTTACCCCTCACTGACCCCAGGAATTCAGCTGGAATGATTTTTCCTATGTGTATGAGAGCCATGCTAAATTGTGACGTGACACCACAGAGCAGACGAAAAAAACACAAAAAGCCCCAACCTTTTTGATGCGAAGCAGACTCATTTTCCCAACTCTTTTAAAATCCTATTTTTTCAGGAACAGAATAGACTCTGTCTCTTTTTATATACATCTGTGTGCCACCCTTTTAAAGTGTTTTTACAATGTGTGGAGTGAATACCCCAGTGTCCTTGGCTGTCTTTAAAATAACAAAAACCAGGTGTCATGAATTAAGAGAGGAAACTTGAAGGATCCTGTTGCAAATGACATACAGCACTAAATTAGAAACAACTTGGCCTAGACAAAAGATTTTTTTAAAAAGAAGAAAAAATAGTAGAATATTGAGTGGATTTGATGCCAAATTATAGCAGAGGCAACTGATAAAGTATTTTCCTGGGGTAAGTGTCACAACAAAGCAATTAATAAAAGGAATTCAAATATGCAGGCTGCTTATGGCTCCAGACTGAGTGCTCCAGACTTTGCATCCTTTCTCATTCATATGTGAGAAAAGCCACTGCTGATTAATTGTTTCAGCAGGCAGAGAGATTGGTGTAAGCAGATTTAACAAGCAATTTCCTTGGTTTCCCTCAGTTTATCTTCCACAGAGATGTAACCATGTATCTAAAGCCTGTAAAGGAGATTCCTCTGATCACAGATGTCAAATTTCATAAAAATGAATTATTTCCAAAGCAGAGAAATCCTCCCTAAATGCTAATGGAGGACACATTAAAAAGCAAAAGAAAGTTTGTGCAAAACGTGTCTGCCTGACCTCTTTGCACTGTAAACACAAGATTCTCCTGCCAAGGCTTTGTCCGTGGGACATCCTGCCCATTGCAGGGATGCTCCTTGTGCCATTCCCTGGGGAGACACTGGAATTCTGGATCCCAAATCCTGTCAGTCTCTCATGGTGCCTGTAGCTCTATTTTTAAAAAAAAGTTTTTGTGGTTTTTACTTTTCTAAAAAACTATTTCCTGGGGCAACGTCTTCTTGTGTGCACATTTGAGCCACTGGTTTTGGTTTTGTTTGAAAAATGAAAAAAAGTTCCTCCTCTACACACTGAGGGGAGAATAGCAAGTGCTTTGTGGGAAGGTTCCCAAAGGAGCTGCTCAGGGGTATTTGATAATTATCAGGGGAAAGTTTTTTATTGTTTTTCGTGTGCTGGTGAATTTTATCACCAGGATATTTGCCTTTTGAAACAATTTGCAGGAACAGAGCTGATGTGCATTTTTCATGTTGGAAACATCTTTATTATCATCCAGCCCTATTTTTTTTTAATGAAAGGCTGCAGCTCCACAAAATTAAGAGGCTCAGGAGGCTGTTTCATGTAAATTCATGTAAAAGCTTTCACCTGGGAGCTCGGTCCCTTCCTATTTTGCTGATTGATGTGTTTTTGGGAAGGGATCACTGCAACAGGCACGGAAAGTTCTCAGGCTGGCAGCGACATTGAGATCCTCAACCAAAGCTGCTGTCAGGGAAACAGGAGCAGAATTTACAGATGTTAATAACTTCCCTGAGATATTTTGGGAACTCTTATAGCCCTGTCCCTTCCTGCGTGCCCACGGCAGGGCTGCCTGGATCCATCTGCACAGTGGCTTTTCCTGGCTGACACAGACAGCAGAATGAGCTGGAAATCCTGCTCTGCCCGTGCCACACTTAATAATGGAAAACCATATAACCTGGAGCAAGCTTATTTCAGTACTTCACTCCTGGATCACGTTTCTCAGGAACCGGCCAGGAATAGTGAAATAAATTACACCAGGGCCTTCAAAGGAGAAGTGTTTTCCTTCCACTGGAATCCAGGCAGTGTCTTCCAGGGCTAAACAAATACCAGGTGTGAGCTGCAATGAGAAACACGCAGTTCAAGGGTTTGCCTCTGGTTCACACGCCAGCGCTGAGGCTGAAAGAGGAGGCTTGGGCTGGTTAGAGCCATCTGAGGAGTTTCCTGGTCCCAAATTCAGACGGGCGCGCCGCGGAGGAGGCGGCTCTGGAGGCCAGGAATGCGCCGGGATTAGGGCCCGCTTTAATGGGAACCAGATTTCCAGCAGCTGGGGGATGGGGCTGGGCAGGAACTGCAATGTTCCCCCTCCCTGGCCACTTCAGCATCCAGCAGTGCTGTAGGAAGTGCAGAAATCCCGAGCCTGAGTGGCTCTGGCAGTGCTGATCCCGGGAATGGGCCTGGAGGGAGCTCAGGGAGTCGTCCTGCAGAGCCCGGCGCAGTTCAGAGAGAGCCAGGAGTTCATAAAACTGACATAAAAGCAGCCATTCTCCATCATCCTGCCGTTCTCACCTCCCACTTGTTCCCTGAAAGCCACCAGAGATTCCCAGCACCTCATTTCCCAGTGCTGGCAGACAAAAAGCCAAGGGGAGGACAAAGGAAAGGCCCAAATTCCGTGTGGAGGTTCCTGCCTGGCCTCCCCAAGGGAGGCTCCTGGCCCAGCCTGGCAGTGGCAACACCTCCGTGGGGCATTTGCCTGGAAAAATACATGGCTTTAGTGCTTGTTTACATGAGCTTGCCGGGAAAAGCAGGTTTTGTTATGTTAACATCAGTGTGTTGTTAGGAGACAGAATTTTTCACCTATCTTAAGGCTTTTTATTGCTCCCTATCTGGAGTTTCTGAATACATTCCCTACATGATGGATTGGCAGGAGATTTCTGTGGAGTTTCTGACTCTATTATCCAGCAGTGAACTCTCACGGAAAGTAATTTGAAATTCATGATGCTGACTATCATATCAGGATGTGGCTCTGTGAGCTATGTTTCTTCAGATCACATTTCTTCTGTTATAAATAAAAAAACTTACCAGGGGAAAGAAAATGTTTCTAGGAATAAATATGCTTTGAATAGACTAAATTAATGACTGAAAATGAACAGTGCAGTTCAGCTGTAAGCTGCTCACAAACAAGTTGCCACAAAGTGAAATAGGTTTTTGTTGTTTGTGGAAAAATATATCTAATTGGGCTCTTATTAGAATAGGAATATCTAAATTATGTAGCTCATTGGAATGAAATCCAAATCCAATCTTAATCACATGCTGCATTGCCTTGTATTTCTTATGCCATATATCTTTACTACAAAACTATCTAAATATTCAAAGGAGTTAATAATAAAGCAAAAACCTTTTCATTTGAAAACAGGCCACTGTAAATCCTCACCTCACAAATATTTGCTCATGTTCTGTCTCATAAGCAATGCCATTTATTTTAAATCCTTGTGGTAAGTGTTGAAAGCTCAGCACATCTGTGCAATCTATTTGCAAACTTGAGCCCTAAAGAGTGAAGTACGGAAGCAGAGAACTTTTTACTAATGAACTTTAGATTTCTCTGAACCAGCTTCAGAACCCCTATGTTCATGTAAATGAAAATTTCAATTGTTTTATTATATTATAAAAGGAGCATTATAAAATATCCTGGTAGGTTTTGGAGTCAAGAAACTACAAAAATACATCAAAAACATCTGAAGCATGAGAAATTGTGGAACATCTTGGAATACCCAAAAGATAAGGGCTGCTCCATCTTCTTTCCAGACCCTCATTCTCTCACTGCTGGAATTGCCCAGTGAATGGTCAGGTTTTCCACTGAATTCCACCTCCTTGCTTATCTAGCTCAAAAGGATGGGCAGCAAGGGGGGATTCATGCCAAGGCAGGCTAGGGGCACAGGAGTGCCACTGAATGCAAGTGGGATCACACTGAGCACCATCCAAATCCTTGGAACAAATTCTTAAGGCACTGAATAACAAAATGCCAGTCTAAAACTGGGGGACAGCAGAAGAGCTGCTTTTAGATGTGGGAAGTGGCTGACGAAGAGCACACGTGCAGAAGTGTGCTGGTGAAAGCACAATTAAGGACACTCTCACACCTGCTAGGTTCAGCAGAAAGGAGGGAAAAGAGAGACTTTATTTACCTTTTACATATTTTATAAGATTCTCAACTCCACCAGGGATTGGAGGACATGTCACTTCCTCCTCATTCCCACTGGACAAAAAGGATGTTCATCAAACTTTCTCTTATCACAAAAGGAATGAAAAACAGAAAAGACAGTTAACTAAACATTGGCTATTGTTTACATGAAACTGTATGAAAATTCTTTGATCCCAAGGTTAAAACAGAAGGCTTAGCAAAAAACAGGACAACAGAGAAGGGCCTGGATTAGGAGCTGAGGAGTCTGAAATGAGCTGCTCTACACGGGGAAGCAGGACTGGAGCTGCTGCATCCGTGGGATTGCTCTGGCAGCTCCTTTGGGTCGGGCCCAGTCCAGGCAGTGTCCTTTGAGCCCCTCTCTGCCACAGTAAATGAGATTTAATCTGTGCACGCCAAGGGGTGCTGTGTCCATGGGTACTGAGGGAGTTGCCTGGCATTGCAAACATTCCCTAATGTTTCCCTTCTCTCTTTTGGGCCCGTGGGATCAGCCCACGGAGAGCAGACAAAGGGAAGGAACACACCTTTCCCTTACTCTCCATCTGGGTGCTCACTCTCAGTTTGTGTGTTTGTCACAACACATCATCCTAACACATGCCAAGGAGAACGTGAAGTACTTTTTACCTGTTTATAAAGTTTTCTTTATGAACACAGAGCTATTTTTATCCACGGACATGCAGCAAGGTTTAAAGGCTCAGTTTATCATCCTGGATTTACCTCAGTCCTGCACAGGGCCCCAGCCAGAGTTACAACTCTGCAGCTCCTCGGTTACAGTGGGATGGAGAATCTGTCCTTATCAATCTTCTGAGATTTCAGCATTTATTTGCACTTGTTCACTCAGAATCTGCCTGTTCTGAAGTTCCAGACTAACTGGAGTTCAGTCCCCTGAAAAGGAGCAGATTCCATCCTATTGATTCCAGTTCTTTGTGGCAACTGGACCTGTAACATGGATTTCTGACAAAGTACCGAGCTGAATAATGGATGCTGACACCCTCGGTTCTGGCTGAACTCTTGGGCTTGCTGGTAGAAATCTCTCCAAGTCAGAAGACTTTTTTTGCTTCCCAAATCGTGGATATGGGTAGGTAGGGACTCCATCCAAATCAGCTGTTTAGAGCTAGTCAGGAGGAGTCACTGAGCTCCTGCCAGGCTCAGAACATGCAGATCTGAACTGGGCAACATTGAAGATGAATCTAAGGGAGATTCAGGCACCAGAGAGGATGATGAAAAGAAATATCTGGAGTTCTTTAGAAGAGCCATGTCTTTTTAAAAATCCTCCAACAACCCAACAAGTGCTGCCATCTGAGAAAACAGTGCTGCAACCAGATTTTGTGTCAAATCCTACTGGTTACAATCTTCACCCTGTGGAATGGGACATTTGCATTTAATTCTCTCTCTTACTGCAGCTATGAAGGTTTCTTCATGGGAAGAGCTCCCCAAGATTTGTTACTGTGCAGAATTAAGGCAGATAGTGTAAGGAGGATGGTGCTGATGCAACCCAAGGGTGTTTTCCTGGGAGGCAATTGCCAGGGTTCCACCACACCTGATTCCCATAAAACCCGGGATGTGCCCTGTGGTAGAGGTCACTGAGCACAAAAAAAGCTATTTATGATATAGCTGGAAACTCGGATTTCACGTGCCACAGAACACGTGCCACAAGGCTACCAAGCCACACTTCTTTTAGTCTTGTAAATGTGTGCATGTTTCTTTTTCATTAAAAGTAAATTAGATTGAGGAGATGGGGTGTCTGCCCCTCCCAGTGCATCCAGGGATGCAGCAGTGATTGTGATGATAGTGGAAGACACAGTTAACTTTCCACGTGGAGAGAACATATGTGGTTCTCTGCTGGTTTGTGAAATTCGAGTATTGCACAAGAACTAAGAAACTCCTTGCACAATCTGGGCTGGTAACAGCCTTGCAGGGAACTTGCAGTTTGAATCTCCTGAATATTGGATGGCTTCTAGGTAGAAGTGTTTTGGCACGAGAAGTTTAGCTTGGGCTTTGAGTTTAGTCCAGGTGAGATCAGTAAAGATGGATAACCCTGTTCCCACCCCCTGCACCTCACCATGGAGAGCAGAGTGGGAGCAGCTGCTGGTGTTTGGAGGGTCACCTGTGTGGGACAGGGCTCAGGTTTTCCCTTTAAAAATCCAGGGGAGGAAAGGGTGTGGGCTCTTATGGAGGTCTGTCCATGAAGAAAGGATCTTCCTTAGGTAAGTTGGTCAAAGAGTTATTATCTCTTAAATAAAACAGGCTGTCCTTGCTCTTTGATATAGTGATGTGCATTTATATGCCTCTTTCATTTATGTGTCTATTCATTTATGTTTGCCTCTTTCAGGGGGTGTTCCAGGGATAGATAAGGGGTTTTGGGGAATGGAGAGAAACTCAAAGTGAATTTTCCTGGCTGTAGAGCTTGAGATACTTGAGGGCTGAATAGTAAAATTCAAGCTCTTTATTCCCTAATAGAGACCCAATACATGGGAAAAAAGAGCTGAATGATATTTTCCTGAAGTTAAGATTGTTGTTTGTGCTGTTGGTGGCAATTAGGGTGGAAACATACCTGCCTCAGTCCCAAAAAATGTGCCTGTTATTTGTATTCTCAGAGCCAGAGGACTATTAGTGCAATGTGTGCTTTCTTCCTCAAAACCTTAGCCTTAAAAACTGTGCTTGAAATTGGACCATTGGGGGTGATGCAAATGAGTCTTTTTATTTTTAAAGCAGGAGGGAAAGATTACTTACCACAGTTCCAGTAAACAAGCTTGCGGTGCTCTGTAATGAGCAAGTTTAATTGTTCTTCAGTCCCACTACTCATATACCATTGTTCATAAAATACCATTAATTGAAAGCATTAAATGGCAGCTAATTGTTGTGCTTTTAATCTTAAAATAATCGAATGAGTTGGAGTGGAAAGGATATGGCAGCTGAAGGTGGGAATGATGTGATTTGGTGGGTTGTTAATTAAAGGTGTGGCTGCTGCTGGTTTGTGATGAGGGTTTCAAGTCAGAATTCACTGATGAGGGTGACTTGGAGGATCTGAGCTCTCCTTTCTCTTTCCTTTGCATCACATGGAGCAATGAGGTGTCTGAAAGAGGAGTTCCATGAGGAAGGGTGGGGTCACTGTGGGGTTGCAGGGCTGGAGCTGAGGGCTCTGAACTTGGCTGTGGTGGCATCTGTAAAGAAACTTGGTCCGTATATTCTGTATCAACACAGGAACTTTATGTGCCATGAAACCAGATAAAATCCCCACTCCCGAGGGTCACTGAGGCACTGGCTGTGGTTTGACACCCAGCCCTGGCAGCTGAGCTGCTCCCTGCAGCACAGCAGCACCCTCAGTGCTGGGGGAAACTGCTGCTTTGGGCTGAACTTTTGAGGAATTCTCTATTTCCCCTATTTTTCATGTTTAAAGCATGCCTGCTCTTGTCTCGTGCTCAGTTCCTGGGGACATACCCAAGTCTAGCCGGACACTGGGACATGTCTGGGCTGCAGCCAGCCTGGTGCTGGATAACCAGATGAACCAGTGAGTTATGGAACTGGAACCAGCTGGGGCTTTCCACTGCCACCAGCAAAGGGAGGTGCTGACTGCCAGCCTCCCCGAGCCACCCATCTGCAAAACAGGGTTAAAAAGAGTGCTGGAAGAGTGAATATTGAGATTATTTTGAAGGGTAAAGCTGAGAAGATGATGATTTATCACCAGGGTGGCCATCATCACCAACCTGGTGTTAGCACAGCAGCTTTTTATGGACTTACAGTTTACAGCAGAGACTCCCTCTGGGGTTTCTTTTCCTTTGCTTTTTGAGCTGCTGGAGTGTTTCTGGGATGCTGAGCTATGCCGCACCTCTGGCAGGGACAGATGTGGCAGGATCCTTGACTCTTTTGCTGACTTCTGCATGATAGAAATAGAAATCTGCTGGAGCAGGGCCTGGAATGGAACCAGTAACAGAGCCCAGAGCCAACGTTACCACCCCAGTTTGAGGTTAGCTCGTCCCTGTAGGTGAAAGAGTTCCTACAAAGAACATAAAATCCTACGAAGAACATAAAATATGAATTATGTAGCACAGATATTTGTGTAAGGGAAAAATTGGTGTTTTCAAAAGGTTTATCTGGACTTTTGGAGTTCAAGAGAAGTTTATATGTCTGGCTCCTAGTCCATAAATCTCAAAGCAGGAAAAACCACAGTTTCTCCTTTTTTCAGTGTAATGAAGATATTCTCCTCTCTTTGGTATAACTGTATTGGCAAATGGAGGACTGCTCAAGTAATCAGCCACATAATTAGGAAAGCTTTTTTACTCACTCTGTCTTCAGCTGAAATACAATCTTTATGTCTAATGCTCGTTGCAGCAGGGCAGTTTTCTTAAAGGAGAGGGAGGAAAAAAATCCCAACCTTTAATGAACAAGAGAGCCCAGGGAAGCTGATACATTATATTTTTATAACTGTCTCAGAGGCAGCTTCAGCTTTCCATTTTTAGCAAATAGAAACCAGGTTATGAGACTTTGAAGACGTGTTGGATGAAACTGATCTTTTCTTTCCCTTCACATCCCCTGTTTTATTCCTCCCTTGGGAACTGCAGATTCCCGTGCTCTAGGACATCTTATTTATTAAGAGAAGTTAAACTGAGTAGCTGGAGAAAAGCCTGCCTTGGAATGATGCTGGCAGGAGTGGCGGGGTTGGCAATGAGCAGACACGCTCCGAAGACTCTTTGATTCCCCCCACCAGGGATTTCTGCTGCATTTTAGGGAGAATTCCTCAGCTTTAGCATGCCATGATTTATTTATTTCCAGACACTGTTAGCTCTGTTTTTCTGCATCTCAGATGCACTCGGAGCTGCCGGTGAATGCGTGGGAGCAGGAGTTTAAAGAGAGCAGGCAATTTTGGAGAGTGGGGTGTTGCTAATGGAATGGGCTCCCAGTTTTACATCCTGTGGAAGAAAAGGGGGCACAGAAACCAATTCATTTACCCCCAGCAAGGTGTGCAAAACCCCGCCTGCCCTGGAGCCTGTGGCTCTCCAGAGGTGCCATGCAGAACTGAACACCTTCAGTTTTCCTAAAAAGGGCAGTAGAGCTTTCTTTCTACTTCCCTTGTGATGACTTTGACCCACAACTTCTTTTTTTTTTTTATATTTCAACAGCTGATAAACTTTTTTCTTACTTCCACCCATCACCTCACCTAATCTGCTTAAAATATATTAAATATATTCATGTGCAGAAAACAGGTGGCTGCTACAAAAATGAAAAGCAGTGACCCTCATTGTGCTTTTTATAATATCCTGTAAAATGTTTTATTTAATAGCTCACCATAAATTTTCATTGTAGCCTTTCTTTATCAGGTAAAACCGGATTCTTCTCTTCCTGGATGCCTTTTTTTTTTTTTTTTAATTTTATCTTTCCATAATCTGTTGTAGGCACACAGGATGGGTGGGAATCTGTGGCTGGTTGTGCCAACATTGCAGCTTGGTTTTGTTTAGAAATTATGTGGAATTTTTTTGGAAGAAGAGCTGTTTGACCAAAATACACATGTTATTGTAATGAATTTCAGTATAGGACCTGTTGATTGTAGCTGAGAAAGATGCTGAAAATCCTTCTTTGGAAGGAGGAAGGCTGTTTTTATTTTGGCTAGAGCAAAAAAGAACATTTTTCAGAATTCATGCCAATTTTACTTTTAAACTTTTCTTTAAAATTATATAAAGCCACAAAATATTAAAATTAAGTTTTAGAATAATTTTGATACCGTTTTTATCATATTGTCACATAGAAATGTGCATTTAGAATAACTGGAAATATTGTCTTGTGTTTAATCAGAAGAAATTAAAAATAATTTTTGGTCAAAGTCAATTTTTGAATTAAGTCTTGATTAAAACAAAGCCAGTTTTGTGGTTTTGCTCTTCTGCCTTTATACCTGTTGTGTTCAATGTTATGGTGTTCAGGGTTTTTTGGCAGACTTCCTCTTAAGCCCCAATTATTGATATTTCACATTTTTCTTCAAATCAAAATAATTTTACTTTGACAACTTCTAGAAAAGTGAGCACAAATGTATTTTTAATCTATTATAATATTTGGCTTTAGTTTTTACCAAACATTTCGATGAAATAATATGAAAATATGTAAAATGAAGATAAATAAAAGCTGAGTATTTTCTATTATAAGATTATTTTTCTACAGTGTAAGTAGTAAAATATTTCTGGGGTTTTTTTAAACAGGATTTTTCCACTATGGGGAAATAAATAACAAACCAGGGAATTAAAGTCCCTTAACAAAGGGAAAAAATCTCTTGTGCAATCTTTATGGAGATCAGATACAGTCTGAAGGAGGTCAGATTTTACACACACTTCAGCACAATTTGGCAAATCAGATACTGAAGTCATCCCCCAGAATAAATTGAAATACCTAAAGAGATCCGAGATTTTCTGGAAGTGTGAAATGTAATGATTCCAAAAGCATTGATTCTCTGCACATCAGTACAGGTAATTTACAGTGTTTTATCTGAAAAAAGATCTCATTTTCTCTACTAAGGTCCAAAACCCCAACTGGTTCCTGGTGCCACATGAATGACAGGAGCCAGGGAATGGCTTCCCAGTGCCAGAGGGCAGGGCTGGATGGGATCTTGGGCAGGAATTGTTCCCTGGCAGGGTGGGCAGGCCCTGGCCCAGGGTGCCCAGAGCAACTGTGGCTGCCCCTGGATCCCTGGCAGTGCCCAAGGCCAGGCTGGACACTGGGGCTGGGAGCAGCCTGGGACAGTGGGAGGTGTCCCTGCCATGGCAGGGGTGGGATGGGATGATCTCTGTCTCTTCCAACCTGAGCCATTCGGGGATTGAAGGTGTGTATCTCCAGGATTTGCCAGGGCCCCTTTCCTGCGTGTCCCTGGAAGCACTGTGATCCCTCCCTGTGATCCCAGGGGAGGATGAACACAGCTCCACCTGTGTGTCCCTGCCCCCCTCTGATCACTGCTCCTGAGTTCTGGTGCTGAACTCGTCCTGACCAGTTACTGGAGTGAAATTCCTTCTTGGGGCATTTTGGGTGGCATAGCAATCTCTGAACACAGGCAGCAATGGACCTGGGTGGGAATTTGAGCTACAGGCTGGGTTGGTATTGGCTGCTTGACCGTCTTTCATCCTCTATTGTAAATTTTCTCTCTTTCCAGTCTAAATACAGGTGTAACCCCAGGAAAATCTGTTTTTGCTAGCTCTATCCATTGTAAATTCCTGTATCTGCTCCCAAACAATGCCTTTAACCAATAAAGGAGCTGTGGAGCACAGGGTAACTTGGCACATGTGATGTTCCTGGAAGGCGCAGCTGCAGCACCACCAGGAGACATGGAAGTGGCAGGGCCCAGCCTGCAGCTCCATCCTGGATGCAGTTGGGATGGATCCCTGGGGTAAAGTGTCCTAGGTCGGTGGCAAACCAGAGTCCACCAAGTTTGGGTCATACTGTCTCTGAGGAAGAGCTCTTGGCATGACAGGGAGATGTTAAAATGTGTGAATCCTCCTCTGAGAGGACCCAGTGTGCAGCAGGAAAGCTGGCTTGGGAGATCTGGCATCTTTAGCAACCCTTCCCTTGAGTGCTGTGAGTTGTAAAAAGTAATTATAAGCCAGCTTTGTGCATTCTTCATGACTAAAGGACAGAAAAGATATCAAACAATATTACTTGATTCACAAAACAGGGGAGATGTTCCTGTGGCTGAAGTTGGGTAACATGGAGAGATCTTTGTTTTTAACAATAACAGCAGCTTCATTTGAGCTGCTTATTGTGCTTCTGGTGCTATGACTGCAAATGTAGGGGGGGAATGCGTTATACATTGAAAAGTGTTGCAGAAGGATCAGCAGGAGAGGGATCCTGAGGGGTTTGAAGCCTTCCTTGCCTGCTGCACACCAAAAACATGCATTGCTGTGGGGTCTCCAGCCTGAACACCCTTTCCAGACGTGGAATAGTGGAAATGCTGCCGTGCACTTCCTGCTCTCAAACATACCTCACTAATGTTGGCTCGAGATGTTCTGGCAGGGTTGCTTTAACCTCAGAAGTTCTGGATTTGGCTTTCAAGGATGAAAGACACCAAAAGATGGAAAGGTTTCAGAAAATGGTGAGGGCTTCTTATGTTCTTAATCAGCTGAATGCTGCGTGTGGTGGTTAATGCTTTTGATTTTTGGCTTTCTGCTTTTGTCCCTGTTCCTTACAGAGTGACAGACAAGTGAGGGAAAAGAATATTTTTGAAAATCACTGTTTTATATAATTTTATCCACTATTTGAAGATTACCTTCTGAAAATTTTAAAAGTTTTTACAGACTTTTATTTCATAAACTGTGCTTTTTAACCATTAAGAAGTGTTGAAGCAAAGAATTCCTTGGAATGCAATAGCTTTGGAGTAGGCAGAAGATGAAAACATCTGAAGTATTTCCAGATAAAATTCTCTACTGATTTTCTTAATTTGTGTTTAAACCAGAATATTTTAGGTATTATTTGGTTGTGCTGTTGTTGCTTTTGCTTATGGCACCATATAATGATTAAAGAAATGCAATTTTTTTTCCTTAATTGCTTTAAAAATAAAGGTCACTTGAATAGCATCTCCCCACTAATTCATGTCTAAGTGCAACCTGATGAACGTGTCCCAAGAGTGTGTGTGGCTCGTTAGTAGCAATGGTTTGAAATCTTTGTTCCAACCCACAGAATATTATCTGTCCTGTTCCCCACCTTATCTGACACCCCACCGCCTGCCACAGGTTAGAAACTCTGTGTTAACAAAGACAGGTCCTGCCAGCTCAGAAATTCCGCATTTATGTTGTTTTTCAATTTATGAACTTCGGTTCTGTTTCCTTCCATGGCTGTGTCCCTGGAGGCTCTGGTGGAGCTCCTGTAGCACTGGGTGCACGTGTGGGCAGCACAGGAAGGAAAGGAAAATGTAAATGTGGTTGTAGTTGGAGGCTTGGTCTCTCTTAAAGAAGAATTGCAGCGAGGTCGAGGGAGAGACTGGAAATATCCCAAAGCTCTTTATCCTGGTTTTGTTCTGTTTCTCAAACTCCTTCGCCTTGCTCCAACTCATGTCTCAGCCTCGCTAAAACAAACTTCCTTGTAAACCAAACCCACAACAAGAGTTAATTCCTCTGTCCATGTGTCCTGCCCCAGGGCAGTGGCACCAAACATGATCTGCAAAATACATCAGGTTTTAACTCCCTGGTAGGTCCATGAGATCATCCTGGGGAGAAGCCAGGGAATATCTGTGAAGTGTCAGGGATGTACTAACGAGCGAAAGAACATCAAGACGTGACAGAACTGCAATATGTGAACCTGAATTCCTCCTCCCTGGCTCGCGGATGACTCCAAGCTGACAGAAGTTTCATGACAAAAGCTTCCAAGGAGAAACCAGCCCGAAGAGAGGGCTCAGCTGCTGAGGAGATGAAAGGGCAACTGATGCGAAGGACAGAGAATGGTCCTAACATAAGGATCTGGTAAATCCTCAAAATATTTTCATAATGTCTCCAGGCTCATTAACTGTCAAGCAGTGTAAACAAGAGCTGTTGATTACTGAGTGTTTTCAAAATCTGTCCAGCTTGGTTTAGGTGCTCCAATAAAGTCCTTTGAAAATCCACTCCTGTCTGTGGGATCTAAAGAACCACCCGTGGTTTACAAACGGGAAAAGTGTCCCACTCACAGGAGTGAGGACTGGCATGGCTCTGGTTGTTAATATGACACTGGGTTTGCACGTGAGGGAGTCGAGGGTGAATGTTCCTTCTTTGTTTAAAAAAGAAATTAAAGATTATGAAGAATATAGCCAAGTGCATCTGCGAGTGCTCTGAAAAACAAATGCTGTCTTCTGTCACGTCTCAGGGGAGCAATGGAAATGTGCTCCAGTGTTTGCATTTTAAATTGCCACCTTTCACATTGGTTAGTGCAAGACAAAAATGGCTCTTGTTTCCAGGAATTACAAAAGTTTTTTGCCCTTTTCAAAATAAAGAAACTCTAAGAACTCATGTTTTTCCAGCTGAGCTCAGAAGTCCTTGTTTTGCACAGCATTCCATGTGTGTTCCAGGTGGGACCCACCTGCTGTGTGTGGGTTCAGGTTAGATTTGCATTTGTGCCATTGAGGGCCTCAGCTGCAGCTGAATTCTCAGCAATGCCATGAATCACTGCAGAAGATGCCGTGAATCATTGCATTGCTGTTCTACCTCTGCCCAGTGCTCCACTGCTATTTCCAGAAAGAAACAATTTATTGTACTTTACCAGAGTATAGGAATAATATTTTTTTTTCCAAATAGCTCTTTCTTATATTTGACTTGGAGGCCTTCCAGTGGGGTTCCAGCTCTTTTCTCTCCCTTTGTGCTTTGAAATAGAAATGTTTTAATTATTTATTTCATTGTTCAAGTTCTGAGCTACTGGGCTGTGTAAATGGAATTTCAAAAGCTCGATAATTACTGTGTTTATTTTCCCTTTTCAAAACATACACACAGCCCAAAGTGAGTCTGAAATGCAAGAGTTAAGTTTCTCTGGAGAGACAGCAGTAACCTGCAGAGAGGTGCTTCAGTGAGTCTGGGGTTTTTTGCTGTAGATCTTGTCCCAAACCACCTCTGTGCTGCATGAATGAGCCCAAACCTCCTGCCACGCCGGGGTAGTGCTAAACAGAGCAAAAAATAATAACATGGCTGATTTAAGGGTTAAAAATACACAAAAAAGGGGCAAGTATCTCCAAGCAGCAGAGCATGGGTAACTCTGAAGCAGTGGTGGGAGGTCTGGATTGAGCCTGGAGTGGCTGAGAGCCATCAGGGAGGTGACAGTCGTGTCCACAGCTTGGAGGGTGCTGCCAAAATGCTGTTCTTGCTGCAAGTCTGCGAGCTCCCCGGAGGCTACCAGTTGTCTATCACTCCTTCTAGGACTTTGAAATAATATTGTCACTTGTTCTGTAAACAAGTGGCAGAATCATTTTATCTGGCTCAGTGTGTGTCAAAACACACTCGAGGTTTCCCCGGAACATTTTCCAACGTCTGAAGCGCCTGTTGCTAAAACGGAGCAGTCTCGTGGTGCTTCAAGGATGCTTAAATGTTAAACAGCTAATAAGGAAAAGAGAGATTGGAGAAGAATATTAAAGTAAATAATCAAATTGTTTTTTTTCCATACCCTCCATGTTGCTGTTTGGTGTGGGGAGGTTGGTGATGGTGAGGTTTGGTTTGTTTTAAATACCTGTTTTAGGAGTACATCCCTGAGATAGGGGAACAATTATCAAATAAATTATGCCTTGGATGCATTTGTTAGATGTGGAGAGGTATTTAAATCGATTGCTCTCCCTATGGAAGTAAGAGAAGCTGAAGTTCAACTCAGCTGGGATTGGATTGGCTCTTCAGTGTCTTAATATGCTCCAGATCATTATTTTCTCTTCCATTTCCAGGAGAGTTAAAGAACTAGAGGACAATAGAGAGAAGTTTGGGTTTCTGTTTGGCTTTGGGATTTCTTTCATACCCACTGGTGTGAAACTAGGATTGAAGATGGCTTTGTTTTACTTTGTTTTGGGAGTAAAGATGAGATGATTGGCGGATTTCATCTCTGTAGCACGATAAATGCAGTCTTTGGGCATTGAGTGTTATTTTCTCTTTAGTTACATCCCCTATCATCACCCAGCCCACGAATGAGTCCCTGCCCTGCCTTCCCTGGAGAAGATTTGCCCTTTGCTCTTGTCCCCCAGAAGTTCCCTGTGCTTGCACACCTCTCCTGCTGTTCCTGCAGCAGGCTCTGCAGGGTGTTGGCTACAAGAGCAATTGCAAAGGACACAGCTACAGGAGATTGAAATGAGGCAATAAAATGTGCACCCCAGAGAAAATAAAGGGGCAGAGCTGGCAGAATGCATCTGGCTTACACAGCACAAAGGGGTTAGACCTGGGCGTTCCTCAGGGACCAGAAACATCCAACTTGTGGGTGATCTGTAGGAGCCTTCCAGCCCAGCTCTGGTCACGCTCGATTAATTCTTGGCTAACCATCTGTAGTTTGTTGTTTGCTTTGTTTTCATCTCAGAAGGTTTGCTCTCAGCAAACATTTAATTTGTGCCATCCACCACCCTTTGCAGCTGGGGAAGCCATTATAAATAATGACAGTGGCTTTTCAGGACACCACTTAGGATTTCCGGCAGCGTGCTCAGATTTTAACCTTTAGAAGTAGCACTGTAATGATATGTCATCCCTAAAGAATGAAATGCTGTTTACTGAAAGTAACATAAACTTATTTTCAGCCTGAAAATTGCAATTAGACCTCAAAGTAGCTGAACTTTCTGTGCAGAAGTGTGGTCCAGCCTAATGTTCTGGTGGTGAGCAGGACAGCAGTGGTGGGAGGAACAGCATCCTTATAATCAAACTAAAACAACAAACAAACAAACCAAACAAACCCAAAAAACCCTGAACCTGCCTCATTAAGGATTTCTTAATTGAAAACAAGACTTGGTTATAGACACTTGAAAAGTTTGTTGTTGCTAATTGTTAGCTTCCAAACACACTGCAGCTCCCAAGTGGCTTTTATTTTCAGGCAGAAAATGCAGAGCAAAGATGTTTTAATTGACCAATGAGTCAATAATAAAATAATTTAAAAATCTACTTCATCAGTAGTAGCAACTTCTGGATGTTTGAAGTCCCTGCATGTAATCAATGCAGCTTCTAAAAACCGTCAGCACAGTTTTAAGCTATTCTCAAGTTCCTGTAAGGGATTTTCTTTAGGGAAAATAGACTTTTAAACACCAATTTCTTCCCAATCTGGGCTTCATCTTGAAGTAAATTAAACAAAAGATACTGGAATAATTACATCCTCACTTAATTTCACTGCAGGATCCTTCCTTTTTTCTAGGAACCTCTTTTGCATCCCTTGGCCTTGTGTCACTCACTGTGGCCAACCCTCAGCACGCCCTTAACAAACTGGGATGTGTGCTTCAAACCTCTCCCATTCTTAAGGCAGGAGGATTTCTCCTTCAACTGCCTGGAAATGGCATCCTTGGGGCAGAATAAATATTGTGGATTCCTTTGTTTACATGTGGGAAGTGATTTTGCAATTAATATGTGGGGAGGAACCTCTTCCTACCATGGAACAACTTCCTTGTGCCCTCAGACCAATCTGTACGTGCAATCTCAAATACACAGTCACGTAATAAAGTTGTGAATGTAAAATTTAATCTTTAGAGTGCAGAAAAGGTTTAACTCTAGATTTATAGGAGAAAATAATGAATTTACTGTACGCTTAGGCTATGTTTGTAGACTTGAACCGCAGCTGCCTCTTGCTGCTCTGTGAAATTTCTCATTTTCGAGTCTCTCTAATACTTGTTTTACTCTTGGTAGATCCAATAATCAGATGATGGACTAACAGGATGTGTGTTTAGGTTCCACTGGGGCCGTGCAGCACTGGCAGGATAATTAGCACATCCAGAGTCCTCATGGTTTCAGTCAGTGCTTCACATGTAAATAAAGTCTGACTTTGGTGCGCCCTGTCACTGGCTCCTGTAAGAAATGAGAAGTTATTGATCTTGTTTACCACAGTGTGTCTTTAAGGGGAGGCCTGCATTTCCCTGCAAAATGCTGCTGGCTGCCAAGGCTGCTGGATAAAGCAGGATTAAGTGTATATATCTAGGAGTCACTGCTATAGCCAGGAGTTATTAGGGAGATAGTAGTTGAATGGTGTTAACTTAAAAAGGGTAAAGTCTTTATCCCCTAACTGGCTGGGCTCTGTTTGCTTCAAGTAAAATCATTATATTGACTTTTTTGAGGGGGGGAAAAAAGTAGGGAGAAAATTTGGATTTATGTAGCAGTCTTTTCAGCATTGCAGTTTCCCAGAGCAGTGTGTTAAATTTTCCACCCCTCTTTGGGGGAGAGAATAAGCAGATGCAGATACTTCCTGCACTCCCTTGATGTGCTCAGCTGAAGAACAACACTACAGAGAAATAAAACCTGAGGAAGGACTGAACAAGGGGAGTGAAATGAGGTGGTGTGTGATAACACACCCTGAGCTTCATCCCAGGGCCTGGAGGAGCCTGCAGGAAAGATGGAGAGAAACTTTTTATAGGGAGCGACAGGACAAGGGGGAATGGCTTCCCAGTGCCAGAGGGCAGGGCTGGATGGGATCTTGGGCAGGAATTGTTCCATGGGAGGGTGGGCAGGCCCTGGCCCAGGGTGCCCAGAGCAGCTGTGGCTGCCCCTGGATCCCTGGCAGTGCCCAAGGCCAGGCTGGACACTGGGGCTGGGAGCAGCCTGGGACAGTGGGAGGTGTCCCTGCCCATGAGCTCCCCATGTTTAGCAGTGGAGCAGTTATTCATTATTCTTTTACAATTGATAATTTCCTTCTCTACTAAAAAATGGCTTTTTTTTTTTTCATTAAACATATCCTGATTGCTTCAGAAATTATTTGAAAGTGCATTGATCCTGAAATATTCACACAGTGCCTCATGTTCCCTTCATAGTGACCTCCTGGTGTTCCCTGATGCACAAAAGTTTTCCTGCAGGGGTGGTGCCCCCTTGGCAAGAGGAAGAACATGGTTTGTTATCAGAAGATCCTCAGAGGTTGTCTTAAAGTATTTCAGAATTAAGATGGATTGTCTTTCATGTACATTTGCTTGATTTTACTGCTGGTACCACAGTTTAAAGTAAATGCCTTTAGGTTTAGGCAGCAGGTACAAATACCAAGTCTCAGTCTCACTCCCATCTCTGAATTGTCTGTTATGTGGTCCTCTCGTGTCAGAAGCAGTTGTTCCATTAAATGTTTCTCAGAAAGTGCTTGGGATCCCTTCCAAGGCTTGTTCTCCTCGGTGTGCAGTGGGAAGAGAAACCTTCTGGTGAGTAGGAAGTCAAGCTGCTGCTGACTTCAGCTCTCTTCTCAGTCTCGGGTAACAGAGCTGCCTTCCCCTGTATTTACACTGAATATCACATTACTGCTGTTGCCATGTCAGTGAATATCACACTGCTTCTGTGCACGTCCCCGAGGAGTACCTGGCCTTTCTCCCTGATTTACAGGGGGCTGCTCCATGATGCACCAGCTCTCACTGAAAGTCAATGTCGTTCCTTCTGCCTTGGCAGTTTCAGTGGAGGTTTGTAGAAAAGTTTCTGGGTTTGGATATTTTCTGAAAAATCAAGAGTGTTATGATGATAGCTCTCAATTTTTTTTTTTTTATAATGGTCAGAAATAGACTTTATAAATCTAATTTACACAGGTCAGTGCAATCAGACAACAGTGGTGTGTTATACAGTAAATTATACGTGGGCTATAATTTATGGCTGGAAATGTAAGCCAGGATGCCTAAAGCAGAGTAAGGCAAATGTGGGGCTGAAGCTTCTCTAACACAGGTAAATAAATTGTGTTTTACTGAAGGTGGGGAGACCAGGAGGGGTTGAAATAAAGTCACCACAGGATGTGAACAGGAAACTCCACCCAATTGAGGGATGGTCAGCAGTGCAAAGTGTTTCTGTTTGCTGCTAAGTGGAATCAGAGTTCTAAAAGTTCTTTATCAGCTTTTCTTCATAAAACAGATAATTAACTCAAGCTTGAGCATGAAAATTTCTTAGCTACTGACTCCAGTTAGAAACTGCAGGGGTTGAAGAAGCAGCACCTCAGCACCTGGCTGAGCATCCCCATGGCATTGGCAGCCGTGTCAGGCACAGGCGGGGAGGCAGCAGGTTGTCATCTGGGACTTCTGGAAATGAAACTGTCGATATTGAATCCTGAAAGTTTGTGAAGATGAAAGGGCTTATTGTCATGTTCTTAAAAAATTCAGCCTTTGGAGAAAATGGGTTACTAATTACTGCAGTAATATGCAGTATTCTGTTGTTAGCTGAGCCTGATAATAACTTCATAAGTTAAAAATGACAGGTGTTTAAAATGTTTTCATAGTAAAAAGTCCCAAATTAACTGTAGCTATAAAAGCCATATGCTTCAAAATTTTAAACTGCTTTGTTGCCTCTTGAGAGTGAAATCTGTGTGGATCAGTCACGACCACACGAAACTTTGATTTCTATTTGGTGGGCTGATTAAATCCCCCATTGCACCCACTGACACAAGCCTGGAGAGTGACACCAGGTTCTTAACTTCATTTCAGCATCACTCTCTATTAGGACTTTGCATGAAACATCTCACGTGACAGCTTCAGATGGCACAAACTGTAGAGCCCGGCCATCAGGAGGATGGATTATTGATTGCTGTTTGAAGCTCCTGATCACTTATTGGCACATATGTGCAACAAGCTTTAACAAAGGCTGGGAAATCTCAATGCTATAAGGACAGCTGTTCCCACTGTGCACTAAGTGGGGCCTTCAGTGGTGACACAAACACCCTGGTTTTGGTGGTGATGGGTGACAAGACACAGGGACCATTGGTAAGGTGAGGTGTTGCCACTGCCTGGAGGCCAGCTTTGCCCCATTTGCAGTCTGTTGTGTAAAATCTGTTTTCTATCCAAGGGATAATGTGGCTCTCCTGGAGCCTGTAAGGCTGGGAGAGCTGGGATTGCTCAGCCTGGAGAGGAGAAGCTCTGGGCTGAGCTCAGGGTGGCCTTGCAGGGCCTGAAGGAGCTGCAGGAAAGATGGAGAGAGACAATTGCCAAGGGCGGCAGGGCCAGGAGCCAGGGAATGGCTTCCCAGTGCCAGAGGGCAGGGCTGGATGGGATCTTGGGCAGGAATTGTTCCCTGGCAGGGTGGGCAGGCCCTGGCCCAGGGTGCCCAGAGCAGCTGTGGCTGCCCCTGGATCCCTGGCAGTGCCCAAGGCCAGGCTGGACACTGGGGCTGGGAGCAGCCTGGGACAGTGGGAGGTGTCCCTGGCATGGCAGGGGTGGGATGAGCTGAGCTTTAAGGTCCCCTCCGACCCAAACCATTCTGGGATTGTACAAAATGTATCTTCTCCCTGATGGATAACAGGGCTCTCCTCTGATTTTTTAGGTGCTCTCAAGGTTGTTTCTCATTTTCCTCCTGGCTGCTGGGCTGTGTCCCTGCCCTGTGGTGGGGCTGATGTGGCAGTGTCTGACATTCCCTCCTCACGGAGGTCCCTGCAGCCTCCAGGTGACTGAGGCAGTCTGAGGGGTGTGGGGGTTCAGTGCTGAGCTCCCCTGGAGCCTGCCAGTGCCCATGAAGTGGCATCATGGATTTTTGGGCTTCAGAAGTGGTGTTCATACCTGTAGAAAAGGGCATTTGTGACCTTCCTCGCCTTATGCTAAAGGCACCTAATCCTACAGAAATTTTTACATGTTGGAACCGATTGGAACATTAGGTCAGTTGTGTACAAATTAATTTTTCTGGGTTTTTTTCTTTACAATTTCTTCAGTTCAACAAAATCTGAAGGTTCTTCCTTACGTTTATGACTCTTTCCTGTGCCATGCAAACCCCTCTGAGCTCGTCCCCTCTCTCCCTCCTGTGCCAGGTTTGCTCCCTGGGCTCAGAGGGGCCGAGTGACAGCCAGGCACAGAGGGAAATTGCAGTGGCAGGGCTTGTCTGTCTCTGTTCTGGGCTCGCCCCTCCTGCAGCCCAGCTTTTCTGGCTGCCTGGGTTTCTCTATCTTATCTGCCTGCGTTTTGCATGCAGTGTGCTGCACTCCTGCCAGACAGCCCAGGGTACTCCACCGCTGTATAACTGTGCTTGACATTTAATTTAAAATCAAAGATACCCTTCTGTAATAGTTTGTTAAGCTGTGCCTCAGTCCCAAGCAGCGTAAGTCACCTGATTTTCTGTGGGAGAGGAAATTCACTGCCCTGGCTGTATTTTCAGGATGATTCTGCCTTGGAATAGAAATGCAGAAAGGTTAGGTGCCATTCTCTGTCACCCAAACTCAAATTGAAGGCCCATAATTTATGAGTTGTCAGCACAAAATTAATTTCACTTCAAATATTTTCATTTCTTACCGGTCTGTAGGCTCTGGAAAAAAAAACCAAATGTGTGAAAAAACCTGGAATTCTCTACTATTCTATAATTGTGTGGAGAGGGGATTTGTGTGTGAATAATTACTTGCATGGCCTTATGTTTTCTAAAGGGAACAAGGAAGCAAGGTGAAAACAATTAAATCTGTATTTGTACCAAAGAATTTTTTTTGAAGCATGAACTAAGGGCTGGGTCTTGCAGCGTTCCTTTCAGTTACTGGCTGGGATATTTGTTGGAAATGAAGCCTTTTGTGCAGTTTGTTTGGGTTTCTTTGGTGAAACAGAAGAGTCAAAAAGTGTCTGAATTCCATGAAAAATGTGGTTCCATCAAACACACCTCCAAGCTTGTCAGTGTTTTGTGGCTGAATGTCAACATCTATAATATAGGACATTGCATGATCACAGTTCAGTTGTTTCTTCCAGAGTAGATAAAAACCCCAGGAATTCCTTGTTCCCCACAGTGGAGCACTTTGCCTGTAGTGATTTTGTCACTGACCCCTGTGTAAGTTCCACTGTGACCCCAAGAAACATTTCTGGGACGTGCTTCACTCAAAACTGAGAAACATGCACGTGAAGTTTTGGTTCTGTCGAAGCAATGCTGCACGTGGGAGGGCAGCTGGGCAACCTAGGACAAGATTTCCAGATGTATCTGGGATAACAAGTTATAAAACTGTTTCCAGGTTTCATGACCTGGAACATTCTCTGTGACAACACCCAATCCAAACCACAGCACAGCGTGTCCACGTGTCCTGTCACACGAGTGTGTGGGGAGAGGTTTAAAGTATCTGGGCATCACAAAGCTGTGCCTTAAAGAGAAAACAGATATCTACATGACCCACGACCCGGTGGGATCTGAGTAGGTGAGGAGGGTTGTTGTACTGCTGATCCCTAATAAAGGTAAATCCAGCTGCTTCCTTTCCCCCCGTGCAGGTGACACTGTGCAGGTGACACAGTGCAGGTGACACTGCCAGCGGAGACAGTCAGGGTGCTCTGCCTGCAGCAGCGGCTCTGGGGGATACTGAAGCACTGAGGGTGTTTTTCTGGGAATCACAGAATTGCTTAGGTTGGAAAAGGACTTTAAGATCTTATATTAACCCAGCGCTGTCAAGGCTGCCACTAAACCCTGTCCCCAGGTGCCACATCCACGTGGGTTTTAAATTGCTCCAGGGACAGGCACTCCAAACCTCCCTGGGCAGCCCCTGCCAAGGCCTGAGCACCCTTTCCATGGGGAAATTCCTGCTGCTGTCCACCCGGAGCCTCCCCTGGCCCAGCCTGAGGCCGTTCCCTCTGCTCCTGTCCCTGTTCCCTGGGAGCAGAGCCCGACCCCCCCGGCTGCCCCCTCCTGTCAGGGACTTGTGCAGAGCCACCAGGGCCCCCTGAGCCTCCTTTTCTCCAGCCTGAGCCCCTTTCCCAGCTCCCTCAGCCCCTCCTGGGGCTCCAGCCCCTTCCCAGCTCCCTTCCCTGCCCTGGACACGCTCCAGCCCCTCCAGGTCTCTCTGGCTGTGAGGGACCCAGAACTGGACACAGCCCTCGAGGGGCCCCAGCAGTGCCAGCACAGGGGACAGGCACTGCCCTGGTCCTGTGGCCACCCCAGGGCTGGCACAGCCCAGGTGCCATCGGCCTCTTGCCCACCTGGGCTCGTGTCCAGCCCCTGTCCCAGCACCCCCAGGTTCTTTTCCTCTGAGCATCTTTCCAGCCCCTCTGCCCCATCCTGGAGCAATCCAGGGGGTTCCTTCTTGAAGAATGTCCAACTGTCCTGGGCAGGTGAAGTCTGTCCCAGTACTTGCACATTTATTGTTAATTGTGAAGCAATTTATACATTGTGGTAATATCTCAGAGCAGTCTCAGCTGCTGGGTGCTTTAAACCAGAACTACATTTTGGAAGTAGTGTTCCTTTTGGAACTGGGGACCTGGTAAATCTTAAAGCGTGTACCATTTGCAAACCTTACTGGAGTGAGTGAAGCTTAATTTCAGATATTTCAGGCTCTCTGGCGCTCATGTGAGTGATCCATCCTGCCTGGAAGGTGACTAATGGCAATTAAGAGCCAGATGTCATTAAGATCCTCTGTGAGGGGGCAGTCACTTCGGGAGCTGTTGCAATTTCAGCACTGAACCAGTGATTCATGCACAGACTGGTACAGTTCTAAGGCTGTAGTATTTAATGTGAGGAGTATCTGCAGTGCTTTAGGGAGATGTGTTGCTGTCCTCAGAGGTCAGCACGGGCCACACGATGCAGTGAATTTTGGTGAAGGGCAGGGTGTTTCTGGAAGGATGGGTTTGAGCTGATGTAAGCAATGACTTCTGTAAGGTATTGCAGAGGGGTAATTGTTTGGATTTGGGGAGTGAGGAGGAGGAGGAGCCTCTAGGTTTCACCAGGGTGGCTATTCTCCTTCCCTGAAATGGGCAGAGTATGAAATGGTTGGATGACGCCTCTTTGGGTTTTGTGTTCTGTGAGATTTGTGAGTTTGGGGTTTTTTACCCCCGTCTCTGCCCAGGAACTGTCAGGATGTGCTGATGGCAGCTGCCCAGATCTTTGAGAGGCTTTGTCCTGTGGGTTTTAGGGCTGCAGCAGAACCTCAGACTGCCCTGGAGAGGTCTGTGCCCCCACTGGGGAAATGTGCTGGAACTAGAATTTGAATAAAAGCATAACAGAAGAGCAGTGCTCTTTTTGCCACCTCAACTGGCTGTCAGGGCCACAGTTACCTGTAATGTGTATTTTTAAATTTTGGAGGTTTTTTTGGTTGGTTGGGTTTTTTGTGCGTTTTGTTTTTGTTTTGTGGTTTTGTTGTTGTTGTTTAGGGCGGGGATATGTGGTTTTCTTGTTTGTTTTTCTGGGGGGTTTTTGTTTGTTTCTTTAGGTTTGGGTTTTTGTTGTTTATTAGTTTTCGTTGTTTTCTTTCAGTAGGTTGGGTTTTTTTGTTTGGTTGGTTTTTTGGTGTTTTTTTCTTGGAAGAGGAGCATTTTGTTAGAAATCAGCTTTCTGACTGACTGATGAACTGCAAGTTAAAGAACCTGGAACTCCGTGGAGCATTTCCAGAAGTTCTTGTTGTGCTTTACCTGACTTTGGGGCTTTATTACAAACATAATTGCTTCTTGGCCAGAAATTATGTAGAGATCTTCCTTAGCTTTGGTGGGCAGCCATTTAGAACTAATAGTATATCTGTGTCACTTTGAAAGATGAGGAAATATCTGGGTGAGAAATAGTGGAAGCTGGAAGTTCAAGATTCTGGGGGAAAAAGAGACTGAAAATTCACATAGGGATCATCTCTTCAAAGGGCCCGTTTCAAGGTTGTGATGGGTGAAGTCTTCAAATGATGGTATTTAGATAATTTGACATGAACTTGGGGAGATAGTACTAAAAAAATCCAGATTTTAAGCTTAAAGGTCAAATATTGTGCATTAAACCAAAGAAACTAATTTATATGGGAACAGATGAAATATCTCCTTCCAGCTTTCTAGAACAGGCCACTAAATATTTTTTAATTGTGGCTGGTCAATAGTTACTTAATCTGATTAATCACTGCCAACCTTTAACAGCTTCCTGCTAATGAATGGAGGTTGTTAATGCTCATCTCTCTCCCTTCTCCTGCCCTGCCTTGCTCCTGAGAATGACTTCTTTTGTATTGCAGTAGGAAACATTCAGAGACTTTCAGGAAATTATTGCTGACAGCCAAGCTCATGCTTACAGTAACAAAGTGATCTCATGGCCATGCATGGGAAAAATAATGTTATTTTTCATAGCAATTAGCTTACAACTGTGGTGATTTATTGAAAATCACTATGAAAAAACCTGCCCAGGATATTTGCTTCAGTTGAGGTCATAATCCTCATTTTCTCCTGAATCAACAGATCAAACTCTTTCAATCCCTCCTTTTCTTGATGAAGCTGTTCCTCCTCCCACACTGCCTCCCCTCTCCACTTCTGCATTAGTGGCTTTTGTCCTTTTTCTCCTCTGAAAAGGACAGTGGCAAAAGTTTTCAGGAGGTGTGGAAGGACAGAAACTCCAGATTCTCAATATCCAACAGAGCCAAAGGCTGCAAACACCTCATTTCTGTTAATGAAAACATCCAGATTTGGTTTGTAGAAGGCTTTGAAAATGTGGCTCTGACATGAGCTGTGTTATTTCTGACCTCAGGATACTCGAGGGCTCTTCAGAAGATTTTTCTTGTTGTCAACTTTGACTTAATTCAGGCTTTGCTGACTTGAGGCTGGTGCAGTGCATTGATATGTACATTGAATTAATATTTTTGTAATTTCCTGGGAATTCTGTTGCATTTTCTTAAATGAATACTTCAGAATTCCATAAGAGTATATAAAAAAAGTTTCTTACACCAGTGCCTGCTCTATTTGTTGGCATGTAAAGCAAGCCAGAAGATTTAACTGCTGTGTGCAGAATGTTAGCTACATTATAAAATACTAAAAAACCCATTTTTTCCTGGCTGTTCTTTCACTTGGAAGTGCTGGTGGACACTGAGGCTTAATTGGAAATGGAAAGCATCTTGCAAATTGGGCTTTGGGTGTAATTTGGTTGTTAAGTCAAGCTTGCCAAATTATTTTGTTGTATTCACGCTAAAATCTGGTAGTTTGGACGGGGCTGATTTGACTAAGTAAAAAAGTGTCTAAAAAAAATAACCCAAACACAACCAAAACTCAACATTTGGTTGTTTTAGGGCAAAATTGCTCCAGTGAGAAGCTTTTAGTGCTGCTGTCCTGGAGGATCCCAGCACAGAGCTCCTGTTCCAGCCCTCATGGGACATTTCCTCTCCCCCCCAGCACTGTTGTGTGAGTGCCGCAATTATTGTTTGGCAGGAAAAAATTGGTCACCCTTCTTCAGCTCCCTGTTTCCTCTTTGGTAATTCCTGTTAGAACTTCTGGAGACAAAGAACGAAATTTTTTTTGTAATCTGTTTTCCAGGAGCTTTACAAAGTGAGAGATTTGTGTGCATTAAGAAAGAACATTGTATCTCACTAAACGAAGACAGCGATGAAGCTGCTTTTGGGAGGGTAATACCCTGTTGATATACACTATTTCGGGGGTGATCTTCCACGATGGGAGCTTTTTCCAAAGGGCTGCTCCCGTCCCAACAATGGGGAAATCTTCAAAGGCGCTCCCTCATCAATATGCAAATCTTCAAAAGGGGAATTGCACAATAACAAGAAAACTCTCAAAGGGAAAGCGGCTACCCAGAGATGTGAAAATCTTTGTCAGGGACAGCTCCTCAGTGATTTAAAAGTTCTGCGAAGTGGAGATCCCCTCAAGCAATGCAAATTCTCCCCGTGCATGGGAAAGCACCGAGAACGCTTCCGTGTGTAATCTTAAAAGTGGCAGGAAGTGTTCTCTTGAAAATATGCTTTAAATGGCGTTTTTCAGAATTGGTGCCTCACATATGATCCCACTGCTGTGGGATACCTTGAGGGTGGTGTGGCTTTTGAGTTTACCAGAGGAGTTTTGGTTATGTCTTTATCAGGAGATCAGGCTATGAAAGAGCACTTTGGGATAAGTGGTTTTTATTAAGCTCCTAATGGGGAATTATGAACGGCTGGATGTGGTTCATTAAGCAGCGATGTGTCAACTCTTTTATATTTGCAACAGATACATCATTTATGTTTATTTTGAAGCAACAAGTCCAACTTTGCAAGGCCCAGAAGTCTTGCTGGTATGACAGCAAAAGGGACAGCAGCTGGGGAGGGAATTCCCGTTGTCTCCTGCTCGTCCCGAGTGTTTGGTGATGGGATGCCCAGGGACCACAGTGTCCTGAGGGACAGGGAGGGACCGCTGGCTGGCAGGCACCTTATCCTCTGTGTCTGCATCCTACAGCTTTCTCTTTCCCTGAAGCTCAGGATGTGTTCCAACAGCCATAGTCCAAGGTCTGTTCTGTAGTTTTTGTGCAACTAAAACGCAGTAAAGTAATTTTTTTTTCTGGAAAAGCAGCATGACACTCATCCTTACTTCAGCCACGTGCTCAGTACTCTGCCTCTTTTGAGGATTTTAAGTCTCAGTCTTTAAAGGAACTAAAAAGGCCCTACTCTGGTGTGGGGTGTGCTCGGTCAAGTACCCGAGGTGGTGCCAGGTGTTGACTGCGAGTTTGTCGGAAGAAAATCAGCGTGTTGTCCCCGCAAAAAGGAAGATATTTTAAACCAATTTTATCTCAGTTAGCCAGACAATCCCGACAGCCACAAGAGGTCTGTTTTAGTATCTGTCAGCTCCTGGATTCTGGAGCCCCGTTTGCTGTGCTTGCCCCAAAAGCCTTGTGCCTTTGCTGAGCTGTGGGCAGGGAAAAGGCAATTCTAACCCGTGGTGTCAGTAGCCCAGCTGAGCAAGGATGACTTGCAGGGAAAGCTGTATTTATGTAACTGCTCTTTGCTCACTTGTTGAACCTGGCTAATCATATTTTCAGGGAACAGCACAAGCCTCTCTCTATACGGTGACTGCAACATATACCCTGTATTTCAGTTTGATTTTGAAATATCACCCAGATGATTTGTGTTTGCTCTTAAAGCTGTGCTGAAAGAATATAAAGGAAGTCATTATTCTAGTTCTGTTTAAGCTGGAGATTTATTCCATTTCCATAAACCTAAGACGACAACCTCTTTTCAAGATAATTCACATACTGTGCACTGCAAGCTTCCTGCTTGTGATATCTGAAAGGGAAACAGAAAAAGAAAAGGAAAAGCAAATCTTTTTCACCCAGTAAGCAGATTTTCCGCCAAATATCTGGAAGGTGATGCTGCTCTCAAATGATCTCTTAGGTTTTGGGGCTTGCTGCCGTGAAGTGAAATACTAAATATTTGCAATTAAGTAATTAATAATGAGGTGAAATAGTCTATTTTAAGTAGCAGTGATTTCATATCACAGCACTGATATGTTGAGTACACGTCCTGTTCAAGTGTGATTTTATTATTTTAGAGAGCAGTTTATGGATGCTGTGTATGGAGGGTGACCTGGAGGTTAACAACTATTACAGTTCCCTATTAAACACCAGAGCTGGCTCGTGTTAGAGGAGGCTGTCGCTCTGCCCAGGAAATGTGGGCTTTGTTAGTGGGAACAGACAGAAATAGGCCCTGCTCTGTACCACCACACTCCTGACATATTTTACCTCTCCCTGTCAAATTTCTTCTGTTTGCATAAACACAAATTGTGGCCATTATATGAAAACATGATCTGCACAAACACAGAGCACTTTCTGAAATGGGTGCAGAGGTGTGGTAGATGTCTGGGGGAGAAAAGCTGGCAGCTCACAGCACACGGATAGTCCCTGTTGGGTTACAATATTTGCAAGATACAAACACTAATGTCGTTTTGCCCTGTAAACCTGAAAAATAGCAAAATAAAAATCCTGTGGCGCTGTGTTTAAGGTGCAGTGAGTGGGTGGACATGCCGGTGCTGAGTGCTGGCAGATAATTAAGGCAGTCCCTTGATGACCTTAGTCCCAAATGGAAAATGGTGTCAAAGTTGGGAGGAGCAGAAGAGCTTCATAAGGTGTTGCTGAATGCACACAGTTCTCAGCAAAAGAGCTTCTAAGATGATTCTTCGTTCCTGAGAACTTGTACAGCCTCTGCCCATAGCTCAAGGTCACTTTGGGCAGCATGGCTCGAGCCTGATACTCCCAGGCAGGGGAGGGAAGGAGCAGATCCACAGGGAGAGCCTTGGGAACAGGGGTAGCAATGCCCCTCCTCCCAAAATACTGAGCTTTTGGTAACTTCCAGTTACCGAGNCTCCCAGGCAGGGGAGGGAAGGAGCAGATCCACCGGGAGAGCCTCGGGAGCAGGGGTAGCAATGCCCCTCCTCCCAAAATACTGAGCTTTTGGTAACTTCCAGTTACCGAGAGGGGTTTATGTTGTGGGGTTCTGGAGAGGACTGGAAGATGAGGGGTGGAGGAGGGCTGACGCAGATGTTCTAGGAGGTAAAAGGGCTCTTGTATTGCTTTGATTTACGAGATAACTACATCAATTAAATTCTGGGATTTTCTCTTTCTTTATCAATACAGATACGTTGCAGTGAGGTTAAAAAGAACACAAAACATCCAGGTTTCCAAGCTGAGAGACACTGGATTTTATAACATCTAAGCATCCTTACTTAAATTACTTCTTTTATTTAGAAAAACAAAATCTCTCCAGTCCCAGTGCCATGAGAGACATTAATTTGGCTTCCCACTGGATCTTCCACTCCGGGCTGATGTTGTGGAGCAGACTGGTTAAAGTGTAGCTGAACTGTCAGAATCGGGGGGTACAAGTCCCGGTTCTGGTTTTTGATCTCACTGAATACTTTTCATGTGTTCTACTCACAGGCAGTGACAAGATGTTTAGAGATGTTATTTTTATACGCAAAAAATAAACATGAATTATTTCTTCTTATTTTTATTTCAAAAAAATGGTTTAAAAGTTCTTTGCGTGTTCTTGGAAATGAGAACCCACATTGTTCTGCAGTGCACAGGTGGTGTGAGGGGAAGTTCTCCTTCTCTAGTGTGAAAGTAGAGCCTTTTTGTCTGTGTATCAGACCTGTTGTGGGTGTCAGAATTGTCTGGCTAATTGAGGTATGATGTGTTTACAATATCTTCCTTGTATTTGGGGAAAACATGCTAATTTTCTTCTGACAAACTTGCAGTCAGCACCTGACAGGTTGTAAAATTTTCTTTTATTTGCCTAAGTACAAGCGATGGGACCCTGATAGCCACAGGTTCACGTGTGCACACACACCAGACACAGGAGTGGTTCCAAATTACATCTTGGAACAAACATGCTCCCCCAGCCTGGGCCAGAGCTCTCAGGGATGTGTGTATGAAGTGGATTTTCTGTGCAACAAGGAACATGTTATTGAGTCCTCCTTGTGTGGAGGTGACCAGAAAACACCACAGAAAGTGTTACCTGGACACTGTGTGTGCAGCCCTGTGGCAGCCCAGAGTATCCCTCTGGCTGTCCAGAGGGGCTTGGAACCCTGCCAGGCAGATTTAGGATTCGGGCAAAAAGCCCAGGATTCTATCTTTGATCCCCGTCCATAGAGGAAGCTGCCCACATTTCGAGAAGAATTGCAAGGTCAGAAGAAAATGTATAATTAGTTTAGCTTATCACAGGGTGTAAATGTAGATTTTAGATTTAAGGAGGTATGAAAGAGGGCAGAGATGGAGGGCATAGGGCATTGCCCCTTCTCCTTCTTCTTCCTTCTCTCTCCTCCATCTTCTGCTGTGATGATGGTGGAGGTGATTGGTGGAGGGAGCACTGAGGTAGCAGTGCCATGTCAAGAATAGGTAGAAATTAATTGGTAAAAATTGATAAATAATAATACGTTGTGGAAACTGGTTGGATTTTCCTAAAGAGATAAAAAGGACAGGATGTCCCTTCTTGAGGTCAGTCCTGCGGTGAATCTCGATGCTGCTGGTCGCTTTGGTGGTCAGCTCCAAACACTGTGAGATAAGAGACAATAAACAACCTGAACACGAACCTGCAGGTATCTCTTGTCTTTACTGGCTCTGGCATGGGACTTTCTAAGATCAAGAGCTAGCCACAAAAAACTTTACACATTCTGTGGGGGTGGAAAGCCATCACACAGCCCCACCTTGGAGAGCCTTAGAGCAGCAGAGGAGCCGCCCCCACTGGTAGGGTCTAACCCAGGTTTGCAGAGGAGCTGGAATTCCTGCTGGGATTGGCTTCCTGGTAACAGCTTGGGTGGGCAGAAGGGACCGAGCCCTGCCCGGTGGGTGTTTGGGGTCTCAGAGCACCCTCAGCGCCACACAGCACCCCCAGGGCTGGGCTTTGGGTGGGGTTGGGGTTTTGGCCTCTCACTCACTCCCTCCTCTTCAAAGCCTGAGCCTCCAACCCCAGCCTGAGCTCTGGTTTCTGTTTGGAAGTGGGAGTGATGTGGAAGCCTCCAGCAGGGTGCAGCTGGCCCTGCTCTGCTCTCAGGTCTCACCTCTGTGGAAGGGAAGAATTTGCTGCAGTGCTCAGCAGATGAGAAAGGCTGGGGAGGTTCTGGCCTGGAAATATGTTCTGTTTGCTGCCCAGGGGCTCAGCCGAGTGTCAGTGCTGGATTTAAGGCTTGCAGTGACTCTCTCATCCTTCCAGCCCACCCTTAGCACCCTCAGACACGCTCCTGGTAGGACTGATCTGAGGCCCTACAAGGATGATCAGAAGTGTTTGACAACCACCTTTGAATCAACAATAAATGCAGGTTTTATTCACAGTGAGTTATAAAACATTACTGATACCAGTACTAATGTTTAGAAAATGGGTTTGAAAGCAAGTGAATAAAATGTTCTGCACTTAAGCTTTTTAATTTTTTTTTTCTTCTGTGTGAGGCAGCATTTGCTATGTATTTAGTGTTGAATTTTCTTTGATTTAACACAAATCTTAGTCTCTGGAGTATCTCATTATTGTGTGTCTGCAGAAATGTCAGATATTTTGAATGGTCTAAATAACATTTATAGAATGTAAATATGGTGTATTTTTAAAGTCTGTCAAAGAAATCCTTAAATACCTAAGGTACTGCATTCCATGCCTTGGAAAAGGATCTTCTCTAACACGTGTGTGCACGCGAATGTTGTCTCTAAGTAGATAAACAAAATTTGGTCTCTAGGCAGGAATTTTGAGCCACTGCTTCTGGGGTGGGTGATTTGGGGATTTGGTTTTGCTTTTATTAAAATGAGTGTTTTATACAAGTGCAATAAAAACTGTAGAAATTCTCCAAAGAGAGAACTGTCAAAAAAGGGGAAAAAAACGTGCATGTAGGTGATGTTCTTTTCCTTCAAAGATCTGCATTTCACCAGCACCTGCACAGCAAAAAACATCTTTCGATTTTACACCTGAGATTTTTGCTTCCTCTTGGTGTTTGAACACCAGGGTGTTGAATCTGATTGCTGCTTATCCAAAGTGCTTTAAAATGCTAAATGTCCCAGTAAAGAAGGAACCTACTAATGAGACATTATTATAGGTACAATTTTTTTTCTGCTGCCATTTCCTGTTGCACAAAAGCTGGTCTGCAGTAGGTGTGGGAGTGTTCAGACATGTGCTTCTGATGCCTTAGGTTTTAATTTCTATATTTTTCAAATCCTGTACTGCCCAGTGTGTAACTCTGAAGTTCCTTGTAGCTCGTTAGCTGCTCTCTTAGGCCAGACAGACACAACAAAGCCTCTCTGAGCTGTTCAAGGACACTCGGGCTGTCCTAGGCCCAAAAGGTGTAAACTGGGACCATGAAAGAGGTGGAGAAATTGAAGAGAGCTAAAGTTTTAATTGGTGAATTTATGCTGATATGCAAATGGACCAAACCTATAACAGTGTCAAGAACTCGTGACTCAGGGTCCATCTTGGGGTCCATTTTATGGAAGCAGCCTCTGGCTCCCCAGGGTGTGCCTTGAAGGCCTTCAAATAAATCCCTGCCTTTATTCCCTTACTCCTGTCTAGTCTCTGTTTCTAGGTGGCTGAGGGAAGGCATCACTTCCATGCCTTCCTCACTCCCCACGCTGGCAGGGTAGCTCATGGCATTGATGGATTTGGCTCTTTATTCTGCATCTGAGCTCTTTGCAGCAGAGCTTAATGGTGTATTCTGAATTTACTCCAATGTGGAACCTCATCTACAAGTGCTCCTTCTGGAGGGCTGCTTTGCTTAAAGCACTGACACGACTTGGGTCGTGGCAGGGTTGCTGTTTTACCATAAGAATTTGAGTTTGAGGATAGTGCATGGCTCCACTGGAGTAGTGAAGCTGGGGGATTTCACAGCAACATAAAATACCCCCCAAAATACAAAAAGTAATGACAACTTAAGTGAAAAACAGATCTGTATCTCAATTGCCTTAAAAATTCAGCCCTTGAAGGAAAAGAGGACAGACAGTAGTAAGAATCTGAATATCTCAGTATTTATTCAGTTTTTTAGTTTTTATTTTGCAAACTATCTGAATCTCCCTTCCTGCTGGGACAGTGAGGTGACGAGAAGCTTTGACTTGCTTGACTCTTCTGTTAATTCAAGTAAGCATTGAGTGATCTGAGCTATAACACTGATTCCACTTTGGCTTTCTAAAGTACTCAACATTGGCCCTGCTCTGTTCCTGATGCTTTTGTTGCAGCTCTTGGGAGATTTGGGTACAAGGAGCAGGAAAGCTGCTAATAAGATTCTCACTATTTTTGTTGTTTCTGGAAGCATTTGTTTGCAAGGTTGGGAAAGTGAATTGATTTGCATAGTGAAGGTTATTTCTCCAGTGAAGAGAGCTAGTTTCATTTTTGAATGAAGGTTTGTTTTGACAGAAAACAGTTATATGGGGAAATTGTGAGTTTAAAAAGACCTTGGCAAGCATTTGATTCTTATTCTCCTTTTCCCTTCCACTATGAAATGAAATAACTTTCCAGGTATGGCCATCCTGGTTCTCTTGGCAACTGATGCAAAAGAAAGTCAATTTGCCGTGTGCTGTGATCAACTGAACTTAGCGTTTGCTGAAAGAGAAATACAAGTATCAGAGGCTGTGCACAAGCTTCATTAATCATCCCTCTTGCTGAAGTCGGGGAACACTGTGAGCACAGGGCTGGGAATGTAGTGACAGCAATTATTGACTTATTGTGTTAATGATATGACAGCTTGTTATAAATTACCAGGGGTTAATGGGACACGGAGTTGGTATAAAACCCCTTGAAAACTGATGATGTATTGTTTTCTTTGCTTTGCTTCATAAATATGTACTGGGGGCTGTGGATGTAAGGCTGCAGTGGTTTATTTCCAGTTGGAGCAGAGGGAGGGGCTCGGGCAGTGTTTGATCAGGGCTTGGGGTGCCAGGTTTGCTGCTGGCCTCACCCCGTGGGGCAGTTTTGGGGTGCTGGGGGTGTGAATGGAGCTGATCTCTCCTTGTCCCTCTGTCCCCCCTGCAAAGCTGTGCCCTGTCTGCAGAAGCAGCACAGGAATTGGCCTCTCCTGAACCTCCTGCTAAGAGGTGGTTGTTTTGTGCCCGTGGGTATGGATGCGCTGCTCTCTGATCATGCCGGGCTCTGCTCTGGGATTTGAGGCTTCCCTTGTTCCCTGATTTCTGCTGGTGCAGTCTTGCTTATAAAATCCCCCAGTTCTAGTTCTTGGAGATTTGAGGGCTGCTGATTTGCTGCTCTCTGCAGTGACTGGGCATCATCAGGATATAAATGTGTACTTTTGTTATAGTCTAAGGCTTCCTGGTTCAGGAAGGGAGATGCCTTGATCAATACAACATCTTAAAAACACATTTCAAGAGTAAATAAATGTGGATTTTGTCCCCAGCATGATCTGTACCTGTAAACCAGAAGTGATTGGATGTAAGGTGGAAGAGACCTAGTACTGGATGCTCAAGCCTAAATGTCTTTTTTTTTTTTTTAATTAGATCATTTTTGTATCGAGTTTATGCTCTGGAAATATTCACTGTAAGATTTATGGGGTTTTTTGTGACAGACAGATGATCTGCTGGTGATGACAGATTCAGATTTGGCAAATACATTTAATTCTGAAGCATGCTTCTTGCTGATAAAACAGGATCAAGGCATGGAATGAGGATTAGCCGAGGATTTGGGAACACAGGCATAGGGTATAAAGCACCATTATCCCTGGCAATATGGGCCAAATTGTACCTTTAATAATCATGATTCTAGAATGTGTTAAACCAGGCTTAAAACCAGACATTTTTGCTGGTCTGAAAGTTTTTAATTCTGTTCAGCTGCTTTTAGTCCGAGGACCTGCTTATTCCTTACTTCCCTCTGGATTTTAGACCTGCTGACAACAATCTTGGTTGGAGCAGTTGTCCAAAGCAAGGTTTTGTAACCAAATCCTCCCCTCAGGAAGCTTCAGTTCACAGGTTCCCAGCGTTGCTGCTGCATCCAGCATTTGAGTACAAGAACCCAAAACCAGGAACAATTCCTTTATGGTGGTAGAAGAGTGTTTGCCTCCAGGTATTTCTTTCTCTTTCGCTGATCTATATAATTTTGAGCCTTTTTTTTTTTGCCTTCTTCTGGCAAATGTGATCCTTCAGCATCAGGATGCCATTCTACATCTGGCCACCATCACCAGGGCTGCTTTTAGGATGGTTTCTTTTAATCTTTTCCTTGTTTCAAAGGGTCACATCTGCCAAAACATCTCTTGCTCCACGTGTTGGCCAGGAAGTTGTGTGCCAGATCTGTGTATTTGTGACAGTGAGAAAAGCTGTCTGTCCTCAGAGGGCTGCCTAGAATATGTCTGAAGTGGGGAATCTTTCAAGCAGGCAGCCACAACAGCCAAGCGTTTGAAAAAGCATTATCCTGGAAACTTTTCATAGTCCTGTTGTTGCTAACTGGATTCATGGATGTCTGCTCACCACCTCACCAGGACTGCTGCCACCCTCTATGCAGAATGAATCTCTTCTGCTCGTTAGCCTCCAAAATGCAGCCACTAGAAAAAAAAACCATTTATAATTAACCAGTGCGGAATGGAGCAGAACTTCGGGCGTTACAGCGCGTGACATCGCTGGCTGAGTCACACTCCTGGGGAGATAATTCCCTGTCTTTACTGGAATGCATCAAATGTGGTTCAGTAGAAAGGAATACATCAGGTACTGAAGAACAATCAGAGCACATCTTGTAAATCATTCACAGAAACAAGACAGCCTTACATCAATGCCAATTAGCTGAGAGCTTCCAGAGTTTTCAGGAGAAAAACTTGGTGTAAGCAAAACCTGAGGACTGTTATTTCTGGAAGAATGGATAGGGAGGATTAAAAATACATATTGGTAAGTTAGATTGCTACAGACTGTATAAAAAACCTGAGGGATTGCTGTCAGAAACCTGTCAGACTGTGTCTGGAAACAGTAAATTTATTATAAATAAATTTTTTAAGCCCTTTAAAACCCCCATATGTCGCTCAGGAAGTGTAGTGCAAGGACAGGTGTCACACACGTGCATGGAAGTCCTGTTCTTTCAGCTTGAATTGGTATTTTGAACCTAAACCCTTCCTTGCTCACCTGTCTCCTTATGTCTCTCTTTAATTAGGTATTTGGAATATATTGAGTTTTATTTTCTCGGCCAAAACCAACGGTCTCAGCTACTCATCCTCCCCTTTTATCTTCACGAGGACAACACTGTTAATTTGTTGGGTGGTAAAAAATCCCAAGCCACAAGCTTGTAAAATATTAGGGAGAAACAACTGTAGTGGTTGTCTTCATAATTGGTTTTCAGTGTTATTAGCAAGGAAGGGTTTATTGTACGAACACCTCAGCAATTAGGAAGGGAGCCCAAGCAAAATCAGTTTTTAGGAGCCTGGATACTTTACACGTCCTCTGGGGTTTCCTTGTGTAGATTTAGTTTGATTATAAGTTTAGCAGATTAATTTCTGGATGAGTCTTTCTGAGAGACCATGATATTAGAGCAGGGGAAAGGGGTGTTTTTAATGCCCTGTGAGTGCTGGTCTCTCCAGGTGTAACAGGAGGGCATCCCTGAAAGGCTGCAGAGGCCAGGCCAAGCCACACTTGTACGTGCTTTGATTTTTGTCAAGAGATTGAAGCACCAATTTACTGTCGAAAGCAGAGGAATAAAGTAGAATTATCTCAAAGGGAAGGCAGGTGCCAGGCAGACCGTGGGTTTCAGGAGACACGTGGATTTGGCTGCAATGCTCCCTGGCTGCCATGGCCATGGAATGCTCTCTTCCAGCAGGAATGAGCGCTGTACACCATGGGGATGTGGCCCTTTGTTCGTGGTTGCAGAGAATTGTTCATGAATTTTGGTTTTATGATTTCATCAGCGTTCAAAGTCCAGCTCAGTGCTGAGAAACCTGGATGTTCCCATGTCACCCTGGTTTTTTTCAGCCTTCTGAATTTACATTCTTGGAGTCAGAGATTCTCACAGTCTCTATGTAAATAATAGCCAATGTTTACTTAACTGTTCTTTTTTGTTTTCATTCTTTTACAATGAGAGAAATTTTTATGAACATCTTTTTTCTCCAGTGAGATTGGAGAGGAAGTGACACCATCCTTCCAATCCCTTGTCGAATTGAGAAATGTATAAATATTGGGACAAAATAAAGTTCTTCCTCTCTTTTTCCTATTCTCAGCTCTACATGCAAGTCCAGTCTTTTCATGTCCTATAGCGACATTCCCTAAGTCACTTTCCTTAAACAGGTTTTGTTAGGGCTTTTTCGCCCCGTTAATTAGGGCTTTTTCTCCCCATTAATTAGGGCTTCTTCAGCTTGGAGCGGGAGGAGCAGGCAGGATTGATGGTGCCTGAAAGGGGATGAGGTGTCAGATGTGGTTTCTCCAGTATTCCTGGTGCAGTCAGAGTCCTGCTCTTGGTCAGGACGAGCCCTCATGGGTTCTCGCAGCCGTGGGAAACCTTGAACAATTTCCAAAAGTTCAGCTCCCTAAACCATCAAAGCTACTTATTCTGAAATCTGAATTTATCCAAGGGCTTTATCCCTTCCTCCCTTCATTCAGTTTAGGAGAGGTTTAACTCAAACTGGAAGGGAAGAGGACTTTTTTTCCTCCTTTTATTTTTAAATTTCTCACCTTGTCTTGCACTGGGATACAGCTGGTGCCACTCTATTTAAATATATTTCTGTATCCAAGATAAAATCTTGAGATACCACAGACTGATCTGTATCATTCCCTTTCTTGATGCCTTTTAAGAAAATTATATTTTTATGTATTCCTTTCTAATTCACTGCCACAAACCAGAATTCAACAACCCAAACTGCACAGAACATTGCTGTGCTCAGCAGATAATGGTGATATTTGGTGCAGGGTGTTTTTTGCAAGCTCTCAAAGCGATATTTTCTTTCTATTCCAATCTTTGTGATCCTGACCTCATTATTAATGGGTTCCATCCCTCTTCCTAACTCGGGAAATTGTTCTTGCCTTCAGATTGCCTTAGGCCAGCAGAGGGGAACAAAGGGCCAGCACACACAATCAGCCCTGAAGATGTTAATTGATGTTTTACCACTTCTGAATAGTTAAATCCCAGGATAACAGACCACAATTCATTAGGCTATTTCCACATTTTTCAAAATTACCCAAATCTGTGTCTGAGGAGGGAAACAGACACTTTTTGTGTGGAGACACGTTCCTCACCTTGGCCTGCTTGTCCCAGTTCTGAGGATTCCCTGAAGCTGGAAGCAGTAGTGGACATTCCTCCACTGAAGCTGGAAGCAGTAGTGGACATTCCTCCACTGAAGCTGCTTCCCCAGTGTGGATTTTCCTTCGGATGAGTAACTCCCATACAAATGTAATTGAGCAACTGCAGCTCTGATGTTGGAGTTGCTAATTTAGGCCTCTAATCCTGGAAGAAGCCCTGGATAAGGGACAAACCTCACACTTGCAGAATTCTCTTATGTCACTGCCTGATATAGAATGGAAGCTTAACCAAATGCTTTATTTTAAGAAGATACGGACTAAGTTTCAGTTGGAGAGACTTTAAAATCGGAGAATTTATTTTTGTAGGGATGTTATCTCAAAGTCTTTTTGTAGTTATTTGATTGTCACTTATTTAAAGGCCCAGAGTACAGCTAAACTCAGTTTAATTAATGCAAGCTTAGAAATTTAGAATTTTTTACAATTCTTAGAAATAAAGATTCATTAAAAACAAACAGAAATAAAATCCAGATGCAAAACAAAAACAAATGAAAAGCTCTCAAAATTAAAACCCCAAACCAACACAGGGGCAGAGAGATGAAGAAAAAAAAAAAGCTTTGCTGAATGGCTTGATGCTGCTCTAGTGACTGCACATATTCTACAGTCCTGACCCGAATTTTGATCATTATAGCATTATTAAAAGTGCTTTTCCAGTTTTGTAACTGGCCCACTCTCACAGCATTAGCTGGCAGTCTCTTTAACACCCTGCTGCACAGCATTGCAGGGATAAAAAGCGTGGGCTAATAATGGTCATGGACCTTAGCTTTGGAATTAGCATAATGGAAAGAGATCCTGAAAGCAAAAATCCTATTTCTGTAAGCGACCTATTACCACTGCAATTACACCTCACACAGTAATTTAAATGGGTTTTGTGAGGAGTTTCTGGGGTGAGGGGAGAAGATGCTGGTTGTTCGTGGGAGCCATCGGGAGCCCAGGCAGGGTCAGGCTGGGTTTGGGCAGGGGCTGGGGCACAGCTGGGATCATCCAGATGTTGGAAACGCTCTGGGGCTGGGCAGCAACAAAGCCTTGGAGACCCCACGGCTCCTTGGTAACAAGCAGGGTTTGAGCTCAGCAGGTGATAAATTTTTAGGGGTTTTTTAGGGCAGGAAGCACATGTGGGCACTGGAACAAGGTTCAGGCTGCTCTCACCCTGCATGGCACCTTTATGCTAAGCAAGGTGGCTGCTGGGCTTCACCAGAGCTGTGCGGGCTAAAATCCCTCTTTTCCATTCAAAATACTTCCCTGGTTGCAGCAATTTTTATCTGAGGAGCGTGAAAAATTTCAATTAACAAGTTTCTCAGATTATCTATGAGCAGAGGTAGCTATACAAGGATAAGAGTAGTCTTCATGGTTCAATAATCTTTTNAAAGGTTGGAGAAACAGAAATGGGTTGGACCAATTTGTGCACGTGAAATAAAACAGGGCATCCTCACTCTCTATATTTAAATTTATAATACTATTTTTAAAATATTTTTATTTATTTTTTAGATTTAAATTTTATTTTTGTTTTAATATTTTAATATTTAAATATATATTTTTTGCATTCATATTGGAAAAAAGGGCCCAATTTCATTAATCCCAATGCCAAATGTTTCCTAAGAACCAAGGTTGTGTTTGAAATGTTCATTACTATAACACCAAGGTAAGGGGAATATGTTGGGACATCCTTCTTGTTCCTCTGTGGGAATGTTGCAGGGATTTAGTGCATTGTGATTTTTTCCCCATGTAAATGTCCCAAAATTATGTAGAATTGAGAGGAGCTGCATTTATAAACTAAAAATATGTCCTGCCTTGTAAACAGCATTCATTATGGAACAGCAGAGGAATGAAAGGAGCAGCTGTAAAACCCAGAGAAGGCAGCAGATACCTTTGCACTGATCTCCCAGGACATCCAGGCCCACAATTCAGTGGCTGGATGTGTTTTTGGGGTGTGAATTCTCCCTGTGGAGAATAAATTGGTAGGTGAGCTGCCATCTGGGCAGCCTGGCATCAGCCTGAGTGCTCCAAGGAAAACCAGAGGAAACCTCTGCCCTGCAGCCTTAGNAGGGGCTGGGGCACAGCTGGGATCATCCAGATGTTGGAAACACTCTGGGCATGGGCAGCAACAAAGCCTTGGAGACACCACGGCTCCTTGGTAACAAGCAGGGTTTGAGCTCAGCAGGTGATAAATTTTTAGGGGTTTTTTAGGGCAGGAAGCACATGTGGGCACTGGAACAAGGTTCAGGCTGCTCTCACCCTGCATGGCACCTTTATGCTAAGCAAGGTGGCTGCTGGGCTTCACCAGAGCTGTGCGGGCTAAAATCCCTCTTTTCCATTCAAAATACTTCCCTGGTTGCAGCAATTTTTATCTGAGGAGCGTGAAAAATTTCAATTAACAAGTTTCTCAGATTATCTATGAGCAGAGGTAGCTATACAAGGATAAGAGTAGTCTTCATGGTTCAATAATCTTTTCAAAAATTCTGATAAATCTAGCTAAAATTATTGTACAGAAGTCACACACAAACCCAAGCTCTTAGGATTTTTCAACTCTATTGATCCTTCCCAGTGTTTGCAATAGAATCTGCAGTTCTGTCACAGGGGCAAGAATGAGATAAATGAGAAAAGCGATGGACATAGCCATGAAAATACATGCTGTAATAATATTGAATTGCAACTTAAAGAACATTTTCTATTTTGGAAGCACGATGAGGTCATGATCACCCTGCTGCTCCCAGCACTGCTGTGGCCTCACCCTGGGCCCCTCATTTTCAGAAGGGTGTGAAGGTTCTTGGGTACAGGCACAGGGCAGCAGCAGGGGTGGAAAAGCTGCCAGGAATGTCCTGTGAGAGGCTCTAGAGGACAGTCTGTAACCTGTGGAAGCTGTCACCAGGTTCCTCTGAATCCACCACCTTTTTTCTAATTAGTCCTTCCACAAAGGTTGGAGAAACAGAAATGGGTTGGACCAATTTGTGCACGTGAAATAAAACAGGGCATCCTCACTCTCTATATTTAAATTTAAATTTATAATTTTAATTTTTAATATTTTAATTTATTTTTTAGATTTAAATTTTATTTTTGTTTTAATATTTAATATTTTAATATTTAAATATATATTTTTTGCATTTATACTGGAAAAAGAGCCCAGTTTCATTAATCCCAATGCCAAATGTTTCCTAAGAACCAAGGTGGTGTTTGAAATGTTCATTATTATAACACCAAGGTAAGGGGAATATGCTGGGACATCCTTCTTGTTCCTCTGTGGGAATGTTGCAGGGATTTAGTGCATTGTGATTTTTTCCCCATGTAAATGTCCCAAAATTATGTAGAATTGAGAGGAGCTGCATTTATAAACTAAAAATATGTCCTGCCTTGTAAACAGCATTCATTATGGAACAGCAGAGGAATGAAAGGAGCAGCTGTAAAACCCAGAGAAGGCAGCAGATACCTTTGCACTGATCTCCCAGGACATCCAGGCCCACAATTCAGTGGCTGGATGTGTTTTTGGGGTGTGAATTCTCCCTGTGGAGAATAAATTGGTAGGTGAGCTGCCATCTGGGCAGCCTGGCATCAGCCTGAGTGCTCCAAGGAAAACCAGAGGAAACCTCTGCCCTGCAGCCTTAGCATTATGTTTTGGAAGGAAATTTCTGGGAACAATTCATTTGCCTGTGCTCTGGGTTTGTGATGGATTTCAGCTCTTTGTCATGCTGAAGGCCAGTTCTTCAAATCTTCCCCACTGTACTCAGAAAAGCTCATCTCTCTCTAATTAAATCTGTTGGGCCTTTCACCCATAGCCTTGGGAGTCCATCTTCTGGTGTAATCTTGTCTTGTGATGCTCCCCAGATTCGGCAGGGTGGGAGCTGGTGTTGGTTCTTGGATCAGACATCACTTCCTTCAGGTTTGCACTATTTGAAGGCAATTAATTCCTTTATAGGATGCAGTGTCCTGCACTAATGATAACCCACGGTGGGCACCTAAGGCCAAATCCGGGGCACTGCTTTAACTGCCAGGAGAAATGTGGATTTCTCTGTCTGCCTAGAGGCACACCCAGGTGTGCACATGTCCTTGTTGGCTGGGGGTGTGTTGGGTTGTTTTTTTAACCCCAGAGAATTCCCACTGTTTAATTGTGTAAGGAGTAATAAAATACATTTTAAATTTGGGCATTGGGCTTAAAATGTGCTCAGCTGTGACTGAAGAGAGAGGAAAGAAGAACTCAGCACACGTTTGTGTTAGACTTCGAGGCATGTGCATCCCACTTGGGACTATTTTGGCAACACAAAATCTGAGCTCCTTGCTGAGCAGATGGCTGGGACGCTCTGTTCACGTCAGCTCTGCCGTCTGGGGTGGGCACTCCAACATCTCTGCCTTCTCCCACCCTGGTGCCACGGGACTGTGCACTCTGAGCACGGCTCAGCCTCTTCCAAACATCTCAGCACCCCAGAATTTTGTTCTTGGCAGTTCCCAGGCTGCAAAAGAGAACTTTAAAACTGTAAGGAAAGGGCTTGTAGGCATTCAGGGTAATTCTCTGGTCAGTAAATAATTCTCAGGAAGAACAAGCAGTGCAAAATATCTCAAGGTCATTTTGAACCTAAAACCAAGGGCAGCACTGGTTGGTAAACCTGGCTAACCATGTTATAGAGCTCTGCTAGAGAGTGGGGCAAAAGAAGAGAACATTACCTAACAACCTGGGCATAATCTCATAAAAAAATCAGTGCCACTTTGCCTGCCAGCTCTAGTGGAGAGGATGGGAGGGAGTACTGAAGAACAGTCAAAATCAGTGGAATACTACAATTTAAGAATTGAAAAAGTCCTGCTAGACTTAACCAGCTTTCCTTATTTGTCACAGGAGGAGTCTGCACACTTAGCAAGTGTAACTTGCTGTTTTTTTGCAACTGCTTGCTCAAAATAGTTTGTAAATTATGACAGCAACAAGAGCATGCCTAAACTCTTAGGGATATTGGGCCACCGAGGTGTCCTTGGTAAAAATACATCATTTGAGAAGCTTCACTGCTGAATATGGAAAGAGATGGCAGAGGAACAACTGAATCACACTAAAACCTGCTGCTCCTTCCCATCTGGGTATGGCAGGGGAGGTTATGCTGGAGGAGCAGAGCCCCTGAGTGTCGTCGTGTCCCTGAGCGCTGCCGGGGGGGCTGTGCTGAGCATCTCACAGAGCAACTTGCACTTACGTAAGGCAGGGAATGCTGGGGCTTCTACCCTTGAGTTAGGGTCACTTCCACCCCCAGGGTCTGAGCTGTGCTGGTCCCGTTGAAGAAGACAACTTGTTAGTGGCAATTGGGTGGCACTGAGGTGTCTGTGCTGCCAGCTCACCTGCAGCTTCCTTGCACGTGTGCGAGCATTCCTCCTTCCCCACTCCCCTTTTGTTGCCCTGGTTTTTTGCTAAGCCTTCTGTTTTAACCTTGGAGTCAGAATTCTTTCTCACACAGTTTCATGTAAACAATAGCCAATGTTTATTTAACTGTCTATTCTGTTTTCATTCCTTTTGTGATAAGAGAACTTTGATGAGCATCTTTTTTCTCCAGTAGGATTGAGGAGGAAGTGACATGATCTCCAATCTCTTGTGGAGTTGAAAATTCTATAAGATATGACATATGTAAATAAAGTATCTCCCTTTCCCTCCTTTCTGCTGAACCTAGCAGGTGTGAGAGCATCTTTATTGTGTTTTCCCAGACACACCCTTTGTTGTGTCCCGTTAGCAGCAGCACATTTTAATTGCAGCAAAACCTCCGTGCCTCCTTCTGGGTGTGCTCACAGTTCAGCCAAGTGGCAGGGAGCAGTCTGAATTGTGATGTTATTCCCTGTTAAGGTTTGTAAGAATCAACAGGAGAGAAGTACTGCTGGCAAAAAAATAGTCTGTTCTTCTGAGAGAATCCTAAGCAACTATTGGTATTTGTCTGCAAGGAATAGCATAAAATCAAAGGGAATGAAAACCTGACAAGGCAGCCTTTTACTTTATTGAGGGGAAAAAAAACTCACTTTTTTTTTCTTTCTCCAGTCTCATGTTTTAGTAACAAAATCTCTACATTATGCGTGGGGTTTTTTAAGTATTGTCCAAATGGTTTTGGATAGGTATCTGCTGACTTAGCTCTGGAAACTTTAACCTTTCATTAGCTCCGAGTGCTGAGTAAGGCAAAGAGAACACAAGAAGTTTTATTCACAAGGTTGGGGAGCACTGTGATGAAGGGGAAGCCTGTCCAGCTCTCAGTTCCATGGCCCAGCGCTGTCCTGGCAGCCCACAACAGGTTAATATCCCACAGGCCATTCCCATACATCCAAGACTAAACAAGGAGCAGACTTTGAAGGCTCTGAGTGGGGCTGCAGTTAACTGTGAGCAGCTGTTGGGAGATAACAGAGTTTCCACTGGAGCAGGGAGCCCCTCTGCCCCTGCACAATGGGACCATTCTCCAAGTGCTGCTTGGAAGGAGCCACTTCTGTCTGGCAATAATCAGAATTAAGTGGTGGGGGCAGGGGAGCCAGTTGTTGGCTCTTGCTGCCCAAGCTGACATTTATATAGCAATTCTACTTCTGCTACTGAAAGCCAAAACATACAAATCCATCTTATCCAGACTATTAAGAAATAGGGAGTGATTATTTTTTTGCCTTCTGTTCTTCTTTCTTTGCTGCCTCTGTTCTCCATCAACATTTATTTGAATAATGAGGAAAGAATGATATTACCAAACCTTCATCTGTCTTTTGAAATCTAGAAACATGACAGTGGAATTAAATCCAAACACTACCTGGTGTAAATGTACATCTTTAGAAATTCTTCTAGCTTGTTGAAGCCGTGCTGTAAAACATTAAGAGTTTTTTTTTGTTTTTCTATTTTCAATAGACTGAAATGTTAGCAGAAGTATCTTTTTGGGGAGAGATCTCAAAGCCAATTGGTTCTGTTCCAAATCAAAAGTAAGAAGGCTATGAAAAGATCTAATTTGGACACTTCTTGGCAGTTAGTGTTTTGTTAAATAGTTTGTTTTTAATTGCTTTCAAAAGTGAAGGAGAAATCTTTTGTAGTTCATGCTTCTAGAGGAAAAAAACCCCAGCAACTGTGGGAAATCAGGCTGTTAATATTAGAAGTTGCAATGTGACTCACACGGTGCATAATCTCTGCAATAGTACAAGCAGCAGAAATGGAGACAAAGAACCAGATGAGCAAACTTCCTACTAGTTAAATTCCAGCTACTTAATCAGCAGCAGGACTCGTCCTTTGTCTGACATTTCCCTCCTCAGGCACGGCTCAGGAGGAGGGCACGAGGAGGTGCTGCAGGAAAGGTGCTTTTGCCATCTGCAGTCCAGTGAGTGCGCGGATGGAGCAGCCCAGAGCTGGCCACGGGGGTGTGAGGAGAGGGGTACCCAGTGGTGTTTCAAACCCAGCAGCCTGCTCAGGAACTGCTCCACAGCTGAGCCAGACACAAACCTGGTTGCCTTGCACTGCAGATCCAACGAGCTTTCTGACTGCAGGCAGTAAAGGAGAGTCATGGTCCTCAGAGCAAAGCCAGCTTGTAGGTCATTAATGTAATCAGAGACTGGGATAATTGTTCTGTGACTTCTTCCATCCTGGGAGAGTCCCTCGTGCTTTGTGTGTGTGGAGATGCTTCTGCCTCTGCCAGAAGGGAAACTCCTTTGCAGTCAGCAAGTCAGGATCCCCACAGGTGGGGTGAAAAGTGCTGCCACACGCTCCCTGTTTGCTGGTGCGGCACAGAAATGTGGCAAGCACCCTTCCAGAGCTGCCATCCAGGCTCTCCTGCAGCAGAGCAGGAGGCTGCTGATCAAATGCTGCTTTTTACACCTTTCATGTGACCCTGGTGTCCTGGGTTGCAGTGTATGCTATCACCATCCTCATGAGCTGTTGAAACCAGGTGTAGCAATGTTCCCTGCCTCCTCCCTCTGGACTATCTGCTGTTAATGGTCCATCAAGGCCTTGCCTTGTGACTCACAGATAACTCAGTCCTGGACTATCTCCTGTTAATGGGCCCAACAATTCCTTGCCACAAGACTCACAGATGACTCCGTCCTGGATATCTCCTGTTCATGGCCCATCAAGGCCTTGCCCATCACTCACCATCCCATTGTCAGATGCTCCGCCCAGGGGGAAGGAGCCGAGCATTCCCACCTGGATATAGCCTGGGGTTTGGAACAGCACAAGCAGCCTGACCTACTGGATTGCCAGAGGACAAGAGCTACACAACCACAAGNGCCCTCCGGACTATCTCCTGTGAATGGCCCAACAGTTCCTTGCCACATGACTCACAGGTAACTGCCTCCTGGATATCTCCTGTTAATGGGCCCAACAATTCCTTGCCACAAGACTCACAGATGACTCCGNCCCTGACTCTGTCAGGTTAAACCAGTGTTTCTCTATTATAGCTTTGTTATATATATATATTAGTAAAAGAACTGTTATTGCTATTCCCCATATCTTTGCCTGAAAGCCCCTCAATTTCAAATTTGTAATAATTCAGAGGGAAGGGGGTTGCATCTTCCATTTCCAAGGGAGGCTCCTGCCTTCCTTAGCTTCCTGCCTTTCAGACCAAGGCACCTGGACCTGTTGGTGTTTCCCATTCAAGACTCAGGTGAAGAAGGATGCTGAGCAAAGCCAAGAGCTCTGCCTTTTCCCTGCTGTCTTGTCAGTCTGGGATCCTTCACCACAGCACTTCTTCCTGCCACAGGCCCCACGGGAGGCTGCAGAGCACAGGTAACCCTTGCCAGACCTGCTTTGTCCTTCAGCCTTCACCTGGGCTCCGCTGTAGAGTTGCACCTTGCATTAATAATTTGGAAAACTAAAAAGTCAAAGCTGGCATTGAACCAAGAGCCTCGTGGGATGGTGTCTGACTGAGGATGTGTCTATCCACCCAACCTCAAAACCTGTTGGCAAGATTAAAACGCTTCCTGAAGAATAGTTCTTGCATCATTGTTTGGAAGTGTTTTCCTTCATTGCAACTTCCATGTTGCAATAATAAATGGACTTTATTTTTAAACAGAAGAGAACATTATGCACAAGTGGAGATTAATAATTTGAATCTTGAAGTAATTAATAAGCAGTGTACATTATCAAAGTCACTTTAAAATAAACATTCATGTCTAAAGTGCCATCCATTTTTTGCACAAATTTTATCACTTTTTGTAGAGTTACTGTAGAGTAAAGGAAATCTGGCAGGATTTCTGCTGAAACTCCTGTTTATTTCTGTTACACTAGAATATGGAAATCTGCCACCAGACTGTGAGCCTGGTTGTGCTGGATTCAGTTGTTCAGTCCTTGTTAAGAACCCAGTCAGTCCCAGGGGCTGTTCTAGCTTAGAAAGGAGCTTTTGGAATCCAGCCCTGATTTACACCGTGGTGCTAAAAGTGTGAGCAGCTTTCTTACTGATTTAGAACACGTCCCAAATCACTGCTTGGGATCTGTGTCCCAGTTCTGTAGCCTTTAATCGCTTGACCATCACAAAACAAAGAGCCTCTCTGGTGGAGAGGGTCTCACCCTCTTGTCCAGGCAGGGAATGCAGGTGTGGTTCCCTCTCCCTGGGCAGGAACAACTCACCCACACCCTTGGAAGCCTGGACCTTTTGGGCCAATTTGCCCGGGAAGCACAAATGGATTGTAGGGATGTGTTCAAATAGAGATTTGTGGAGTTACTCAGGCTTACACCAGCAGAACATTTTATCTGGGTGATCTGGGCATTTTCCCAAGCACATGTTCATAGTGAAGAGCCTGTTGCACCATTTATAAATACACAGCACAGATCAGGTGGGATGGGTCCTGCAGTAGCCCCTGTCACACACTGTGCTGTCCTTTAATTGTGATTACAGCCCTCACATCATATCACATATCAAATTTTGGCATAGCCTGAGAGACAGTGGAACTCCTCTGAAGTTGCTGAGTTCTGCTCTGCAGTAGCTCAAAGGGATTTTTGCTCCATTCTCCCTAAAATAGTGGCACCAGACAGGCTTGGACAGATTTTCTGTTTGGCCTTGTCATGAATGGTTCCATCTTTGCTGAAGGTGTGTGTTGGTGGACTTGTAAGATATAGGTCAAGGTTATTTAATGAAGTTTGTGCCCATTGTGTGCAAGCTGTGAAGTGTTTAGTCATTATGAATCAATGAATTTATATCTATATAAATATATATATTTATGTTTATATATACATTTTTATATATTATATATCTATTTATATATATATGTGCTCTCAGACGTAAACACACAGAGAAAAAAAAGACCACAAAGAAGTCAGAGACTGCGGAATATAAAATAAGTGGAGGAAGTTTCCTCTGCCAAATGCAAAATTTGTATTTTGTGTAGCTGTGCAATTTTTGGGTTGTTCACTCAGTCTTGCATTATGTGCAGCAAGTAATTGTCTTTGCCTTACACATCTTTGAAATCTTGTAGCCTAAAACTGAAATTTCTACAAGAATAGAAACAGTTTTAGAATTAATTGACACTGTGTTTTTTTAGCAACTGCTCATTTACCTAAATAATTCATACGTTTCATTTTCTGTATTTTGATCTTCCACAGTGTAACATTTCTCTGTCAACTTTTGTTAATCCAGTGCCTTTTTTTAGATTACCATTCTTTCTTGTGCTATTGCTTAAGCAGTGGCAGGCACTGAGCATCTGAATTCTTATCAAATCTGATTTGTCAGCTTTCAAAACTTTTGTCCTGGTCAAGACCATAGACTTCTGAAAAGGGAAAAAAAAGACCCTGTGCTTTTGAAGAGACACAGAGTCATATTTTGTTCTGTGTTGGCTTGTGTGTGATCTTTCCAGGGCTTCTCAGGGTTTCTGTGCACAGAAAATGCCTGGACTGAAAGGTGGGTTTGGGTTTTGATGTACTGTTTCTCTCTCTTTTATTTTTTACTTTTCTTTTCCCTTAGTAGCAAAGATCCCCTTTGTGTTTAGGTCTTAAATGGCCTTGGAAACACTCTACACAACTCAGAGTGTCTGGCAATAGAAGCAGCCAGGCATTTTGGAGAAATGGCAGAAACTGGGAAGTTCCAGTTCCGTTCAATTTTCACTCTCATCAGGTAAAGGCTGTTAAGAATTATTTCCTGCTGAAACCTCTGGGTCGTATTAATAGACTACAGAGAAACAATCAAAGAAAAACAATCAAAGAAATTAGAAGAGCTCTGCTTCAGGACTCCTGGAAGAAGGTCTTTGCAGGATTTATTTGCTAAATGACAATAAAGATAAATGACCCCCAAATCGGTCAGATTTCTTTGTTCTTCAACTCTAGAAGAACATCAAGTTGTTTGGGGTTTTTTTGCCATCTCTGAATGATGATTTCTTGTTGGATAATGTGAAACATCTTGCCAGTGTGCATTAAAATGTGTGATTGTCCCTGGCAGTGCCCAAGGCCAGGCTGGACACTGGGGCTTGGGGCACCCTGGGGTAGTGGGAGGTGTCCCTGCCCATGGCAGGGGTGGCACTGGATAAGCTTTAAGATCCCTTCTAATCCACTCATTTTCTAAGACTGTCTTGCGAACAAATGTTGTTAGACAGGTAGCTGATCTGTTTTTATAATTAGAGCAATTTTTCATGTCCTGCACCTCTGGCAAAGCCAGCACGTTTGCAGCTGTGGGGTCACACACGCCCCTGGCAGGGACAGCCGCAGCCAGGGGAGGAAGGGAACCAAAAGGAATAACCTTTCCTGGTAGAGAGAGAATAAAAATCCTCTTCAAGGGAAGCAATTTCAAGGCCTACAGTCACAAGGGTGCCAACCACAGCGTGCCTGGCACCACAGTTACCTGGGCAGCTGAGCACAGCTCTCAGATCCGCTCCCTGCGTTGCTCTGCAGAGTTTTGCTTCGTGTGTTTGTTGTTACTGATATTGAGTCTGAGAGACACTTTCTGTACTCGGCAGTTTCTAGAAGGTATTGCACCATGTGGTTGCCTTTGGAGACGTGTCTGCCCTGGAGGCCGAGATGCCAATTTTGGCAGCCACGATGAGTGTGAGAAGCTGCCGGGTTTCCTGGGGTTGTTTTTCCCCCTGTCCTGGCCGTAGGGGCGGGGGGCTGGCGTGGCAGCTGGGGTGCAGCTGTCCCAAAGCCTGGCTGCAGTGCTGTGGCAGAGCCCCCGCATCCCTCACCTTCCTCCCTGGAGGGCTGAGCAGGGTGCAGCCCCAGCAGCCCCAGAGCCCTTCCCTCCTCCCTGGAACCTCTGCTGCACCTTCCCCTGGGGCCTGGGGGAGTCACAGAATCCCAGAATGGTTTGGGTTGGGAAGGACCTTAAAGTCCACCCAGTGCCACCCCTGCCATGGGCAGGGACACCTCCCACTGTCCCAGGCTGCTCCCAGCCCCAGTGTCCAGCCTGGCCTTGGGCACTGCCAGGGATGGGATATCCCCAAATCCACTGGAAGTCCAGCACGCTCTCCATTTTAATCTTCCTTCAGTCATCTGCTTCTTTTTTGTTTGTTTGTATTTTATTATTAGAATTTAAGACTAACAAATCGTTTATCTTACGTGCCCTAATCTCTCTGAACATTTGTTTGCTGATTATTTTGTGTGCAACTTTTTTGGGCTGCTTTCAATCGGAATAATTTCTATCAAAAATGCAAAGCTGAAGTTATTTGAAACTTTGCAGGCTCTGTAACTTTAGCAGAAGGAACTCTTTGTGCCTTCCAGATTTCTTGCATGCGTGGTTTTTTTGTCCCCCATCATGGGTGTGTGTTTGCACATTATTTTTCACTTTGAGTGGGACTAAATCTCAAATCTGATGCATTTTTATTATTATTCCTAGACTGCGGTCTCACATCTAAATCAGAATATTTAAAAGGTGCTCAAGGATTTCAAACATTAGCAAAATTTGGTTTAAATCTTAAAGTATAACTAAATGAGTGTCTTCCAAATTAGAAGGTGTTTTTCCCCTAAGGTAGGACCTCCTACCACTCATAGTTCAAAACCTGATTTTATGAACATGTGAGATCAGAATAGATTTCCAAAGCACAGCCTTTGCCACCCAGTAGGGTGGGTGGGTTAATTTTTCTCCTTCTCGACAGAGAATTTATTTTGAAGATTTTTTCTAGGTTATTTCTCAATTAAAGATGGTAAATGAAAATAGAACCAGTAAGTAGAAAATTTGAGGTTGTGAAATAGGTGATGAGATCTGGTGCTTTTCTACTTTGCTAGCACAACACAAAGTTTTACTGTATCTGTCAAGTTCTATTTCAAAACCCTGGAGATAACACTATCATAAGAACTATGTCAACACTCCCTTTCAAATCCCAAATTACCTGACAGAGCATTTTCCCCTCTCTCTGGGGTTATTTGGCTGTGATACTTTTCTAGAAAATGATGTTATATTTGGCTTTGTTTGATTTTTGTAGCTTGTGGATAAGACAACATCAGAACTGACCTTCATGTAAGCACTCAGTGTCCAAGAGAGAGAATCTGGTACTCTTTAGGCTGGGGGAGAAGAGGAGAAATGTTAATCTATTTGATACTTGTAAATGAAAGTTTTTAGGGGTTAAGTCACTAAATGGAAAATGGAAATGAACAGAAGAGAGTGAAAAAAACCCTAAGAAATGCTTTAGTTTGTGGATATAAATTCAGAAGCATGTAAGGACAGAAGCAGGTAAGAGAACCCTTTGTTTTCTGTGTGCTGTGGGGACCAGCAATGTTCCATGTTCTGTTTGGGACCTGGCACTGGATGGCAGGAAAATGGAATTTTGGGAACTTTATCCCTTTTGGTAGCAGCTCTTGGCTCTCCCCGGGCCTCCCCCTGGTGCCTGCAGCCCCGGCCCTTCCCAGCACTGAAACCTCCCTGCTTGGAGCCAGCCGTGCTTCTCTTCCGTCAGAGCCTCAGGATGGTTTGGGGTTGGGCCCAAATTAGTCCTATTTTTAGGCAATGTAAACATCATAAAAACCCTGCCGAACTCTTATCTCCCCACTTTTAGTTTGGTCATTAGCTATTGTGTTAATTGCTATTGTTTATTATTAGAAAAAATCAATACTTTGACAAATAGGACAAGTTTGACAAAGCAAAGATGGTGGGGGACTGAGATGCTTAGAGAAGGAATTGTTCTCAAAATTTTTGTGGAATCTACAGCAAGGCTGTTACCTTCTGTTCTATCAGCTGGTAATAATTTATTTTCTGTTGTTCTGGATGTAAAGTACAGGAAATAAAGGAGACACTGGAGAACATTTTGGGAGATTTTGATCCAACCTCCAAGTGTCCAAAAATGTTTTAATCACTTTGAGCTTTCGTGGGAGGGAAGGAGGAGAAAATGTTTATCAGCTGTTTTGTGAAAAGGCATCCAAGGCTAATTAAATGTTGATTCATCTTTTTCATTTCATGTTGAGTAAGTTCTGAAGATATAATTCACCAAGATTACATTCTGATTTTAATTTATTTATACAATAAATAAGTTTGCATATGTTCTATACACAAAAGTGTGGTTTTTCCTGTCAGTTGGTTGTTTTCTATTACTTCAATCTAACTTTAGCAACTGAGCAAACAGGATTATCTCTGACATAATGGAACCACAGTCTCCTCAGCAATGGGGGAGTGCACTGGTTCAGAAATTACCTTATTAGTTGTTTTGCATTGTGAAAATAACATTAGAATAAACGACATGCTATTACTGTTGTAATTGTTGCTTTCAGAGTAAAGGTGAAGCTGTTTTGAGTGTTGACATTTATATTTTAACTCAGAACTGTGGCTCTGCCTGAGTGTAAATTCAGCAAGTTTGGATTTCAAGGAAACCATCCTGATTCACTTTAGGTTGTCCCGGATTTGAGGGAGGTCTCTTACCTTTTCTTACAGGGGATGTCAGAAAGGGTTAGAAACTCTAACTTCTCTGAGCTGCATTTTCCTGTGAAATTTTCTAGGGGCTCCAGGTGTGCTTTTCATTGCATGGAGGAGGAGGGGGAACAGCTGGATTTGGGGGATGGAAAGGGATCTCCTGCCTCCTTTGGAAAACTGGGGCTGTTAAAGGTAAGATGTGGAAGCCATATTACTGGATAAATCAGTGTTTTATGACTTTAATGTCATGAAGAAGTTTTCCTCTGGTTAAACTGAAATTATTTTACTGAAGAGGGGCCCTGCAGGACCAAGTCCCTGCTGTGCTGGTGGCCCTGGGGAAGGCCATCCCACACACTTCCCAAACGCCGTGGGCCCAGGGGTGTTCTGCTTTCCTGCTTGAGATATTCCCAGTGGGGGAATAATTCTTGAGACTGTCCTGGGCAAATTTAGGAGACTTACTCAGAGGAGAGGCTTCTGGCAGAGCGCTGAGCCCCTGCTTTGCAGCACTGTGGGGAAGGCTGGGGCTCTGAGGCTGCTCTCCATTTGGCTGAAGCTAAAAGACCCCAGTGTTTATTTTCAGTTTTTCTGATCTGCAGAATTCAGTGAGAAATGCAGTTTAGCTGCACCTGAGGAATGCAGCCACTCTGTACCAGGCGTTTAATATTAATGAAGTAATTGGGCTGTCAGTGCTCTCTCCTCATATCTGTTCCCCAGCAAGGAAAGCCATTCCCCGAGCACTGGGCTCTGAGCATACCAATAGATTTCTAAAATGAAATCGTTACGGAAGCAGAAATCTAATCCTTCAGTTAATCACCAGCAATATCTGAAAAGAGAGGAGCCATTGTGTGTCTGCCTTGCCTCCCCTCAGGTGAGCAGCAGGAATAAAGCACATCAGGAAATGAAATGTGTGTAAATCACTGAGAAGGAGAAGCTGACCAAAGTTGCATTTCAAGGCATTCAAAGAACAGCAAAATCTGGGTGAGGGGTGGGGAAAAAAAATCTGTTCAGCTGCTGAAAAATGGAAAACATTTGTATTATGTTCCAGAGGTGACTTCTGCACTAAGACAAAAGGGGTTTAATCTGAGGGGGTTTTAAAGGCAGGAAGCCTTATGTATTCATGATTTGAAGAATTTTAGCAGAAACAGAATGGGGTTTTTTTGTTGAATTCTGACTGCTTAAAAATTTTTCCTCCAGGTAAACAGGCAAATCTTTCTTTCTGTCCTAAACGGTAGAGAAATACAGTCTGTATTTCAACTATTTCAGGAGAAGATCACCAGATTTTTCTGTATTTAGAGGTATTTTTAATATTTACTCTATATTTGCTCCGAATCTCAACAGAGAGGGTGGTTTTTTTCCCCAGACCTCAGGAGTGCTTGGCTGTGTTTGCCCATCTGTGGATTGACAGGATTCTGGGTGTCTCACAGGAAAACAACAGCTCTTCAATGATGCATTCCCTGTTCCTGTCAAGTTCACTGTTCATGTGAACAGGGCTGGGAATGAGAGACAAACACATCAATTTATCATGGAGAGAGGAAATAAAGGGCTGCAGTCAATAGGATTGGAAATGAACAGCACCTCTCTGCTGCTTCTTAGTTGTGGGGTTTTCAGAGCACACATCCAGACTTTAAAACTTGCTGGACACCTGTTTTAGCCTGCTAGATTTTTGGGTAGAGCTGTCCCTTGAAGGATGGTATTTTTTTTTGGTTGCAAAAAGTACAATTTGGGTGAGGTCTGAGCTTTGGTTCTGCATCATTTTCTGTGAGATTCCTGAGTAATTAATGCATTAATCCGTGAGTGTCTCCTGTTGCCTTCAGCCTGGTCCTGTGGATGTGTCAAAGACCTGCAGCTCGAGCTGCTCGTGCTGCTGGGGGGTGTGTCAGACACCCTGGCCTCTGATAAACTCCCGTGGGGCTGCCTGAAATCCCTGGTATGGCATTCCTGGGGGGGCAAGCTCCCCTGACCATAAACACCCTGTCTTGTCCTGCTGCTCTGAGAAACCCTCCTGCAATCCTGCCCATACACTGACCAGGGAGAGGAAAGTTCAGTGGGTGGAAAATTCACTTCGTGTTTAGAATGTGAAATGCAAAAGTGCAAATAAAATGACACACATGCCATGACTGGAAATCTCTCTAATCCCATAGTAAAAGTATGGTAAACCACACGAGCTCGGGTTAGGTGCCAAGGGTTAGGGTCAGGCTGTCCCTTGCTGTGGTCCTGGGTGCCTTCACTCAAGAAATTACTTTAATTGTTTCATCTGACTCCAAAGGGAAAATTCCTAGGGTGAAATGTTTAGTTCTGCAGTTTCTGCACACACCACAGGTAGAGGGCAAAAAAGGGCAGTGGCTCTTGGTGAATGAGCAGCTTTTCCTTGGGTTTTCCCAGGGAAAGATTCTTCTTTGCCTCTGTCTGGGTTGCTGTGAGCTGAACGCTGCAGCTTTGCAGGCCTGTGCCAGGTTGTTTTTATTTTAACAAGTCAAACATTAGAGGCTGTGGCTGTCTGCAAAAAGCCTTCATGCAAGAGTTAGCTCCAGGAGTGCCTGGGGCAGGGTTAGGGGTGGGGAGAGAGATGGCAGGGCTGCTTGGGAGGGTTTTATTCCTTCCATTGTGGAGCTGATGGTCTGTGTGTGTAAATAAAATAATGCATATAATGCACTAAATGTAATGTAATAAATGTAATACATGTAATAAAATAATGTATTTCTTCTCCCTTTGGCATTTCTGTGTGCACTGCTGCTATAAAGGCAAAAATCCCTTAATATTTTAAATTTGGTTTTGGTATTCAGAGTAAGAATGTTTTGTTTTCAGCGGTTACATGGTGGGAAAGCTGCTGAATGTTCTTAGAGTGGGACACTCATGATATTGTGTGTAGGAGAAAGCTCAGGGTGTGTCTGGGCTGAAGAAAAAGCATCTTGCATCTCCCTGAAAAACAGGGGTAAGGCCAGTGTTCCATTATGGCAACTGAGAGGTGAGAACACTATAATAATTTAAGAATATTAGAATTAAAGAATACTGTAACAATTTATTCTGCAAATCTGAAAGGCAAATGCCAAGTCAGCCTTTAAAGGAAGGCACAAGTGTTGTTGGTGTCCTGCACTGGAATTCCATGCTTTTGGTGCTACCACTTGATTATTTTCCCCAATCTAAAAAGAAGATATATAAGAAGGTTTGAAATACATAATTTAGGAAATGAATATTGCATTTTCCCCTTGTTGGCACACGTGTACTGTCAGCTGTGTGGACCTGGCTGGTATTTGTGTGGCTGGATTCTGTCCCAGTTTGTCACGTGCGTGTCCAGCAGGAGCTGAACACCCCAGGGTGTTGGGGTTTGCCTGGTGGCCCTTTCAGGACACCCTGGCCACCTGCTGAACACACCTCAGGTTCCCCTCTTTAAATTCACCCAGTCCAGCAGCCTTAAGGCAGCTTTTGAAGATGCAGATGGGATCTGGCTCAAGGATTGTTTTTGCACATCCAGCCCTGCTGGAGGCAGAAGGACAGAGCAGGGCATGGGAACTGGGGTGGGGGGAAGGGGCAGGGATCACAGAGTCCTTCAGGGGCTGGTGGCCACAGTCTCACCTTGGTGCAGCCTCTGTGCTGGTGTGAAAACGCTGTCAGGGTGGTGTTGGGCAGCAGAGTGTGGGGACAGTGCATGTGGCAGGGTTAGCACCGTTCTGCCACAGCTGAGTGGTGGGAGGGGAAAATGTTTCCCTCCTTGAGGCTCGCAGGTACACGAGTAAATCCCCAGAGGCGTGTTAATCTGAACCAGTAATTTGTAAATAACTCAACATTGACAAATCCATTTGATACAGGCGGGATAAGATTTTTTTTTTTAATTTTGAGTGCTTAAAATGTTGTATGCACCAAAACTGATGTGTCAAGATAAACGTGTGTAAGTTATTTCCCTTTCCTCCCCCGTTTATCATCAGTGACTAGAAGAATAAAATACTGTTATAAGTTTCTGGATCTTACAGCTTTACTTTGTTTTATTGTGACATCTGTCACACAAAAAGTTTTATCCTCCTAAGCATCTTACAAAGAACTGCTTTTTTTGTGGTGAGGACTTAATCTTTGATCATGACATATTTTAACCAAGACGTGTCAGTTAGACACTGTTTTCTTCAAAACTGAGGAACTCTTGGAGGTGTTTATTACTAAGCAGAACTTTGGGGAAAAAGAGAATATAATTTTTTTGTGTCATGAAGAATATTATGATGCAAGTGGGAGCAATTTCAAAAGAAGTAGAAAAGAGGAGAGGCATAAAACCTCGATAACAAGAGAATGTGCAAACCTTCGTTTGTTCCACACTGTATTGATTTTTTTCTTTGCCTCAAAAAATGGCAACTGTCTCGTGTACAGAAGCTTCATAAAAACAGGTTTAGTTGCACTGCTTTGAAGAAAATATGTGACCAAATTCTGAGCTCAAATGTAAGTAACAAACATCCAGTCCTGCCAGTGAAATTTCACTATTCACTATTTCACTATTTCACTATTACCAGGAGACAACTTTGTGCTTCAGGTTGCACAGGTCCCATTTAGTTTGGATTACCACCAGGAATCATAATCACTGGATAATTCTCCATCTTTGTTCTGACTTACATGAAGATTAAAAGCAAAAAGAAAAAAAAAAATCCTGTGAAAAACATTTGAAAAAGAAGGTATTAGCAGGCGACTTCAGCATTTTCACTAATAAATGGAAAAAATGCTTGAATAATTCTCTTTATTTTCAGTTTTATGTAGGTATGCAGGGCCGTGCATTTTCAGGGTGTGCACATATGGTAACATGAGAGATGAGAAGGCAGTGGGAAAGGTAATCACTCCTCCAGCATCACCTCAGAGCCGCTGCTGTGGAGGCACAGTTTGGATTCAGCTCTGAAATGGCTGCAGAAATTGCAGGATGGAGTGTATTGATCCCTCAGAGTTGCTCAGAGGAGTTCAGGTCTCTTTTATCTGCCTTTTTGGGGAGCAAGTCCCCTCTCCTAGAGGCAAATTTCTCAAGGCGTTTTTAAAATAGCACTGGAATACTGAAGCCTGGCCTTCTTTGACCCTGCCCTGAGCAGACACAGCTNACAGCCCGAGTGTCCTTGAACAGCAAGCTTAGAGAGGCTTTGTTGTGTCTATCTGGCCTAAGAGAGCAGCTAGCAAGCTACAAGGAACTTCAGAGTTACACACTAGGCAGTACAGGATTTGAAAAATATAGAAATTAAAACCTAAGGCATCAGAGGCAGCTTCCCTTTCCCCGAGAGAAGTGAGGATGTGGGGCAGGTTGTGCACGATTCCTCCTGTCATGGGACACCCACCCCACGGGGCACACGGGTGGGGAGCTCCTCTGCTGTCCTGTCTTGCTAAAGCCTTCTGTGTATAATATGGAGTCAGAATTATTTTCTCATGGAGTTTTATGTAAATAATGGCCAATGTTTATTTAACCGTCTTTTCTGGTTTTCATTCCTTTTGTGATAAAAGAAAGTTTGATGAGCATCCTTTTTCTCCAGCGGGGTTGAGGAGGAAGTGACATGTCCTTCAATCCCCGGTGGAATTGAGAAACTAATAAAGTACAAGAAATGTAAATAAAGTCCCTTCTTTTTCCTCTTTCTGCTAAACCCAGCAGGTGTCAGAGCCTCCTTCCTTGTGTCCTTTACCGACACACTCCTCTGCCCCACGGGGTTATCCTGTGTCACCCGGGCCAGCTCTGGAGCTGTCCCTGTGGTATTTCACGGGAGAGAGCAGCAAACTCGTCCCCTTTAGCCAGTTCCCAGCCCAGGCACCCGTCTCCTCCTGGAGCTCTCCCTACAGTGATGGGCACAGCTCCAGCTCAGGGTGTCTGCTGGGCTGGTTGGCTTTTCCTGGGAGGCAGGGCTGCCCTGCGAAGCTGGGGGTGTCCCAGCCCTGCCTGGGCCTGCGCTGGTGAAGGGATAAAAGCTCTTTATCCGCCCAGAAACACAACAGTGCAGCCACATGAAGAAAACAGGTTTAGTGGGGGACTTTTCCTGCACGCCAAGCCCCAAGATGAGGAAGGAGAGGGGCATTGCAGTGGGAGCAGCAGAGTTTGTGCCCCTGCAGTGGGTTGTGGCCACTCCTGAATCCCACCCTGCTCTGGAAACCATTTCCCTGCATATTTCTGCCTGCTTTTTCCAACCCTACAGCTACAATCACAGAATGGTTTGGGTTGGAAAGGACCTGGAGGATCTTGTTCCACCCCCTGCCATGGGCAGGGACATCTTCCACCAGACCAGGTTGCTCGGAGCTCCATCCAGCCTGTCCCTGAACTCTTCCAGGAGTCCTCAGATCCCAAAACACCACCCATCCCACACCAGCCTCTGTTCTGGGCGTGGGCTCATTCACAAAACATATTGAAGTGGAATGCAGTCACCAAACAATGTGCTCTTGCAAAAGCTACTGTTTCTGTTCAGGATTTAAAACACCTGAAAGCAAAACTGATTATCCAAAATAGATAAATCTGACAGAAAAAGATATTTGTGAGGGAAGGTGTGGAATCAAATGTATGGAATCAAATGGTCACTCCTTGTAAACAGAGCACAGATGTGTCCCTTGGGTGCAGGGGATGAAAAGAGGATGTGAGAAAAGAAAATTATTTTACAGATTTAAAATGTACAATATTTCAAATCAGTCACTATTGTCCAGAGTTATGAAAAGGAAAGATGTGGTAGATTTTGGAGTATTGAAACTTGCTGTGTTTTCTGCCTGTTTTTCCCTGCAGACTTGTGTGTTTGAAGAGCTGTAGATTGAGGTTTTGTCTTGGTTCCTAAGGTTAATATGGATTCTCTTGTAGTGTCTGGTTATTGATCTCTGCTTCTCTGTGGTTTATAAGATAGTTTGATTGTCATCTTGCTCGTTCACTGTTAAGGTTGCAAAATAAGATTTCTGTGTATTGTTCCATGGCATAGGCGAGTCAAAAATATCCTTTTCCTTCTCCATTTTTGTCTTTAAGTAATTTCTATCTGTGATTTTTAATTTATTTCCCCCTCCTTCTGCTCCCTTTAACCTTTAATTGTTGTGAGTGGGGATTTGGGGAGTGGGATTTCTGCCTGGGTGTTAAGAAGCCCCTCAGCATGAGTTTGTGATCAGCACAGCTGACTACAGCTCTTCAGAGCTGCCAGGAGGATGAAATATGAATTAAAATGAGTAATTAAGCACATAAACAGTTTTAAAGATGCTTACAGTCAGTGGTGATGTTCTTCAGTCGTGGAGCTGCCTCCTCTACCTGAAGTGCACTCAGAGAAGGGCAAGTCTGAGGTTTTTATTCCTGGGAAGAGCAGGAGTCATTGCAGTCAGCTGGGCTGGCCTGTGCTTTGCCTTGCTTTTCATAGGGGGTTTCATTGCTGATGAAATTACAGTGGTTTCTAAAGTGATCAGAAGGTAAAGAAATTTTGGTTCTGTCTGAACGGCTGAGCTCCAGCACACGAGCAAGGACTGTGAATTCTCTTGTGAGCTTTACAGCTTATTCTGTCAAGCCTGTCCAGGTAACTCTCTGATATTAAAAATGCACTTTCTTTGCTATTTCCAACATAACTAACACCTCTACCTGAAGATCTTCTTTTAAAAGAGAGAAATCTCAAATACGTCTGGAGTATTTTAGAGTAACAAGCCCCCCAGGAAGTACTCTGGGACCTGTGAGGTGGCTGTGGTGTGGAGGTTCCATCGCTGCCTGCGAGCCCTCGTGTTTGCTCCTGGGTGCTCCCTGGAGCAGTGGGCAGGGAGGAGGAAAGGGCAGGAAGGGCGATTTTGGGAGCAGTGGGATGTGTTTGTGCCAGTCTTGGCCTTGACAGGGAGAGAGGGAAGGTGCTTCCTCGAGGGATTTTCCCCTCAGTCCTTCTGGAATGAAGTGGCAGGAGCCCACGTGCGAGTGCCCGTGGTGGGAAGAGCCCCGACCCGAGGCACGGCTGCTCTCACACCGAGCTCGGGAACCTTCCCTGGGGCTGCAGGAGCCCTGCAGAGGGACGGGTCAGTCTGCCAGGCAGCACTGACCTGTGCTGGTAAGGACACAGTAAAGGACACTCTCACACCTGCCAGGTTCAGCAGAAAGGAGGGAAAAGAGGGACTTTATTTACATTTCTGATACTTTATAGGGTTCTCAATTCCACCAGGGATTGGAGGACATGTCACTTCCTCCTCAATCCCACTGGAGAATAAGGATGCTCATCAAATTTCTCTTATCACAAAAGGAATGAAAATCAGAAAAGACAGTTAGATAAACATTGGCCATTATTTACATGCAAGTGTGTGAAAATCTCTGACTCCACGGCTAAAACAGAAGGCTTAGCAAAAAACAGGACAACACTGACCCTCTGGAAATAGTGCCCCTTCCTGAGCAATGATTTGCATTTATCTGCTCAAGTGCAGAGCTCAGCATTTGTTTTGTTCCCAACAGCACGAGAGCACCGGCGTGGATCAGAGCAGGGTCTGCAGGGACGGGGAGAATTGTAGGGAATCCTGTAAGAGCAGCACATCAGCACTTCCCCAGCTCTCCCCACGAGCCTGCTGGGATCCCTGGATTTTCTGAGCCAGAGGTGATGCACTGGTGCTCAGCAGCCTTTGCTGGCTGCTCCAATGCACTTGTTTCAGTGGTCTGGGTGCCTCTGGGAGCCTTGGTGTGCTCAGGGACACAGAGCAAAATGCACGTATTGTTAAAAGTTATCGATTGCTTCCCAGGCCTGGAGTATCAGCGCTTATTTCCATGTGAGTGCGTTGTTAAGTGCCCATCCACGGGTATTAATCATTGATGGAACAAAGCAAGAGGATTCAGAAATGCCTTCCCAGGCCGAGCTGAGTTGGAGGCATTCACAACGTTCTCATGTGCTCGTGAGGTTCTTGTTTTATTGGATTTAAATTATTAATGGCTGCAACATTATTATTGGTGTTTACTCTGCATTGTATTGGATTTCTATGCTAATAACGCTGCTGCCTGGTGCCCACGAGGAGCTGGGGCTGCTGTCAGCCCTTGTTTGGAGGCTGCTCTCCCTCTGACCTTTGTGCAGTGCAGGCAGAGGTAAAGACCCTGCCTAAAGCCACCGTGCAGGGACTCACAGGCAAAAGCTGCTCCTGAGCTCTTTTCCTGGGGATGGAGGAGTCCGTAGGCTCTGCACACTTTGCACCATACGTGAATGACAGCACGTGGCTTAGATTTAGACAATTGCAAGTCCAGCTGTTCAGTGACCTCTTCCAGGTAATGCAACAAAACATCCCTCTGAGCACAAGGCCGAGCCAACACGACACAATCTTGTCCCTGGATTAGTTTCCTTCTCAGTGAAGCAAAAGGGAAAAGAAAAGAAAGAGAAGTGCTTCCATGCTGTGCACTTATTAAAGTCGCGTACAAAGGTATGTTTTGACTTTGTCTCTTCCCTGCCTCCAGCCTGGCCCTGCTCTTTTGTGTTCCTCTCTCTGGATCTCGATTTTATTCCACTTAAAGCTCTCCAAAGTTTCCAAGTTAACTTGACCTGAAACCGTGTAAAGCCTTGAGCTGTATTTGAAGTGAAGGTCATGGAGGAATAAAGTCTTTTGTTAGATCAACTGAAGTAGCATGGAGGCAATTAGGGGAATTTTTCCACTCATCTGTTCCATTAGTTTAATAAAAACAATGTATAACTGCAATAAATTCTCCTTGCCCTATGCCTAAGCCACAATGGCTACTGCAGCACTGCTTCTGTAAATAAATACGTTCAGGGTTGGGCCGTATTTATCGAGCACCCTTGAATGTGTTTGCTCTTTTAAATGTCTCACTGCCTCTGTATTTTGTGTCCAGGTGTTTGTAAGGTGACGTCTCCACTGAAAAGACAAGTTAAAATTAACCTTTTTTTTAAAAAAATTAAGCATTGTTTTTCTGAAAGTACAGCTGAGCGTGGAGTTGGTGATAACCACCTGGCACATATTCAAGATGGTTTCGTTCACTCCTTGGTCTGATTTCCTTCTGAACAGAACTAAACCAGGAAAATCCAATCCCTACATTTCCCAGGGTTTGTGCCACGTGCTCGGTTTATCTGATATTGATGTCAGAGCAGGTCGAGGGCTTTTTCCCTGGAACAAGTCTGACTTTGAGACAGTTCCAAAGCGTGTGTTTAACCTTACCTCCACTGACTCCCTATCCGATCACACCAGCTGAACGAGGATTTCTTCTGGAGCAATATTCAAATCAGTTTTTAATGAGCTAGTTAATGAAAGGCTAATTGAGGTGAATTCATTAAAGCTTTCAAATTATGCTTATCGGAGTAGCTGTGTTTTAAGTGTTAAATATTTGTTTTATACTGCATTGTTTGATCATGAAAGCACATCTAAAACTTTTTAAATACCTAATTGGACTTTCTATGCACTTTCCTTAATACCCCATGTTGAATTTACCATGTGTGAACTTAATATATTTTTGGTGTTTACCTAACGTAATTAACAAAGCAATTGAGGGGTGTTTTCAGAACCGTGGATAATACAGAATGAGAGTATATTGAAAATAGTGATATTATTGGGTATTTAATTAATTTTAGTCTTCTTGGGTGGATGTTAACTATATTTAATGCTTATTTTCTTAATCTTGAAGAATTTCCTCGACAGCAATCTAACTGCAGGGGATATTAGCACGTTATTATAGTATAATTTTATTTTTTTTCCCCCAACAATCAGTTAATGAATAAGAATATTAACTAATCAATCTGGGAGATTTATCTTTCTCGGAGTACTTTCCTCTCAAATCAAAGTACATTTGGAAAATGGGCACTCAAGTTGACTTTAATCTTTTTGTCATTGACAAAACACCAAAGTAGTTGACTGGAAATGTGGGGGAAAGGAAGAGAAAATAGAACAAGGAATCTGAGGCAGACAATTCCCAGAGTTAATCTACATTTCCTGAGCTCTCAAGATTTGCTATCAATAAATGGGTCATCAGAATAAAAACCTCCAAAGAAGAGGGCTACAGAGACCTTGTTGAAGCAAACCCTTTTTGTTTTATTTTTCTGCCATGTTTCTTTTCCCTTTTTTGTTCATTTGAGTGGCTGGAGGTGGTGAACAGCCCAGTCAGCCTCTCCTTGAGTTTGGTCCCTTTGGGATCCCACAGAGCAGCAGGAGGTGCACGATGTTCCTGCAGCTGAGGTTTGGGGGGGGATTTTCTGTGCAGCAGGGGCAGCAGGAGCTAAATCTGACTGAAATATTATTGATCCACCAATTATTATAGGATCTATTATATAGATTTTTAGATAATAGATAATTATATGGATCTATTATATAGATCCACCAATTTCACCTGGCACTGGTTCCTCCTGAGACTGATCCCTCTGCAGTGGAGGCTCCCAGTGTGGAAATACTGCAGATTATTCTGGGGTCTTGCACTCTTAGTGGGGATTTCTCATCCTAGGGCATGAATGGTTCATTTCTGTCCTGTCACTCCGAACAGGAACAGTTCTCCTGCAAGATGGAAGGAGTTTTTTTGGGGGTGAGTGTTGTCCTGTTTTTTGCTAAACCTTCTGTTTTAACCTTGGAGTCAGAGAATTTTCACACACTTTCATGTAAACAATAGCTGATGTTTATTTAACCATATTTTCTGTTTTTCATTCCTTTTGTGATAAGAGAAAGTTTGATGAGCATCCTTTTCCTCCAGTGGGATTGAGGAGGAAGTGACATGTCCTCCAATCCCTGGTAGAATTGAGAACCCTATAAAGTATGAGAAATGTAAATAAAGTTTTCTCTTTTCCCTCTTTCTGTAAACCTAGCAGGTGTGAGCGTGTCCTTTATTGTGTCCTTACTGGCACATCAGAGTTCTCTCTCTGAGCTGAAGGTGGTACCAGAGCTGTCACTGGGCTGTGCTGTGCCTTGATGGGAGATGGAGTTGCAGTAATCACAACAGTGAAAGTGCTTGAGTGTTTATTGCTCAAGCACTGGAGAATTTCTACCAATGAGAAGCTTTTAAGTTTTGCCAGAGAAACTGAAAAATCAGTGACAATTTAAGCTTTTATGTTCAGGGACGTGAAAAGAGAACAAAGGGATTTTTCAGACCTTTGCAATCCCATTTTAGTTTTCACCAAGTGTTTCCTCCAGGTTGCCACAAGCATCCCATTATTCTTAAGGTGTTTAATACAAAGATATTTAATTTAAATGTTCAAAATGCTTTAGTTTGCTGCCTCAAACTGTGAATTAAAGTCATCTTAAATCTGTTGAAGAAATTTCTACATCCCAACTGCTTGGTGGCCTTGTGTTTTATGGAAAAGTGACATAACTGAGCCAAAATCATATTTTCTTTGTGTGTAGGACAATCTGAGAATCTGAGACTTTAATCATGACATTATAAGACTCATTTAGTTCCCTATCTTATATTTTATAAGCTAAGGGACTCCAGGGCCTGCCATGTGATGATGGGAGAGTTTGAGGAGAAGGTGAGCTCTGCATCCTTGTGTTCAGCAGGGTCCTGTCCCCAAGGGGGGTGACAGGATGTGACACCTCTCTGGGTGGGTCTGCACACTGGGGCTGCTCCATTACATTCTCCCAGCCCCACCAATACATGGAGCAGTTGCTTCTGGTGCTTTGAGGGTGGACATTCCCTCCAGGAATTTATCTAATTCCTTTTGAAAAAATTTATACTCTTGGCAGAAGCACCATGCTGGGGTAATGAGCTGTATGATTTAATTATGAGTTGCGAAGGAAAAGTCCTTCTTCTTGGTTGTTTTGAACTGCTTGTTCATAATTTCATTTTATTCCACTTATGTCTTGAATAATGGCAAATAATGAAAAATCATTGCCTATTCACTATCTCTGTGCTGCTCCTCGTTCTAGAGACCTCGATCATATTTCTCCTCAGCCACTTATTTTCGAAAATTACTGCATGGAGTTGGCTTTCTGTGAAATCCATTCCATTGCTCTNATAGAATAATTTAAAATTAAATTTAAAATATACTATAATTTTAAACTATAATTTATAAAATCCTAATGCACAGAAATTTAAATAATTTAATTTAATATATATTTAATATATTTTCTCTCATTTTATTATATACTCTTCTCCCGATCACTTATGATTATGTTGAACTGCAAATATCCCAGTGCAGGTTATTTGATATCTCACTAATATCTTCCCTTTTGTCCTTCACCAAGCAGTGTTGACTTTTCAGTATTTCTTTCTTGTATGGATTTCATTTTGTTTGTAGTCTATATGTGACCATTTTATATCATCTGTAAAAGAAGAATTTTNGGCTGCTCCATTACATTCTCCCAGCCCCACCAATACATGGAGCAGTTGCTTCTGGTGCTTTGAGGGTGGACATTCCCTCCAGGAATTTATCTAATTCCTTTTGAAAAAATTTATACTCTTGGCAGAAGCACCATGCTGGGGTAATGAGCTGTATGATTTAATTATGAGTTGCGAAGGAAAAGTCCTTCTTCTTGGTTGTTTTGAACTGCTTGTTCATAATTTCATTTTATTCCACTTATGTCTTGAATAATGGCAAATAATGAAAAATCATTGCCTATTCACTATCTCTGTGCTGCTCCTCGTTCTAGAGACCTCGATCATATTTCTCCTCAGCCACTTATTTTCGAAAATTACTGCATGGAGTTGGCTTTCTGTGAAATCCCTTCCATTGCTCTGATCAAATCCTTTGTTCTGCATCCTCAGAGCTGCTCTCTGGTCGCAGGAACCTCTCAGTGGTGGTGGGTGAGGTATTTGAGGCGTGGGCACACAATGGCTGCAGGCCTAAGGATGCTGTGTGTCCTACCCCCTCTGTCTTTCCTGCATTCCTGATATAATGTGGGATATACTGACAGCCAGAAAGATGGGGAGTTGATTCTCTTTTCCAAAATGTGACAAGGGTCTATGCTTATTATGCAAAAAAAGAACTTGTTCACAAGGCAACCAGACTGAGTTTATTTAATTTTCGCCTGCCATGGAACTGTAATTTCATATTCCTTCTTGTAGATCTTCTGTGAGGTGATAGAATANCTGTAAAAGAAGAATTTTTACTGGCCTTTGCTTCTTGGAGGTCTTGTTTAAGTTTAGGTGACACCTTTTCTAATATCACTGATAGCTTCAGCAATAAATTTCTTATTTTAGTCAGTACTTCAACTGTCCTGTATTAGAATTCAGAGGTAAATATGAGCTAGACTCAGATTATTATTCTTTCTGTTGTAACACTAAATTAATAGTATGTTTCTTAATTAATGTTTCTCCAAAATATTTTTTCACTCATCTGGCCTAATTTCAGTTGCTATGTACTTCCTGTTATCCTAACATACCTATGCATATATAGATATATATATTTAATATATTTATTAGTCCTTTGCCAAAGCATTAGATGTGTCTTCCTTTCCAGCCACAGTACGCACACAGGTTTGCTTGAAATGGGAAGAACTGTGGAAAAAAATTTGGGAAGAACTGACATAATTGGGAATTGCTCATTTTAGGGGTGCACAGCAGCAGGGTTGCTGTTATATTTATCTGGCTTCATATTCACTGATTTTTTTAGCTTAAAGGAATCTCATTCAAAGCAAAAGTTTTTGGGAAAAATCATTACTGAGTATGATTGAAATAACAGGGCTTTTTCCCTCTTTATGGCCTTTCAGTGAAGCCACCAAAGGAACACATAAAAGTGGATTTAAGCACATTTTAAATTGAAATATTATCAGGTAGAAGAGAGAGATGTTCATGATCCAGTGTGAGGGGAGGATCAATACCATAATCTGTGTGTTTCTAAATATGTTGCACTCCTTATTACCAGCTGTGATTTATAAAGGGCTGGGGAGGGAACGAGCTCCGGGTCAGTGATTATCTCTCCCACTGTCTCTCCTGACAGGTTAAAACTTCAGGAATATGGGTGATGGACAGCAGATTAAAACCTCAGCCTGGGAATTGCTTTATTTTGGGTAGCAGGGAGCTGGTCAGAGGTAATTGCCTGTGCCTTATTGCATGAGTGCATGGACTCTCCTGCTCTGCTTTAATGCTAAATTTGTCCAGGATCACGCCAGGAAAAGGCTCTGTGTAAATTAAACTTAGCTAGAGTTTTCCCTCTCCTGTTTCTTTAGCATCATGTAGAATAAAAGCAAATTTAAAAATAAAACAAACTAAACCCAAACCAAAACTGAAAAACCCCAACTAGGTAAATAACTTTGTGCTGCAATTAAAAAACTTATAAGGCCCTTTCTCGGAGTTATAATGATGAAAATAGAGACTGACTTTGTTCAATTTTCAGTATTCAGCTGTGTTTGAATAGGCTCTGAGGCCTTTTAAACACTGGCACTGTAAGGTAACACTAACACACACCATCAGTGTTTTGTTTGTAGGAGTGGGACCAGAGTGAATTTTATTCATTTTGTTCGTACATCAGAATTCTTGTCACTCCAAGGTGCTCCAGGGTGTCTTAGGCCACCCTGCTGATTGGAACAAGCTGGGCCTCAGAGTGGGTCAAGATTTGGTCTAGAGAAGGTGAAGTAGATCTGACTTTTTAGTGGCAATAGGTGCCATGGATGTGGACATGTGTGCCATGGGTGTGGACATGTGTGCCAAACAGCTCAGGCACAGATGACAAAGCTTGGTTGTTTAAGGGAGTAAGTCACTGTTTGGATCTGTAGTTCTGATCACAAAATTCTGCCTTTATTGGTTGTTTCTAATGTGTGTTGTCTTATTTGGAGGCTGGTTGGGACATTCTCTTCTGCAAAGGTTCCCTAGAGCCAAGGTCCATCAGAATCCCAGAGCCACTGAGGCTGGGAAAGCCCTTCCAGACTATGGAGTCCAGCCTGTGCCTGATCCCCACCTTGTCCCCAGCCCAGAGCTCTGAGTGCCACCTCCAGCCCTTCCTGGGACACCTCCAGGGATGGGCACTCCACCCCTGAGTGGTGACTGTGGTACCTGGCCTACACTCTGTGACAAAGATTATCCACGAAGCAGGGTCTTTCCAAAAGCAGATTTCCATGTGAAATCCCTTGTGAGCTCCCACCTTTCCGGGCAAATTGCACAGAAGGGATAAAACCTATTCAATTAGTAAAGTTTGAGAAATTGAAATAATTGTATAATTTGAGGGGATTAGATCTCTTAAGGTGTGAAGAGAGAGCACTGAGGTCTCTGTGTGCCCCTAGGCAATAGTGGAAGCATCAGCAGGCTGGAGATGCGTTAATGCAGCACCGGGGGTTATTAAGAGGGAGGCAAGGGGCACCTGTAGCTAATTTTGGGCCAGTCAGCATAAATTCATGGAGATATCCATGCAGTGTTAGCTTAAACAATCCTTTTATTGAGAACAGAAGCTGTAATGCACAATGACACCAGACAAGATTATGGGGGCATATAATGAAGTTTGCAGTGTCAGAAGATAGGATGATTAAATACCAGGTGCCAGGCACAGCCTTCCTACACCTCCAGCTTATGTTTCCATGTTTTAATGAAAAATACGTTCCTTAAGAGAAGAAAAAGGCAGGGGAGGCCGAGCTGTAATTGTTGTGTTGATATTGGAGGAGAGTTGATAATGACACACCTAGTCCAGCCTGCACTCTCCACTCTTCCTGCTGAGGATCACTCTGTTTACACCATCCCCCCTTTCAAGCCACGACTCTGTGCTCTCGTACCAGTTTATTGTGTCCTTCCTCTCTGATTTCCTCACACAGGTCCTTCTTTCATTCCCTTCGTGTCTTTCTCAGTGCTGCTCTGCTGGTTAGGACTTCTCTCCCCCATTTCTTGACCTCACTCTGAAGTGTGCAGGTTAATAATGGGATAATAATGTCATGGGATCTTCTCTGTCTTGCCTCCCTTATTTCAAGTGTTGCTCCTCAGGTCATTATTTACTCAGAACGTCTCTAATTCACAAGTCACATCCTTGGCGTCAAATGGACTTAGCAAGACCAAGTGGTTTTTTGGCCGTTCTTGCTCTACAAACTTCCTTTGACTTATTCAACACTTTCTTAGATTACAAGCTCATTAAACCTTTATCATTAGCTACAATTGAAGACTTGTTTCCTCTGCTCGGGTTCCAGTTCTTGTGCCACCGGGTGCTTGTTTGCCTCTGGCAAAATAAAAGTTCATTCATGTGCTTTTCACACTTTTTTTTCTGTGGCAGTTCTCAGAAATGAGGTGATCGCACATCATTAGGGGCACAGTTAGAGAAGCTGTCATCCTCTTTTGTGAACACTCAGGAAAAATCAGTGGGGTCTGTACAGAGCAACCTCTCCAGGTTGGAAGGAAGAGGAACTTTTATGGGAGCCCTTTTTTAGGGTGGATGGGCAGAGCTTTGAGAGGAACTGGGATAATTCAGCTGGGATAATTGAGTGGCATTAAAAAAAAAACCTCGCAGGAGAAGGAAACACACTGACACGAGTTGTCTGTGTCAGATGACAACAGAAATTTTGTTCTGTTTTTGTTTTTCCACCTGGGACATGGAGGCCATGCAAGGAATTGTAGAACACTCATTTTGCAACCCACCAGGGAGGCCAATATGAAATAATTTCACAGATGTGCTTTGCCAAATTTGTGACTTGGTGGATAACGTTGGATGGTGAGACAGCCCTGTCATGAATCCAGTCCTGCCAGGATGTTCTGTTATTTCTTGTAAATAAAGCCCCATTCTCAGTCCCTCAGCTGTGCTCACTTCAGTGTCTGAAGTGTGGCAGAGTGGGAAGAGGTCAATCCAATCTGCAGTAAAACATTATTTAAAGTTGATTTGCTCCAGTGATGGTGGCAACAACAGAAAGATTTCTAACTTGGTTTGTTTGATACAGATTCACAGACTTCAGGAGCAGAATAAACCCATACAAACTGTATAGGAGGAATTATTGCCCATTATTACAAAAGAGGTGAGGAGGAGTTGAATGCAATTATGTGCAAGATCTGTTCTGTGGTGTTGAAAACACCAACACAAATAAATATCTTTATGTAGTGAAATATGGTGCAAATGACTTTTTCAAGAGCTGTTGTTCCTTTAAATGCCTTCTGTGTCCAGATACAACACCTTCTGTATGTATTGCACCACATTTTGGCTGAATTTCAAGAGGAAAGGTCTCTGTGTCTTTCACTTTTGTGGCCTTGACTGTTAGAAATGCCCTTAAATTTTTTACCCCTCTTTCTAAAAAAGGAGATGATAAGGAAGGATGCTGCAATGCATTTATTTTTATTTTTAAAACAAAGATAACTCTAGGCTCCAAGGCTATTTTTTGAGATAAAATTATGTAAGGTAGCAATGAAACTCTAGAACTGGAATTATCTGCTGAGTGGAAGAATTCTTCCAAAGGAGCTGAGGCAGAAATTTGCAGCTCTCGAGCTGAGAGTGGTAGAACAGAACCAGGATGTGTTTGTGTAGCATCTAATTCCAACCTGTGACCCAAAACCACCAGGCTGACTTTGCACAAGTTTGGAACCAATCTTGAGGAAAAGAAAGTAACATAGGAAATGTAATAATACATAAAAATGTCCTGTGTTCTTGTTTTCTACCTGCTATGGAAACTTTGCTTGAAAGAGGTTAAAAATCTGTATTTGTTTTTGCAAGGTGCAAATCTGAGCATCACGGGGAGAAAGGGCTGAGTTTCTCCTCAAGGTTTTCAATACCTCGTGCTTTCAGCTTTTTTGTGTTTCAACCCAATGTGAATTTTCCTTTCAAACGTGGGAATTTTGGGAGATGGAACTTCCCCCCCGACCCCTTCCCTTGGATTTCTGGCCTCGCTGAGTCACTCCTGGATACCATGATTGGTATAAATCACCAAACCCCAGCACAGTGGCCTTGGCAATGTGTCCCTGCTAAGAGTCACTTACCCAAACTCCTCAGGACTGTCAGCAGGATTTTCAAGCCTGAAGGCTTGACGGAACGAGGAAACAAAGATTTCCATCTACTTATGCCTCCTGTTTTGTTGCCTAATTATCATTCATTTAGCCTGCCATAAAAGTCATTCTTTACCTGCTTTCTGATTGCTTTATGGCTGCCTTTCCAGCCTTGGGGGGAATAAATTGAAAGATATGTTCTCCATGTGCTATATCCCTAAAATAACTGATCCAGTCAACAATCTGTGTTTTATTACCCAAATGATCGAACAACCCCTGTGTTATACATGGAAAATGGTTAAATTAGAGAGTTCAACTCTGTTTGCTGAAGTCAGCAAAACACTTCTACCTTTGTTTTGGCAGATTCCCCTGCAGCTGGAGACATCCAGCCTCCTCGAAGCAACTGGGAATTAAGGGCTTGTTCCCAGCTGCTTTAAATACAAGTGCACAAAAAAAGTGCATGAAAAACCACAAATGTAAAATATTAATAACTACAATGAATGTCATGTTTTTGGACTGAGTTGTTTTTGTGCTGCATTTTGTGCTATGGCTGGTTTGTTTTCCTGCAGGCAGGTTTGGGGGAGCTGAGGCTGATGCTGTGGGTTGCTCCTTGCTCTGTGTCCCCAGACTGCACCGAGCCCTTCATGCTGATTTTTGGTGCTCTGTCAGTCAAAGACATGCTCCAATTTATATAAAATAATAAAAACTTGAGAACTGAGGGACTTGGTGCATGTGCAACTTAACATAAAATGTTGGGTTTAGTTGCTTTTGGTTTTATCATATAATAGAATTAATTTTAATGACAGCTCAAACCTTAGCATTAGCATTTCTCAGAAAGCCTGGGAAAAGCTCTTCATTTGACAAATTTAATAAGAATCAGCAGAAAACGAAAAATGTGTGTACTGAGGGTCTGTTGAGTCCTAGTGCTGTGCAGGATTTCTTGGAGTCACACCCTGGCTGCAGAATTCAAAAATTGTTCATCTTTATTTCCAAGAATAAAGATTCCCTCCAGAACCAACCTTTAAATTGACCTGATAGGTGGCTGTGCAGCCTTGACAGGCTGGGCAGGGAGGTTTTGGGAGCTCTCCCTCCATCCCTTCTCCATCTTTTCTCTCTTTCCTGCCTCGAAGTCCATCCTCCCACCAACTGCAGGTGAATAACCAGAACTCCTTGAGCACCTATTGCTGTCAATGCTGCATTTTCCCTTCCTGGTTTATCTCCTGTCCCTTCCTTTTCCCCCTGGATGTGATTTCCACTCTGTGTGCCACTGAGAGCCCTTCCTTGCAGAACAAACATCCAGGCCTTACCTGGGAAGGTGGGGAAGGCAGGTTGGGAGACTCATGGTGTTCCACAAATTGTCTTTTGTGAATTACTCTGAATCCTTATGTGCTCCTAGACCCATTTTTTAGTTTGTTTCCAATTCATCAGAGATCACAGAGGATTTATGGATGACATTGATGCTGGCCTTCACATTTAAAGTGTGTTTTCTCAAACCACTCTCTACGGGCTCTTCTGAACAATTCCTAATTAGTCATGACAAATTTAATAAGCAACCCTAGGCATGTATTGAGCCATGTATAGTTTGTAATGAACTATGACAATAATACTTCTTTGTAATATATTAAAATATGTTCTCCTTGTTTCCTGAATGTGGGTTGACCCTGAACCCAAATTCTGTTTTAAAAGTGACTGGTGGGCCAGGCAAGAGTTTGCAATGTCTTTGCTGGTTTTGCTTGCATAGATGAAATTATTTTAAGACTTTGTAAAGCACAGCCTTACAAACACAAGGTAGTCTGGAGCATCTTTTAGTTCTTTATATAGCTGCTGACACTATTATTTCTTGACATCTTCCTGTTCTAGTGGCATTTTGCCATCTGCTACTAAGATGTCATTATAATGCAAAGTAAAAATTTTAGTGTATTCTTCTAAAGCGTTTGCTTCTCTGGCTGCGCCATTCTAATTCCGTACAGTCCCTGTTGATGCATTCCTATTTATCTTGGCTGATAGCTGGTTTATTTTCCTATTATGATCTGCCATTCAGCTTGCATAGAAGGCATCAAGATGCCTTCTCAATTTAAATACTTGCCTTTTCTTCATTAACAGCAACGCCTCATCTGCTACCCAGGACTACTGTTCTCCTCCTGCATTTCAGTTGTATAATTTGGTGAGGCCTGCAAAATCAGGGGATCTATTTAGAACCTACTTTGGATAATTTTCGCTAGGATTGATTGCATATAGAGGAGAGAATATGTGCAGGCTGTCTTCTGGAAAAATAATTGATTTAGAGAGTTCAGTGTGTTTGGGAATGGACCCACCGAAATAACCACGCTGGTCTGTGCTACAGGCTCTGGCTGCTTTGAATCTGAGTTTGCATTCTGGCATGGAAAGCTGAATGTCAGCTTTTAATTTCATAGTTTGAGCAGTTCTGTGTCTTTTTACAGCACAACCTGACACTTAGGGAAAGGCTTTGTAATTTAGCAAATGGGATAAGGAATATTTCTGTTACAAATGTATGCAATCCGTGGCTGTCCCTCATGCTGATTGCTATTTTGCATGGAATAATCCACAATTTGTTAATTTTATAACCAGTCCTAGTATGTAAAAAAATTTAAAAATCAAGCAAACAAATGGAATTATTTTAACACCACACAGTTTGCTTTATTCCCACCAAGGCACACTTTTATTGGTATAATGTCTATGTATTGTTTCATTTCCACACCAGATCCATGACTGAATATTTTAAAAAATTCAGGAGTTTTAATCTTGATTTTTTTTCTGTAACAGACCCAAAGAGCTGTGTTAGCTTCAATCTTGCTCAGACTGTCCATGTGCAGTTGTATGATTTTTAATCTGATGTTACATTTATCAAAATTTGCGGGGGCAGACAAGCATTTCCCTGCTTTCACTGGGATAGCAAAGTGTCCTGGTGTAGAACACAGGCTGTGATGGCACAAAACTAATGCATGTGGAAGATCAGAGCCATCTCCTGAGTAAAATGCCACCTTCTCCAACCTGAAGGCAGCAAAATGGAGAGGAAACATATCCATCTGGGAAAATTATCCTCCCCATCAATGACATCTGGCTTGGCATTTTGTGGTCTCGTGTTATTAAATGCTCTGCTGTATCATGCACAGGTTCATTAGTACAAATTAGGTTCTGTTCTCATTACAGCGGGTAATCAATTATATTGGATGTGAAATGTCTTCTCATAAATCTGAATTACACTTTTCTTGGAGCCTGGTCCAGTGTTTGGGCTGGGGCAGAGCTGACAGATCTGAGCTTTGCTCCCTCCGTGCCTGGGCCAGGGTTATGCCAGGTGCAGGATTAACTGTGCCAGGGCAGCCTGGAGCTTCTGAGGGCTGGGGAGTTCCACCCAGCAGAGGCTCAGGAGGGAGCCAGGCTGGGCATCGGGCTGGGATCTCTGCTATATTCCAGGTTCTGGTGCTCGAGGACAGGGACAGGGCAGCAGATGAGGCACCCCAGGTCACCCGTGGGCACTCACAGCTTTTATACTACCTGATATTTGCACCATTTAGGTCAGTGTCATCTGATAGGCAGCTGGGATCAAATATTGGCATGTAAATTTGAGTTAATATATTAAACATTTTGTGTGTTCTTTCTGTGATGTGTAGTACTTGTTGAATTGAATTGAGTCAGGTTGAATTCCTTGTGCCATGAAGGGCTGCAGATGAACTGAGCAGCTTTTATTTACCACAATACAAGCTTCTACTAAAATTTTTGTAAATTAGCAGCCTTGTTAATACTTTGAGCAAGGAAGCTGGAAGGTAAATGCACACTAAGAGTTGAGGTGTCCTTTAATAATCTAAAGGAGGAGTGTGAGAAAAATTTATCAGAAGCATTTGTCTCCTGAATCTCACTGAATTTCTGCTTTTTCACAAAGGAGCTTGGGACTTTTGTTATTTGTGGTTTCAATGTTCTATTTAATTTTTCTTTACCTGCTCATAATTACTTTTAATTTCCTGTATCCAATAAATGCTTCTCCAGAAAACACCATTACTAATTAAAAATCCAGCATTATTAACTCAACGATCAGGATCTATATAAATGGTGCTGCTGTTGTAAATATTTTAAAGCTTCTGTGCATTTTCTTCTCCAGGCTTTGTGCTTGCATAGCATCTAGAACAGAGTGTAATTACCTGCAGTGCAGTTCTGGGGAAACAAAGCTCAGGGTAATTTGGGCTCAGTACTGCACATTTTTTAAATCCACCCCACAGACCCTGGCTCTGATGACCAGCGGTTTATGACAATGCAGATAATAGCAAGTTTCAGGTTATTTTTGCCTCGGCCTTCAAACTTCCAGTACCTGAAGTCTCCGAGGTCTCTCGTTACCATTTGAAACATCTCCTCTGTTTGAGCATTAGCTCTGTCTCCTGCTGCTCCTGAAGGTCTGAGTCCAGTCTTGTTCTTTCCTGGGACTGATGACTGCAATTCTCTGTTTCCTTGCTTACCCACTTCTGTCAGAAATAGGCTCAAACTGGTGTGGAGAGATCCTACAGAAGTGATTCCCAAACTCGAGTTCATCAGCGCTGTAGCTTTGAGCTAAATGCTTTATTGATCTCATTTGAATATCGATCCTATCTGAATATCCTATTTCTTGCCTATCTGAATAGGCTGGGCAGAGTGAGGCACTGAAGGCTATAAGGATTAGTTTGTCCTCATGGATGTGCACCCATGTGACATTAATTACCTGGTGTTACACATCTGGGACATTTGTTCATAGCACAACTCATCATTGTCCCGTTCTGGGCCCCTCATGGGCAGAGAGACCTGGAGGGGCTGGAGCGTGTCCAGGGCAGGGAACGGAGCTGAGGAAGGGGCTGGGGCACCAGGAGGGGCTGAGGGAGCTGGGAAAGGGGCTCAGGCTGGAGAAAAGGAGGCTCAGGGGGGCCCTGGTGGCTCTGCACAAGTCCCTGACAGGAGGGGGCAGCCGGGGGGGTCGGGCTCTGCTCCCAGGGAACAGGGACAGGAGCAGAGGGAACGGCCTCAGGCTGGGCCAGGGGAGGCTCAGGGTGGACAGCAGCAGGAATTTCCCCATGGAAAGGGTGCTCAGGCCTTGGCAGGGGCTGCCCAGGGAGGTTTGCAGTGCCCATCCCTGGAGGTGTCCCAGGAAGGGCTGGAGGTGGCACTCAGAGCTCTGGGCTGGGGACAAGGTGGGGACTGGGCACAGCTTGGCCTCGATGGGCTGGGAGGGCTTTTCCAACCTGATTATTCTGTGATTCTACATCTCACTTCTTACTTTTATCTCTCCACAATATATTTTGAGGGACAAAAAGTAGTAGAGTTTTGCTATAGTTGAAAAATATTCACAAGGTTTATTTTTTTTCTGTCAGGTAGAATCTACGTCATCTATTCCTCAGAATGCTCCTGTCAATCCTTTATTTCTTTCCCAGATCATCAACAAAACTTTGACATTAGAAGGCAGATATCATTGTCTCTTTTGGATACTGCTTTAGCAGGAAGCACAGGTGACTTCCGTGTCAGAAGGTGTTAGTAAAAACAGATGCAGGAAAACAACCTCAGATATTCAATATAAATATTTCCTAAAAGCACCAGCTTCTTTGCCTACAAGACTGCAAATACAATTTCACAGCTGGTCCATCACTGAAAGTAAAAGTACGACGCTCTTTAAGGATTGCTGGTGTTGTGTTGTCAGTAAATCAAGGGGCTCAGATCATCTGTCTTTGTTTCTGTTTTGTAGGTAAAGAAGTTCCAAATAATCCTTCCATTTCTGTCCTTTGTTTTCCTGTAAATAAAGTCTCTAGGATGCTTAGATTTTTTGGGGGGGGTTTCTTTGTTTCACCTTCAGTCAGGTTTTCTGTGTCAGATGCTCTCAAGCCAAACCAGGTAAGAATGCCAAAGGGCAAATGTATTTGTGGAAATGATTAAGGCCTGAAAACACCAGTAATGGGATATTGAATATTTCTCCTCTAATGTGCTAAATCCAGACTGGGGTGGCAACAACCACAAATCCTTGAAAGGAAATAAAAAGTAGCAGTACGTATGTTAGAGTAGCTTAATGTATTTATTTTATAAGAACTTTCCCTTTAATAAATAAAATAAAGCACAATAGCCTTAGAACACTGGAGTTACAAGTTTAGAAATAAATTTTACCTTAAAGACTTAATGCCTTTCATTTAAAATAAATATTTCAAGCTTTCTAAGTCTCTTCTGTGAATCTTATTTACATTTTTATTAAATGAACTATATTTACATAGCTGTTTCCATAATGTTTCTTCTTTTGCCTTTTTAAAAGCTGGCAGTATATAGGTCACTAGAACCTTGAATTTCTGTAGTTACTTTTGAATGTGATGGTCATAGGCATGAAAAACCTTAGCAACTATTTTTTTGCATCATAGAACATGGAATTTTGAAAGGCAGCCTGGTCTCACAGGCTTTGTTTGGAATGGTCAGAAGGGTTTTCCTTTGGAATGGTCAGAAGGGTTTTCCTCTGGAAGGGAAACGTGGGTGGTTTTGGGGAGTGGGAGAGGAAATTTTGGGATTCTAAGTGTTGTTGTGATTAAAATGTGTACTTCTGCAAAGCTCTGACCTGGGGTCCTTCTGCTGGACTGTGCCAGCTCCCTCTCTTTCCAGGTAGGAAATGTCTAATCCTGGTTTCAAGATCTTTTAGACAGCAATTAAGTGGAATTAATCCTTGCTTATCTGTGTGCAACAAAACAGGGCTTTGGTTACCATTTAAGAAATGAAGGAGAGGAAGAAAAGAGAAGTGTTTATGCTACATTAAATATTTTCATTATGCATCAGATGTTAAGAAATTTCTAGTAGGCCTGAAGCATCTCTGGCATGACTGTTTGGAAAATAAACACAAAACCCTGTGGTGCATGGCAAGCAGTGTGGTTTGTTTTCATACTTAGAACTATATTTTGAATTGTATATGAGATGCAACATAAATTTATCAGGGCTTTGGCACTGACTGATGCTCACAGAACAACTGAGATTCAGGAAACATTATTTCTATTATCAGCTAAGTGTTTTCTCTCAATTGCATGGTGTGAGCAGGGTTGGGCAATATGGATGTGGACTCCAGGATTTTTCTCCTTCTTAGCCCATTGTGCTTGTTCAGAGGAGCCTTGGTGGGGTTTGTTTCTCAGTGAGCTGGTTCCCTGTCCAGTTTGGGGATAGAAATTTGATTTCCTGTGTAAGCTGGAGTGCAAAGGAGCTGGGGGTGCCAAAAGGAGAGGCTGTCCCTGAGACCCAGCATGAGGTTCGTGCAGTGCTGAGCCACCTCCTCCCTTTCACTTGGCTAATCTGGAACATTCCAGCAATCCAAGTGGATTACGTTTGCCTTTCACTCTTACCTTATTCGCCTGTCAGAGCTGAGCCTCTCCAAGTGCCTGGGCTGTATTCAGCAGGCTGTCAGAGATCCTGGTGAACAGCTGCAAGGTAAATACACACCAGCCTCCACCCTTTAATTGCTACCTTAAGTCTGCAGCAGTCAGTTCTTACTCGAGGGGCTGCTCATCAAAGCTTCCTTCAGCTGCAGTGCTCAAATGCTGCAGGACCAACCCAAACATCATATTCATGTGTTTGATGGCACGGAACTGAGGCTTCAGCAGAGCAATTGGGTTGAAGTGAGCACTCAGAGTTGAGTCATTCCCTTTCCATGCAGGTGTGCGAGGGGAAGGGAAATCCTCAGAAGAGGCAGGGCTGCATGTGGAGCTTGCTGGGAGACACCTGGGAAAGGCTGGGTGCTGCTGCAGAGTGGACTTGGTGAGGGTGGAGTGAAGGATAACTCTCTTATCAGAATTTTTCCCGTGCCGTGGATAAAACCAGTTAAATCTTTCTCATCAGTGGTTATAGTTTTTCAGGTGTTTGCTAAAGTCAGTCCTTTTTTGGTCCCACTTTCCAAAGGAAACGGTACCACGAGTCACCTGCTGCCAGGGGATTGACCCAGCAGTGTTTCCTCCCAAGGTTCTGAAGCCTTGGAAGTCAATCCTCCCTCAGCCCTACCCAGTAAATTAAGGTAGCAGGAAGACAAATGTTATTGGTGCTCAAATACTTTGTCTCCTTGAAGCACTCAACACATGCAAATTATATAAAGAACAATGCTGGATTCTTGCTACTGTCATGAATCTCGGAGCCTGTGTAATAAATGTTGTTGTCACATTATATGGGCTAAATGACTAATGATGGAAGTGTGTTCTTATTCATGCAAGCAGCTGCTGAGAAGTGTGTTGTCCTAAAATATAGCTTCCTGTCTGTGGGGCTGACAGCCATGAAATGATGGAATCAAGCTCCTGTCCTTCAGTGTTGCTTACAGTGAAAACTGTCACAGTTTTTAGAGAAGTCTGCCAGAGAAGGAGCCACAGCTCTGATACAGTGTGGACAACGCACCCTTGAAATGCTTTGTGCTGTGGGCAGTGTTAAGTGCTGCACCCGGGTGCACTTTTACTTTCCTTTTCCCCCTCCTTGATTTATTTTAACCCCTTGTCCATTGGAGAGCAATCCAAAACTGAATAATAAAAAAAGGAATCAGTAAGCCCAGATGTTACAGCCATCTATTTACTGTCTTGCCTCTGGAACGAGCCCACGGCTTAGAAAGATTTTCTTCTTTTTTTCTTATTAAATAAAATTGAAGTGTGAAAGCTTTGGGGCACCTTTGTCAAGCTTGTCACCACGTGCACTTTGACCCTGCAATTTTCTGTGTCTCGTTTACATGAAGAGGTCCTGGTGACATAAATTTCTTCCTTGAGGACTGAACCTCAGGGGAAGTATGTGAAGGGTGAATGTGGCTTGACTGCAAGACCAAACTCCAGAAATAAAATGCCACCTCTCACTGAGCTGTGTCTTTATCCACGCAGCCCCTGATTTCACCTGCCCAACACATTTGTTTAAGAATTGATCTAGCAAAATATCTCCTGACTCCTTCTCGTGCTGATGCACTGTTCTGTCAAACCCACTCAAACTGAGGTTTGCAATGCTATTTAGAAACCAGAGTTTGGGGGAAATATTGACATTGTGCTGAGAGCTGCAAACACAGCTGATGAGGTGGGCTCTGCCCTGGTGAGTCCTCCAGCCAGAGCTGACGTAGGTTTAATGAGCAAACACCTAATTAGGGTGGCAGAGGTTATTTTAGATGTGTTCAGTGTGTTACAAACACAGAATTCAGTGATGAGAGGAAAAGAAAAGGGTTCAATAATTTAATCATGGTTTATTGGATGTATGCTAAATTAGCAGTTAGGAACAGCCACCGGTGGTCACCAGTAAACACAAGCTGATAGCTCATTTAGGATAAAGCTTTTTCCAGTTGTAAATTGCCATCTCAGGGGGGATCTTTATAGCAAACAAAGAAATGACAAAGGGGCGTTTTTTCTTCCATGGTAAAGAGTTAAGAGCACAGAGAGGTAGGGCAGAGAAGCAGGAATTTTGGAAGCAGTTTTTGCTGCACTGGGAAGGTTCCTTTGGGTAACGTGGAGCTCCCTGGTGGTGAGGAGGAGCCAGGAGTGGGGCTGGAAAACTGGAATCCTGCGAGATGCAGAGCACCAGAGCTCCAGGAGCCTGAGGGCTCCCCTGGGAGCAGCACACGGAGATGTGGCCCCCGTGCCTGCTCGTTTTGGGGAGCAGCAGCTCTGTGCCTCAGCCGAGTTACCCTGCTGGGAAAGGTCACCTAAAGGTGCTCAGCCAGCGAGGCAAACCCTGCACCCAGCACACCCCGGAGGAGAACGTCAGAGCACTCAGCTGAGCTTTGGGTTGGTGCAGCTTGCTGAAAATGATAAAACTGAAACTTCAGCTGCTTGCTTCCAGCTTGGCCCTGTGTGTCTATAACTAATAAATAACTTGCAATCATTTAATATGTAATTGATTATTAAATCAATATCTAGCTATTTATATAGTTTGTAAGTCAGAGCCATGAAGCTGTATTTATTTAGCTTCAGAGAGGCTAGAAATTGGATTACTCAATTAATTGGATTACTTAACAAATATTGATTAGCATTTTTAAGCAATTAACATTATAGACATGTAACACAGCACTATCTTTTAAAATTTTAATTAACTGTTTAAACAATGCTTGGAAATTTAAAGTTGTTGAGATTATAATTACATTATTGCCTATGCAGTTTGGAGTTAATTATATTGCATTTCTATAGACTTGATAAACTGCAAAATGTATCCCCTTAACAATCAATTGGTATTAAATTACTTCAATTACTTTTTATTAAAACCAAATTAGAGCCTCGCTTGCGACACAGTAAAAGCAGCACAAAATCTCAGGACTCAGCCACGATTTCTGCCACACCTGCTGCTTTCCACACGCCCAGCTGCTCAAGTGGTGGCCACAGATTTAAAATAAAAATAAATCTGAAAGACACAAAGCAATTCAGGGCTCTGGTCTTCAAAAAATTCAAGGTCTGATTCTGCTTGTATAGAAATTTGTACAATTTCATTGGTTTGTGTGCCTGGGAGAAGGTCTGAGGCTGGGATCCCTTGGTGTCAAGTTTTACAGCTCCATTAACTGCCACAGCTTTCTGCCCTGTAATTGTGGACATTTCTCCGAGCCCCAAGGGAATTTCTGTGGTGTGTGCTGGTACAGTGTGGTGCTTGATGAGAATATCCACTTGTTTACTCAACAGGAGTCAAAATTAATCTTGTAGGCTCAGGGCTTTAAAGAAGCTTTCTTTCAGCTAGTGATTCCCAGATTAGTTAGGGTTTAGATACTTAAAAGCTCTAATATTTGATAATAAAATACGTTTAATCTGGTATCAGGAAATATAATACGCTGCTTCCTATGGCATCTTTTAGCAATTTATGACCCTTTTTGTTTATCATTTAGTTTTTATATTTTTTAATTCTGCTTTCCATCTTAACCTTTTTTATTCTGTTTCCTCTTGAGTGTTAGATGTGCTTCATTAGCTGTTGGGTTTTGTAAAGCTGTGTGCTGGGTTTAAGTAGACTTGTAGTAGCAGCACAATAATAACCCCCAAAGAAGTCTTGCAGATGTAAAGTAACCCTGCAAATCAGGTGATGATTAAAACCCTTGGATGTCTCCTGGGGACCATGGGATAACAGGAAGCAAGGCAGTGCCTTTCTATAGCATCCAAACCAGGGCTTCCTCATTTTTTCCCACAAAACTTACATGTTTGCTCAGGGAATAAAAAGGTTTTGTTTAATTCGAACACCAACAGAAGGAGTCATCACTCCTGAAAGTCCAGGATTTGATACAAAATGAGTGGAGACTTCAGCAAGGATATTTTATCCAGGAGGTGACAGGAACAGCTCCGTGCAGCCTTTCCATGAGTCAGTCAGGATGAACAGGAACAGCAGCTGGGATGGGAGAGGGGGCAAGGGTAGCTGGGGGCTCCTGAGGCCACCATCCAAGCTGGCTTTTGTGGGGGATGCTTGGTGTGGGCCACAGGGTCTGAGCCGAGGCCGACAGGTCAGAGGGGGCTTGGCAGGGAGAGGCAGCTGGCTGAGAAGGTGGCTGCTGGAATTGGGGTGCTGGTGGCTGTTTGCTTGTTTGGCTGTCCCCACCTGCCTGCACAAGGCTCGTGAGGAGCTGCACCAGGCGTGGCGTGAGAAGAACCAACCCCTGGTCTGGCAGATTTGGGGAGTGGCTCAGAACAAAGGACAAGAGTAACCAAAACAGAGCCAGGCTCCCCAGGCTCCCCAGGCTCCCCAGGCTCCCCAGGCTCCCCAGGATCCCCAGGCTCTGTTCAAATTTGTGAATGATGTTTCTTTTAACTGATGTTTACCAAAGTCGTGAGCAACCATTGATTTCATGAAAATTTACAGGGAAGGGATTTTTAGAGCTAGTCACATACCCAAGGGGGAAAGAGGTGCATGGTGAGGATTTATTTTGGGGATAGAGGAATTGGGCAGGTACCTGTCTGGACTGGAAATTGATGGGGCTCAATTCCAGCCTCCTTTAAACACTCCCTTACACACCCAAGCATCTCCTCCATCCTTCGGCTCTCAAGTGCATCTGAAAAAATAAGCATGGCCAGTGTGCTGGTAAGGACACAATAAAGGAAACTCTCACACCTGCTAGGTTCAGCAGAAAAGAGGAAAAGAGAGACTCTATTTACATTTATCATACTTTATAGGATTCTCAATTCCACCAGGGACTGGAGGACATGGCACTTCCTCCTCAATCCCACTGGAGAAAAAGGATGCTCATCAAACTTTCTCTTATCACAAAAGGAATGAAAAACAGAAAAGATGGTTAAGTAAACATAGGCCATTATTTACATGAAAGTGTGTGAAAATCTCTGACTCCAAGGCTAAAACAGAAGGCTTAGCAAAAAACAGGACAACATGGCCAGTTAATTTAAACCCCAAACCATCGGGATGTGACTCTTCTGCCTCTCCACGACCTGGTCCAGAGACAGAACAAGCCCTGCAAAGGGTGGGAGTTTTGCCTGGACACTTGGTGGAGCTGGGGCAGCTCCTTTGGTGACTGCTGGATTGCTCCAATCCTATTGCAAAGCCAGATCTTGGGTTCATACCTTGAGGAAATACAATTCTTTTTTCTTTGCATTGCTTTGAAGGTGTAGAAAAATAGCTATTTCCCTGTCTGTTTGTTTATGCTGAAGTACATCTACCCAGGGGCATCCTGACTGTTTTAGGATTCCACTGCCTCCAGCACTGACCAAAAGGGAAATTCCTGTTTTCATGCAGTTTATATCCACGTAACTTTTGTTAGAGTTCTCCTTTTATATTTGACTCGCTGGTTAACACAGCAATGGGCAAATCATAATCTCTCTTTTACCTGAGTTTTGTGGCAATTACCTCCTTCACAAGGATGTGAAATTTAATTTACTTCTATTTCTTTGTTGTTGTTTTGTCTTGTTACAGGCACCATAACGTGAATTGTTTCATTGCAGCGTTTCAAGGCTGGTGTTATTTGTATTGGAAAGAATCAAACTGCATGTGACTGAGGCTGTGCTTATTTAAAAATTAAAATCTGGTGACTCTGCAAAGATAACTTTGGTCTACAAGTCGTATTCAAGAAGTATTAACGACGACAATATTACGTTGTGTAAGAGAGTAAACTAAAATGTCCCCGTGGACACATTTCACTTCAGTCATTAAGGGGAAAATGACTGTACTCTTTATTTAGAATAATGAGAGCTGATACCGGTTGTCGTTAGAGTATGCTACAATCAAATGTTAATAAGAAGCAGCTTGAGAATACCACACTAATGCAAGGCTTTTTTTAATCAAATTTTTGGAATTGATTGCCTGTGGCAAAAGAAGCAAAATCTTTAATATGATATAATGATTTTTATGCTATCTCTGGGGAGAAATGTTCGTTCTGTCGACTTCTTAACCTCTTTTTGGATGAAAACCACATCATATATTTTGTCCCAATCATTAGAAGATTGTTTTGAACCGATATAGTCACATGAAAAGTTTGATATACACAGTCAATGGGATTTTTCAAGCTGAAACCCTTGAGTAACTGCATGGTACTTTCTAAAATGTGACTCTAATGATTGGTACTAATCTTAAATCTAAGATCCAGTGAAAGAAAGATTGTTTTCAGGCGTCACTGAACTATCCATATTGATTCTGTGTTTTCATGCAGTGGTATCTGACACGTACCAAGTTATTTTCTTCTAATTAGACTATAAACCCCAGATATCCCTAGGAACAAATAAATATGGAAAACTAGTTTCGGGAAGGAGATGCCCACAAGTTTCTCCTTTTACCTTCAATTCCAGGCTCCAAGGCTTCTCAGCAGTTTATTTCTGTGCAGACAGAATATGCCTCATAGCTTTGATCTGACCTTAGTGTGTGTATGGGTGCAAAGACAGAGATTCCTCTCCTGCAGCGTTTGTGCTTGCGAGGAAATATGGGTGTGAAATGAGTTTTGTCTTCTTCACCGGGAGGAACACAGAGCAGAATGGAGAGGAAGATAAAACTCATTTCAATATGTACAGAGAGAGCATTTCTTATTTCTGCTGATGGCTGCCACATCTTTTCAGTGGGAACAGCTGGTATCTAAATGGCTTCCTCAGCTAAAACAATGTCTATCTCCCTTTAAAATTTCAGCAGGAAGCTGCTGCTTCATCATTTAGTCATGTCACATATTTATAGTGTTGTCTTTGTGTGGAGTGTTTGAGACACAAAACGAAATAAAATTGATGCTGTGTACGTCTTGGCGCCAGCGAACGTAAAGTTATGGTTTGTCATAAAAACCTGTAATCTACTGCAAGGGGGAGGAACCCAGCTCTCAGTGCCATGGTGAAACTTTTAGAAATAGAGCAATTAAAAAGTGTCACAGGAAAGATGGGCCCCGCTCAGCAATCCCTTCCTGATCATCTCTGAGTGGAAGCACACCAGCGATCCTACTGCAATCATGGGCTCTCCTTCCTAGCTAAGCACCCGTCTGAGTACCTGCAGCCTGCCACAGCCAAGGTGAGGACGTGCACTCCTCATAAATCCTCATTTAGCTGGCATATTGGGCCTTCTTGCAAATTTCAATATGAAAATAAAACTGGGAAAACGGAAACAAATTGAGTTCCAGGAAAAGGATTAAAAAATGTATACAGGATGAAGGATAAATCAAAAAAAGTGTCAGTGTTTATTGACCATATGGATTCAACTGCATTTCTTTAGTTTTTTATTTTTCCTTGCTGTAGTGTTTATGAAAGAGAAGTCAATAATGCTGTTTAATAAGAGCCAGTTCTGTGCTTTTGGAATGGAAAACAATGAAATAAGTCCATTCATTCAAGCTGTGAAAAACTAGAGTTGACAAAACTGGCATTTAGCTTTCTCCATCAAAGCTTCGTGCTCCTCTCACCACCTCATTGGTTATACACACCTCATACATTGTTTGGAACACCAAGCTCAAAAAGCCCTTAATGTAAATGAATATGTAGAGAGAGGGCAGGAGGAACACTGTTCTCCTTCATCCCTTGTCACCAGTGGCAGTGCTCTGCACAGACCAGTCCTTGCACCCAGAGGTGACTCTGTTTAATGACCGTGCACACAAAGCAGGAATTACCACAAGACCCCTGGAAAAGCCATGCTGTGAAGGGACAGATCAGCTGGGCTGGTGACATCCACGCCGGCTACCTTGCTGTAGGCAGCAGCATTGGAGGGATGACCTGTGTATCCATATAATATTTAAAAATGCCCCACACAAAACAAACCCAACAACCCTCTCAAAGCTTGTGAGCAGGGCAGGAATGAAGGCCTGCTTCCCACTCTGACACAAATAGTGAGGCTTCCCCACAAGACAGGCAGGTGCTGTTTGCTGCAGATGGAAAATTTCCTGTCAGAGACCCTTCCTGGCTTGGGAATATTGTGTTGTGCAAACCCCTGCTTTTGTTACTGGGTCAGTTGTGTCAAAAGCAGGAGAGCCCAGCCCTGTGCTGCAGGGTGTGGATGCAATTTCCATCCTCTGGGAAAGGTTACAGCAATCCTGGCTGTAATTCCTCCTGCCCACACATGGACTGAGCTCGTGAGCCCCATTTTCCCTTTCCCAGCTGATCCTGACCTTTCTATGGTGTCATTTCTTCTGTCTAGAATTGCTTGAAAGAATAGTTATATTTCATGGTCCAAGAGACTTAAATGTCCTGGATATCCTGGGAAAGACTCCTCAGAAGCAATTTTAAGTTTTGGGCTCTGTTTAAATTTTCCTTTTTTTTTTTTTTCTTTAAATCCAAGTCCTTGTGGGGACAAGGTGTAAATGCCAACAGTTAATGAGCGTGGGTCAGGCCCAATTCCTAATGTTCCTCCTTTCCTAAATGGGAGCTACTTTTACAAGATAAAGGCTACAGTGCCTTCCTGGGAGCGCAGTGGGAAAACAAAACTTTCCTTGTACTCCCATCTTCCCTGGTCCTCCACCACTGGAGCTTCAGGGCTGTGTTTATAAAGGGAAAGGAGAGCTGGCTGAGCATCTGACGAGCAGGAGGCAGCTCCTTAAAGCTGCTTTAGATTCTTGTTATTTTTCAATACCCCTGGTGGGTTGAGGATGTGGCTTCAGCCACAAGTCAGGGATTCTGTGCCTGTGAGGAGTTAACTCACTGTAATTACTGCATATTTGTGGCTTAATTGTGCAGAGGCACGGCCATGGCTGGAGAGGAGGAGAGGAGGACAGGAGCTTGTTTTCATTTTTGGGTTCTTTTACGAGCTTGCCAGGCAGGGCAGTGACAGCAGCTCGAGGGAGAGGTAATCTGGGAATGCCACTCGGGGAGGGATGGAGGCCTTCCCCTGGCACAGAGCTGCCATTCCAAAGGCCTTGCTGGCATCTCAGGGTGCAGAGGTTCCTCTCCTGCTCCAGAGGGGAGTCAGGGTGGAGGAACAGCCCTTTGGAGCTCCAGGCAAAGGGAACATGGACAGCACCAGCACAGGAGCCGTGGCACTTCACAGCTCCTCACTGGAGCACTGGGAGAACGGGAACCACAAGGCATTTCTCTTCAGGGAAATAATTTCCTCAGAAAATCATGTTGGGCACGAGAAGTGGCTGGTCGTTATCAGTTTCAGACATCTGCCAGAAACACTGCAAAGTCCAGTGACATGGACTAATTGTGCTCGGCCACCAAGGGAGCAGCCCTGCTCTGCCTGGTTTGGAGCTGGCCTGGGAGGATGGTGGGGAGAGTGTGGAGGAGGTCACTGTGCAGGAAGACAAATCCAGACCTGCAGCACTTAGCTGGATGCATGCACATATTATGGTAATTATTTCTGTATATAAAGTTCAACTTAATAAATCTTTTTCCTCCTGCGTTTTCACTTCCCTGCTCAGTGAACTGTACAGAAACATTCTGCTTGGCCATTTTCACGAATCATTTGATTAAATGTATTTCAGTCTGATATCTACTCAGTGGCTAATGCGCAGAGAGAAGAGCAACTTGCTAATTTAATAACCAGTGTTTCAAATGCCTGACCTAAAGTAAAAATCCTATATCTATTTGTGGAACTAAGTGAAAGGTAAGGAAACTGAAAAAAAAACCCAGTGAGATTCCTACTTAACTATTCGTTTGTAGACTATTTGAATCTTGGAGATGCTAAATGGAAAGGGTATATTAATTCTGGGATCTTAAGTGTGAGGCTGTATTTTAAAAGCTTATTTTGGTTCTGCCTGTGTCTTCCAGGAGGTTTTTAAATATGTCACAATTCTGGCAGTGTCTGCAGCTAAGCATTGTGGTCTAGCTTTGAGAGAACCTGCACAATTCCTCTGCTGCATCTTCCAGGAATAATTGGATACAATTAACACCCCAGTGCCTTCCCTCTGTAAGGTCCCCGAGGAGCTGAGAAGCCATTCCATCCTCTCTTTGCTTTGCTGTCCCTCAGGATCCACCAGCACGTGGGATATTTAAAGCAAGCTGCTGGCATTGCTGAGGAGATGGAGAATTAGCTCCATTTACTGCTATTTGCATTTGTTTGGGATATTGAGCAAATACATGGATATTTTTCTCCCCGGATGAAAAAGGGGCCCTCGGCCTCCGGCTGCTGTTGTCTCCCTATCTGCAGCATCTCAGAATTGCTAAGTTAAGCACTATGTTCACTTTTATCATAACCTGCTCTTATCAAGTTACATCTTATCTTCTCCCTCCTGATTTGCCTGCTTGTCAGAATGTGCTTCATCTTCTTTTAGGAAAATTAGTTTTTGGTGGTAAACTTTTTAGGGAGCGATATCATTTGTTAGGGTATGACTTTGTGTCCGGTGAGCGGTGATTTCAGAAGTGATAAGGAGATAATAACTTTTTGCTATCCCAGCGCATGATGCCGAGGGAATTACTGCTGTGCTTGGGGTCTTGGGAGCAATTTGAGCTCCAGGCTGGGCGGTCCCGAGTGGGAACGGTCTGGGAATAGGTGGGTGTAGCTGGCAGCCTGTCAGATTCCAGTTAACCAAAATAAAGCTGAGGCTTCTGTGTTTAATCTGTGCCTTTGTTTTGTTGTCCGTGTGTGGGAGCAGCATAGAGCTCTTCACTTCCTCAAATATAAGTACACAGCCAGAGGGGTGAAATAGCTCAGCACTGAGGGCTTGGGGCAGGGGGAAGATGCATCCTTTTACTTGGTTGTGTTTTTCAAGCTTGCTGGTGGCCACTTCTCTGTGCCTAAATCACTTTTTTGTTCTGTCTAAAATCATACCAAGAGTAGGAGCTTAGAATGTTGTAACAGTGACTATTTTTTTCCCTCTGTAAGAAATAACAATAAATCAAGTATTGAAACAAAAAAGTTAATTAAAACACTTGCTAACTCCAATTAAGTAGCACCATGGAAGATTGTTGTTCCTATTCAGCTGAGCTCATTGTTAGTGCTATGGTTACACTTACCAGGCTAGAAATAATTTTAAAATCTTTTCCATTAATAATTTGTGCGCTGGGGATAAGATGGTGCATTAAGGCATTTTGAACCACAGTGTTCATTTAGACGTTTGGCTTAAGGGAAGAGCACTGGCTTGCTTGACTCCTGTAACTGAGTTCTGAGCTATTTAATGTTGTAAATATTCAAAGTACACTCAGCACGAGCTGAAGATCTGTGTTTCGGTCAAACAGTTGGTTTTGTTTCTTAACTGACTTTTTCTGCTGAACTTAAGCAGAGGAGAAGGATTTGGATGGGGTGGAGATTACCTGTTGGGAATGCATGTCTTTAATTTTACAGTTCTAGTATAATTCATGTTTGATTGCTTTACCTTTGTTGCTGCTGCTCCATTTTGCTGGAGCAGCTGACCACTCTCCGTGGTCTTTCCTACATGAAGGAAGACAGATAATGGTGCTGTCTCTGATCAAACCTCATTTTCTTACCTGTGCTGTGCCGAAAGAAGTGCTGCAGTCACTTCTCTGGTGTTTTTCAGGATGTGCTGCCAGAAACGACGTGCACAGAGTGATTTCTGTGTGACATCCCCAGTCATTCCGTGGGCCAGGGATGCTGAAGGACAGGATCTGGCCGCAAGCTGCAATAATACTCTCTTACCACCTGTGCTATAAACCCAAACTGTTTTGCTTTTGTGGCAACGCAGAAGTGCCATTCCCAAAGGTCACTGGTTCCAGCCAGGCAGGGGAATCCCACAACAAGGACAAATTCAGCACTGTGTGCACAAATGACACCATGCACTGTGCTGGACGTGAGGTCAGCTCCTGCCACATCGTAATAACCAACAAAATCAATCCCAGCCCCTCCTCGAGGTGAGCTCTGCCACCTTGGTGCTGCAGCACTCGAGCACCAGCAAATTCTGGTCAGCAAAAGCCAATCAGCAAAAAGAATGTGCAAAGTGGAGCTGTGATTAGGGCAAATTGCTGCCCGAGGAACAGTTTCCTGGTGGATATTGTCTTTTGAGAACAACTGAGCCCCAGTGATAGCCACGGAAAATAAACAAAATCCTCAAACTGCAATGATGGAAGCTCTAAGGCTCCGAGGAGCTGGAGCTTGGGAAATGTCAGGACTTCTTTATTTCAGCTCTAACAGTGGAATAGCACAGTGGTTTACACCTACCATTAACTCTGTAGTAGGCCAGGGTAAGAGTCAGTTATTAAATCTCCATTCCAAATCAGAGCAATTCCCTGCATTGTCTTCCTGCCTCCTTCAGTGCTTTGGGGGAGGAGGAAATGTAGTGTTGGAAATTCAGGGTGACATATAAATGGACTTTATCCTTTTGTCCTTTTTTTTTTTAACCAAGAATTGTGTTGCTTTGGCATTGACCAACTCCTCAAGGAGTTGCATTTAACCACATTGAATGCACCCTCTCTGTAATCAAATGACCTTTTTTAATATCTTGTTTCTTTAATAGACATATAAGGGAGAGAAGGGGGAAGCAGAGAGAATAATTCTTGCTGACCCTTAGGCCTGTACTCCTTTAATCATTTGAGCTTCCTGAATATTGAGTTTCACTTATTCTAGGTCAGCCCAGGATGGACTCTGGTATTAGTGCTCTGTGAGGTATCCTGCAGACATGGGAACCCAGGGAAAGCCCTTGGGAGAGGGACATCACTGCAGGCCTGAAATGTTTGCTTTGCTTCCCACTTGTTGCTTAAAAGAGAGGCTTTAAATGTGTGATACTTGATTATTCAGCGATAAGGAAAAGGTGCAACTGATTCCTCCCTCTGCTTTAGGGAAACAGCCGTGCTCTTACGTGGTGCTCTCTCTGAAGTCACAAACTGGGGATGGGGATCCTTTCACGTGCAGGTTGTGGTTTCATTGTTACCCCTGTGGTTTTGCTCCTGTGGATGTGAGAGTTCAGAGGCACCTCTGGCATGAGGAGTTTTGCTGTTCCTAAAAGAATAATCACAGAATCCCCTGAGCTGGAAGTGACACACAGAGATCACAGAGTTCAGCTCCTGACCCCACATGGGACATCCCAAGAAACCCACCCTGTGCCTCAGAGCATTGTCCAAAACAAAATTGCCTTTATTGCTGAAGGGATGGAAAAGATAGAAACTTAATTGATACATGATAATGATAGTTGTTTTACTGCTGTCTATAAACACCAAAAAAATCTTGGTGATGAGTAAGGCTGTTTCTGAGAGCAGGTAATTAGTAACAATTGTGGGGAACTAACAGTTCATTAAAACCATCTTTCTGTTGCAGCAAATACTGGAAATGGTCACACATTCTGCATTTCAGCTTGACTTGTAAATTATCCCAAACACAAACCAGTATCTGTAGCACGGCCGTCGTAATGCAGGTGCAATTTTTTGGTTTTACTGTGATGCCTTAGGTTTTACCTTCTATATTTTTCAAATCCTGTACTGCCCAGTGTGTAACTCTAAAGTTTCTTGTAGCTCCTTAGCTGCTCTCTTAGGCCAGACAGACACAACAAAGCCTCTCTGAGCTGTTCAAGGACACTCGGGCTGTCCTAGGCCTAAAGGTGTAAACCAGGACCATGAGAGAGGTGGAGAAATTGAAGAGAGCTAAAGCTTTAATTGGTGAATTTATGCTGAGATGCAAATGGACCAAACCTTTAACTGTGTCAAGAACTCGTGACTCCTTGTCCATCCTGGGGTCCATTTTATGGAAGCAGCCTTTGGCTCCCCAGGGTGTGCCTTGAGAGCCCTTCAAATAAATACCTACCTTTATCCCCTTACTCCTATCTAGTCTCTGTTTCTACAAGGCTGAGGGAAGGCATCAACTGCAGTTTCATCAAGATCCATGAAAATTGCTAAGGCAGTTTTGGGAGACAGTAGATGACAGTGATTTCAGCAGAGTATTTCCCTTGCTTTTGTAATTCATAGTGACACGTTTCCCTGTTGTCACTGAGTGAAAACTCTCACGCAGATTCAGTACCTGTGATAATGCACCTGCACCGTGAAACCAAAATTGTATTGTGGGGAGGGAAGCTGTGGCAGAGTGCAGCTCATCCTTGCTGCAGGTCCCACGCCTGGCCGAGTGCAGCTCATCCTTGCTGCACATCCCCACATCTCGCAGAGAGCAGCTCGTCCTTGCTGCAGGTCCCACGCCTGGCCGAGTGCAGCTCATCCTTGCTGCACATCCCCACATCTCGCAGAGAGCAGCTCGTCCTTGCTGCAGCTCCCCACGCCTGGCAGGTGCAATGCGGCTGCGCCTGGAGCCTGCAGTGGAGCAGAACGAGCAGGGGATTTTTTGGCACTGGGATGTTGCTGAAACTCCTTTCCAGACTGACATTTGTGAAAGGTTAACAGATATAAGACCTGATGAAAGAGCCAGCAGCGTCAGGGGCCCAGCTTCATAGCTTATCTGCTCTGCTGTTTATTTTCCAGGGAGATTTCCTTGAACAGGGAGCAAGAAATGTTGCAATACTTGTCACGTTTAGGCCAAGGGTTTGAAAAGTTTCAGATTTCCTTGGCTTCTGAAAACAGCCTATTCTGAAAATGTGGTAACTCCTCCAGTGGACATTATTGGAAAAACTGCTTTCTAGCCCAGTGCTTTGTTCAAAAATTTTTTTGTAAATAAGCACACAAATGAATTGTTTTCTCCATCTTTGCATCTTAGTCCTTTTTAAGCCCATTTGGAAAGTAAATGAAGAAGCAAAATCCAGCTAAATACCATTTATTCCTTGAGTTAAATGAATGCAGGATCAATAATTTAGTATTCCTTGATGTTTCTAAACATAACTGCTGAGACAGCCTAAACAATGGATCCTCAAAATCTTGCTTACGTTGCTCAAACTCAAGATATGATTTTGGAAGGTTCTAGGGCTGATTTAAAGAGCCAACTTGAAAGGCAGAATTTAAACTCTAAGTACATAAAATAGGCTCTATTTATACCATTGCTCCCAGTTCACCCAGAAATTTTATTGCTTGTGTGTTCCTTGTTTGAGACAGAGAACAAGGGGCCTTTGGGGGCTGTTTACAAATCACTTACAGCAAAACAGAGATTTCTGAATCAGCTCGAGATTGGCCAACTTGGGCATTGGTCACAGTCTAGCTGACCCAACGTGGAGATGAGCTGGGTTTAATTTGCTCAGGGTTTTTTTGCAGTTTCGTGGTTGTGCAGCACAGTTTCTCTTTCAGGTTTCCAAGGCCAAATTACAAATCCTGAGCAGCCCCTCCCCTTGTGTATCCTTTCAGTTGTTTCCTGGAGGAGTCTGTGTTTTTTGCCAAGAACGTTGTCTAGGTGTAAAAGCTTTGCTGCTGTTCCTACCCAGCACTTCCCAAGTGTTGACAGAGTGAGACACAAGTGCCTAAGTCCCATTCAGAGCCACAAAATGAGCATCCTCCTGATTGTGTGGTCTGGAAAACTCTCAGATTCTGCTTGCTGGCTTGGTCTGGCAGAAGGTAGTGAGGAGAGATTTTTCTCCCTTCCTGTGTGATGCCTTCAGTACCTAAAAAAAAAAAAAAAAAAATCCCTGAAATAGCCTTGAAGTGGTTGGAGAGCAGAGTTTAGGATGCATTTATTTCCTTTAGATTTACTGTTGCTGTATTTCCCGTGTCTGCAGAGATATGATGAAGTGTAGCTTTCATTTCTGGCTGCCTGTCTCCTGTTGCTTGTGCAGCAGCCTGGCCGTGCCAGGAGCTGTGGATTCACTGAAGGATTGATTCACTGCAGGCTGGGTGATGTAGTGCTCAGTGCTGGGCTGCTCCCTCTGAGGATGTAGCTCTTAATGTGCTGTGGCAGGAACATCGATTTGGGACACAGAACACACAGAATTATGACAAGTTGCAGGTACAATTAAAAGAAGTTTATCTGGTGTATCCAGTTCTTGAAGGCCGTTCTAGCTGACAGTGATTTGTAGTTTTGGTAGCCTTTTCTTCCAAATAATGTGAAGTTTGTTGGGTTTTTGTGTGCATGACTTGTGTCATTGTTATCCCGACGTGTACAATTCCCACAGGGGTTTCCTTCTCAGAGTGCAGTTGGTGGCACGGAACGAATTGATGGCATTGAACAAACAGTTCTTAAACACTGTAGAGGGAAAATCAGCTCCTGCCTATCAGGGAGAGCATTTAATTATTCCAGTATCCCTATACCTCTACTACTAATTTTCTTTTCTACCAGCAAGAGCATGTATGGAAGCAGATGTGACAATTCCCAAAATTTTCAGCTGTTTGGTGTCCAGTGTGTGTTTCTGCACTTTCCCGTTCAGTGATCCAGCCCTTTGCACTTTCCATGGCCTAGACTGCTGGGAGAGCTGCAGCTGCTACAGGAGCAGTCTGGGTGCCAAGTGGCCATGTCACCCACGTGCCCCTTTCCCTGCACCTGCACTGGACAAACAGAGCAGGTCAGAGAGCCAGGGTCTAACCACGGGGCCAGCAGGCTTTGCCTAACTCCTAAACATCCCATCCTGGGGAAAAGAGCCACTCCTCCAAAACATCCCGGCCTGAGGAAAAGAGCCACTCCTCCAAAACATCCCTGCCTGAGGAAAAGAGCCACTCCTGCACCGTCTTAAGCATTTTCGTTTATTTAGCCAGAGCAATGGCACTGTCAGTGAACAATTTGGTTAAATTTATGTCAGCTCATGTGGTTTGACTGCTGGTAATTGAATGGGATGAGAGGGAATACTGTAAAACCGAGCTCTGGCAAGACTTTTATTAGACAATGCAACAAGAGGGGCTGAATCAAAATACCTGCAGAGAAAAGTTAATAGAGATTGTGAAACATCTTACCATGGTCAAATCCAAGGGCTCCACGCCATGGGCTGCAGGCTCAGACACAGGCCTGAGAGCAGCTGTCCCCATATTTAGGGAAATTACAAAATTGCCATAGTTCCAGCTGTGTTTTAAGTGCTTGGGAAGCACTGCAATCCCAGAAATCAGGTTCCATATGCTGACTGAAGTGGAGGGCTAAAAAAACCTGGCATTTCATGTGGATTAGCCCCTCAGCATTCCTGACACAGCCCCACCTGGGATTGCTGTCCCAATGTCCTCCAGTGCCCCAGACATCCCCAGGAATATCCTGTGTGCACCGCGCTGCTGATAGCTGCTGCTCTGAGATTCAATGTGACATTTTTAATGTATTCCGAGCTTCTGTTCCTGAAAGAAGCTTTTCATTTTGGAAATAAAGGGAGAACATTTTGGGAAATGTTTCTTTGCAGAACAACTGCACGCTTCTGGCAAAATGGAAAGGGGTTGGCAGAGGAACAAGTCTGACATACCAAGTGCAGAGAGATTTTGAGTTTGTTCAGACTGAGACTTATTGGCATTAATCAGCATGTGCTTTTAAACACACAAAAATAAGTTTTCTGTGACTGTATTTGAATATGTGGATGTGAAATGTGTACGCTTATTTTCTGACAAATGCTGAGAAGGGCACATGGGGCTCAGAAAAGTGGTTTCAAAGACAGGAAGCTGCAGCAGGGATGCACAGAATCACCTTGAGATTTGTTACCACCTGTAAGAAAATACGTTTTCTTCACCTTTCAGGGGTACTTAAACCTATACTGAAACCCATTTTGCTTTACTACGCAAAATGTAAGATCATAAAATAACATTAAGGGAGAACTAATTTTGCAGAAGAAACATCCCTAAATAATTTCTGCTATTTTATCAGTGTGGGGAGTTCTCATTAGGGCTGATATTCACCTCTGTGTGTGAGGACAGCAAAGAAGTCGTGGGGGAGCTGAGCACTACATGGGACCCTGCTGATCCCTGGAAGGCTGATGTCCCAAGGATCTCTCTCTATATATATTCATGTATAATGCACTCAGATTGCTGCTGCAGCCCTGGCTCAGCTCTGGCACACACGAGGAGGCCCTAAATGCCCCGGCCAGGCACTCAGAGCAGCCCTGCCTCACCCTGGACAGTCTTCCTTCCTCAGCGCCCTGCTGGGAACTACAGATTTTGGGACCTGAATTCCTTAAAGTTTTTGACAAGCAGATCTGGTTTACATGGCATTTGTGAAGGGTGCAAAGGTTTGGGGTAAATTGGTGCCCCGACTGAAGTGGTGCTGCTGATACCCACTGGGTGTCAGCTCCTGCTGCCTGCTGGTGGCTGTCACTGCTCTCACTCATCAGCAGTGCTTTTCTAATTAACAGGTGAAAGGAATCTGTGTAACTGCCTCTTCCTTCTGTGGCACTGCGACACTTCTCCTCTGAGCACACTTGAATGTCTCCTGAGTTTTGCTAGAGGCTTCTCCAAGAGCAGAACCTTCATTTTCATGGCCAGAAAGTGAAAGCTGCAATGTAAGGCTCTTATTCAATTTACAGGAAAAGATGAGACAGGAGCAGAGCATAAATTATGGGCCAGAAGGTGAAAGTGAGGGGCTAAAAGCAGAGTGATTTTGTTGTGAGGTTTGAGAGCCCAGTGAAAACATCACAGAGGTTAATGACAAGTAGTCTAGGACACTGAGTAGTGTACATTGGGAAATGAGATATTACATTACAAGTATTTCCTACTGAAAGTTGTTCAAAAGAGACCAGATCCTTTGGTTACTCCTGCAACCAGAATGCATTAAATGCCTAAAGCTCAAATCTCCTTTAAAAGGGTATTTTATATTATATTAGCACGGAGTTGAGTTATTGGAACGGAGACAAAACACACTTGCAAACAGCAGATTGGAGGTGTTAGGGGGTTTAATTTGGGTTTAGAAACCCACCCCTGAGGTAAGTGCAGGTGAGGAGAAACACTGAGCACATGTACTGCACCCTCAGCTGCACACAGCGATGTGCCACGGGCAGCCCTGCTGGCTGGCACTCCAGGGCTGCACACAGCAGCTGATTTAAGAATCTGATTCGAGGTTTGCTGGGTTCACTGTGCAATCTCTTGCTTCATTCAGCAATATCCATAACCTGATCTTCCTCTGAAGAGAAAGGGAGGTTTGCTCACCACGGCAGAGGAATCAGCCCCCCAGCTACACCCGGGCTGAGCCCGTGGATCAAACTTGTAATCATTTGCATACACTCCTGATTATCCCCTCCTCAATGAGCTTCAGTGCGGATTATGAAAGTGCTGGATTTTTTAATGTCTGAATGCTTCAGGAGCTAAAATCGAGTTACTTGGTGTGTCTTCTTTTATATATAAATATATATCCTGATGCTTAGGAATATCTTAGCCAGGAAATGATGAATCCCAAATGAGATGCAAATTTTGGTGTATTTCAGCTCATTCTTGAGAAGTGTAAATGGAAAGTCTGGGGTTTCTCAGGTTGTAAAATATTAAACTAAGAAGAAAAGTTTTGAAACCTAAACATAAGATGAAATGGGTAATTTACCAGTGAAAAAGGCACTGTCCATAGTAGTGATCAGGTGAGACCTCACACTTCAAGGGCTGTAATGACTTCTGGGAAAATGAATTCCCAAACCCAAAGAGTTTCTGTGGAATGTTATGAAGTAAATATGGAAGTAAATGTGTGGCTTTTACTGTTCTTTGGAAGCAATTTCTATTTCTTTTCTTTAAGTGAATATTAATTCCTGCTTCTATTTCTCTATTATTTTCGTTTAGGAGTATTAAAAATGGATAGGGAAGGTCTGAAGTCCTTAAGTAAGTTATTTTTTACCTGATCTGTGTGATTTTAGAGTCCAAGAAACAGGGATATCGACTCTTGAAAGAAGAAAACAAAAAAAGAGAAGTCCCAATTTCTCATTTATTACAATGCTGAATCAATAGGTTTGGCTTGTGAAATGTTTTCCAGGATAAAGCAAAATGTCTCTGAAGCAGAATATTTCTTCAGTACATCATAATCTACAACTCATCCAAGCATATGGGATCAATAGTGCTGTGTCTTGTTAGGTAATCATGAAACTGGAGGAATATATTGAAGGAGGAAAGCAGAAAATGAGCCTTTTAGGGAACTGTTTGGTTTGCGATTTTTAAAAGCAAAGGTAATTATTGTAAAAGCAAAGGTAATTATTACCACAGAACCCTGTTATCAATTAAAATATCAATAGTCCTGTGAATGGGAACTCTGAATTCAGTGGACTTTTCTTGCATGGTTTCTGTGAGTGTTGGTTTGTGTTTTTCTGTACATTTGTGTGTGTAAATGTGTATCAGTCAGGCTCCTCTTTATGACAACCATTATCTTTATTTTCTGATGTGGCAATACTGAAAGCTGCCGCTGCCCTTGCAATACAGCAAAAATCTCTGCAGCTTTGAGGCAGAATTAAAGGCAGCTGAAATGAGTCCCTTGATTCAGCTGCGGAGGTTTCCTGTCCCCTGCTCGAGTGTGGCCATCCCTGGGGAATGGGAGAACTCCGTGGACACCCCTGTCTGCACCCCACTGAGTTAAGCACAGCCTGAAATACCATTTTTTTAAACTGAAAATTGATTGAAGAGCTCAGTATTGGAATGAAACCATGACTGGTTGGTGCAAGAGATGCTGCTCTCCAACACTGGCCTGTCCATGCAGGCTGCCAGAGGAGTGGAACAGTTTTGTAACACAGGAATGAGGGGGGAAGGACCAAAACTTCCACCTTTACACCTCTGAGCACTTTCATTTGTGCCAGTCCCCAGCTCTAATTGTACCCCTGCTGTCGTGCTCCACCCTCAAGAGCCAAGGTTTTCCTGGCAGAGGAAAGGAGCAAAAGTTTAGTTCTGCAAATGTGTGTTGGGACTTATAGATCTAATTATGATATCAAACGTTGGTGATGATTGTTAAATATGTAACTGTAAGTATGCAAGGAGCACACCCACACGTCTCTTTAACTTCACACATTTATAATGATTTTTAAACAGAAATAAAACTATTCATAAAAGTGAGAGCAGAAGCACAAAGTGAAATGAAAGTAATCACTGTGGACCAGTTTTTATTTTTATTTTTTTTATAATTGCTTTAAAATATTTTTATTCCACTGCCTCTTGTGTGCCAGCATTGAATTCTAGGTGTAATTGCTTGTGAGCTCACAAAGCAGTTGGAAAGTTGGCAAGTTAGTTGATAGCAATCACACACTTCGGGTTTTCTTGGGAGTTTTTTGGATGTGATGCCTTGATCTGTGTGTCATGGGAAGCTCTGGGAGCTGTAACTCTTTGTTCTGATACCCTCACTCCAGAGGGAAATGGAGACATGTCAGTAATTCAGGTGAATAAATGCCAAAGTCCCTTGAAATGGGTGTTGGTGTTGGACAATTTTGAGACTGACAGATTGTCCCAGTTATTGTGACAGTGGGTGCTGCTGACCTTCAGATCTTGGCAAAGAAAGTGTTCACAACAGGCAAGGCATAGCCCACGGGCAGAAAGTGGGTGGGCTTGAATACTCAGTGCAAGTGTGGGTTGGTTTTTTAGGGGTTTTCTTGATTTTTTTTAAATTTTTTTTTTAAGTTGGGATAGAGAAGAAATTGCCTGCACAGCCCGTGTTTCCTAAAGCCCATGATGCTCAGTTGTGGATCTGCTTTACAACAAGAGGATCCTAAACAACACCCAAAGCCACTTGATTTGCCATGAAATCAGCCTTTACCTCTTTAGCTGTTCTCCACTCAGCTGAATTCTGAATTAGCTGAATCTACCCTAAATGTCCCCAGTGCTGTGTCCCAAAAGGATGCTCTGCTTCCTTCCCTGGGGGAGATCCCGCAGCTCGGAGAGCTGGGAGGCAGCTCAGGTGAGGGGCCCTTTGAATGTCTCCAGAAATGGGTTTGTTTTCTCTCCTGATTTATTGTAGGGCTCACAGCGATGCTTGGCTGCAGCTCTGCAGGCCCTGAAATAAATGAGAATTGTTAGAGACAGAAAGCAGATTTCGGTGCTTTCTCTCTGCTCTGAGGTTGTCAACAGTTTAATTTAATGGTTGTTTTATATTTCCATGATGAAAATACCTTGGTAAAGCTAATCTGGTCTGAACTGCTGTGCTCTCCACACCCTTGCCATTTCCTGAGTGGTGGTGGTGCTGTCTTTGGCAAATCCATGATTGAAAACTGGTTTGGGATGGAACAGGCTGTAAATAATTTGAGGCTATCCAGTTAGAACAAAGAGTTATTTAAAAGTTCATTTAATTTCTTAAGGTTCAATCTGATGAAGAATAAATTTGGGATAGTTTCTAACAATCCTGTGTGTGTATGCATGGAGATGTGTGTGTGTATTTCCATTTATATGTAAATGTAGACCTGCAGCTCATGAACTGCACATTTTTTTCAGAGGATCAGAATATTTTAAAATCCTGATGACCATTAATTTCTTTTGTAATTTAGGCATTCATTTGTAAAATAGAGTAAAGGATGCAAACATGGATGGTTTGAGCTGCTGGGACAAGGAGTGAGCAGTAGGGAGGGAGCACATCTATGTAGCCTGTGTTGAGATATGTAAAAGATTAGCTTGGGGACTGCTGCTTTCAAAGCAAGTATTAAGTTGTCAGAAGTTGAGGTATATATTAAATGGCTTCATTATAAGAATTTGGTTACTACTTACGATTTATAAATCCATCTGTTAAGATAATTTTAAGAAACAGCAGCACATCATTAATAAAAGTTTTCAGTTCAGCAGAGCAGCATGCAAAGCAAACATTATCATCTTAGGCCCAATTTGAAACAGGGAATAGGTTTGAGTTGTAATGGAATTATTTTTTTAACAGAACATTTTATTTTCCTATTTTTGTAACGCTCCTTTCATTTCCTAGCCCGGGGCTGAAACGCCTGCTTTATCCTCTAAAAGTCAGAATAAACGGAGCTTGCTTGGCCACATGGGAAAGTCAGGCCTGGCTGAAGACTCGAGCTCGACGATTTCTGTCTGAGGAGAAAGAACAGAGGTGGTGGGGATCAGGCACGTTGGCTGATGGGTCAGGGAACCCCTAAGAGGCTGTTCAGGGAGCAGCAGGGCTGGCGGCAGGGCTGTCCCAGCCCCGCTGGCAGCGGGCACGGCCACGGCCACGGCGGCCAGCGAGCGCTGCCGGGAGCTCCTGACCGCCCCTCGGAGCGGGGTCAGCACCGGCCCCACGGCACAAACCCCCAGCATCCACAGAGAGGAAACAAAGCGGAGGGAAAGGAGACAAATGAGAGAGAAAAAAAGGCACAAATAGAAAAAAGAAAAGGGATATAAAGGAAAAAGAACAGTAATTTGCAGATGAAGCACTCGATGCTGTACCTTACGGAGCATTGTCTCTTCCTCTGCGTTTTCAGGGAGTTGAAAGGACAGGCTACCCAAATTCTGTCCACCTAACTGTGATTTCCTGGTTGGCTCCAAGTGGTGCTCCAAGGTCAGTGAGAGGGGTCTGGCTCTGCCACAGGTGAGGGCACTAAAACCTCCCCTGATGAGTGCAGCCCCAGGCTTGGTGTACACACGTTTTATCAGCAAACGTCGCTGTGGTTTTCATCCCAAAGTCCTGTGCTTTTACCTCAGGAGAAATGATTACAAATACAATGTTTTTGGCTGCAGAAAGGCTTTGGATTGGGTGTGTGGCTGTCGGTGTGCCCGAGTTTGTGTGGATGCGCCAGGGCTGAACATGGAGAAGAGCAGAGTCAGCAGGGAGGGCACTGAGCAGGCTCCAGGCAGGCTGCTGATGGGGCTGAATATTGGGAATTACGGCCCTGACTCTGCCCTGGGGCCCGTGGGTGTCCCTCCCCTGCTGGGTGCTGTGGCATAGGGGTGGCTGTCTGTCCTGACCTTCCCTGGCATGGCTGCCCAGGGATCCTGCAGAGCCTGGAATTATTTATGTGAGAGCATTGGTGCTGATGACAAGGCTGAGTGATGGAGCTGTTCAGTTTCAGGGTCCTTGAATCAACAATCTGGGTTGTAGCACAGGCTGAAAAAAGCTCTAGGTAGGCTGGACTGATTTCAAGCTGAAGAATTATTTTTTTTTTTCCTCAGATCCACAAAACTGGTACCTCTTATTTAAGAGCCCAGGAGATAAAGTCATTCTGGAAAACAAATAGACCTTAGGCTTATCTGTGTGTCTGGAAGAACATGGCTAAAACTGAGAGAAAACAAATATTACTAGCAGGATTAACTTCCTTTTGAAAACCAGCAATATCCTTTAGAGATCTTGTGACCATATTAGTAGCCGTCCTAAGACATTGTTTAAATTAAAGTTCTTTTCCCTTTCTCACCACCTCATTTCTGGGCCATCAGAAGGGCTCAGGTCCCTGAGAGCTGTGGCAGTGACTGGTCAGTAGACATCCCTGATCTGTCACAGAATGCCTGGGACACCAAGCCCAGCAAAGTGATCTGTGTGAGTCCTCACTTATCTGCTGCTGGGAATGTGATTTACGCCATAAAGAAAACATTTATAAGGAGTGCAGTAGAAAAGGAAATTAATACTATAAAGCTGTCAGGAGGTGTTTTAGTCAGAAGTAGAACCAAGGCGAAGCCGAGCTCTTTGCGATGGCAAAATGAAGTTCCTGAGGGAGTTATGAAGTCTTGTGCCTAACCTTCAACCCCTCAAGGACATAAAAAAAATTCCAAAAGTTTGCTTGCTGTTTGCTGTAAAAACATAGCTGATTTTGAGGCTGCAGACCCGTATAGAGAAAAGAATTAGGAGTGGTTCTCCTTTGTGATTCTGTGAGTGCATCTTTGTAATTAGTGCTGCAGAAAATACTGATTTGATGCACTTACACTCTTAGATAGTTTAATTTGTCCTCCTTTGTCCCCACCCATCCACGGGATGGACAGTCACTCCTCACTGCTGAAGCAGTCTGGCTTGTCTGTACTTAGCTCTATACTCGTTTTTAGGGCTACACTCTTCTAGTAAAGCTGAATTAATCTGTACCTTTGCTGGAGAGTTTGCCCAGCCAGCTAACCCAGTGTGCTCTGACTGACTGTACTCCTCTCTGGCTGCATTGGGAGAGGTGTTGGTAATCCCACAGGTGTTTTAAATTCAGGACAATGTAGCTGGAGATGCCCTGAGGGTCAGCTCTGGGCTGTGCTCTGTGTGAAAGCACTGGTTGTAAAGATGTGCTCAAAACACTGCCTGTTAATCATCATTATAATTATTGTTTATGCTCAGATTATTTAAAGTTTTAAAGAATCCCACCATTTCCTAGTGCAGTTGGTGTATATTCCAGCAGGAAAACCCAGCCAAGCTCATTTAACAGAGGTGGGTCCTTTGCAAGGAGCTGTGACTGAGTTTGTTCCTCCCTAAAATCAGCTGAGAGCTGAAGGCTTTATCCAAATGTTTATGAGCTGCTGCTGAAGGAAAAGAACCACACATAATTTTTATTGAATGAGCAACATGTGCTTAAAAATATTCCAATGCCCCATCAAGATTAAATTCTTAATCTAATAGCTCTACTGCCATTTTTTTCTCATAGCAAATAAGAATTGGAGAAACTGTTTTGCCATCCTAGAATGAAGTACCAAGAGACAGAAAAAATAGACTTCCCCCCACTCCCCCTCTCATACCTTGGGTGCTGCCATCTGGAGCCTGTGCTATTTGGTAATATTAAATAAATGCAAAGCTAATTAATTCCTTTATGTCAGGTTTTCCTCATTAGGGTAATAATAACCTTTCAAAGTTTGTCATTCACCACTCAGCAATGTGCCATATGCTTGATGTCACATGATAAAAAGTATTTTCCATTTGCTGTGCTCTCGAGTGCCTTGGTGCTGCTCAGGGTAATCATTTGTTTCTCAGGGATGTCTCACTGACATATGCCACAGATACATTGATTGTTTGCTAATACACCCTCCATCCCATCACTGCACATCGTTGCCAGCAGTATTACTCTCATAAAAAATATTTCTTCCCCATGAGCTCTATTTCCATTTGGCATTTATGCCTGATTCCCACCAGGGCCTGTTGGGGGAAGATGTGTTAGGCCTGGGGAAACTTGGGGGATGTCAGTGTGGCTTTGTTGGCTTTGTCCAGCCCTGTAGTTCAAACAGACTGTTAAGAATCATCTTTTCTCAAAACCATAATTTTCTCTCTGTCAAAATGTGTTAATAAGGATTTAGGTAAGCAAAGTTAAGTTATAATTTCTCAGACTCTGTGTGTCAGCATTGTTATAAAAAGCTGTGTGGTCATTCGTGCAACAGCTTAATGTAATACCTCAGTGTCTGCAGTGGGGACAGGGCTGCAGGGAATGCAAAGTTTCATCTTCAGCTAAANCAAAGTGATCTGTGTGAGTCCTCACTTATCTGCTGCTGGGAATGTGATTTACGCCATAAAGAAAACATTTATAAGGAGCGCAGTAGAAAAGGAAATTAATACTATAAAGCTGTCAGGAGGTGTTTTAGTCAGAAGTAGAACCAAGGCGAAGCTGAGCTCTTTGCGATGGCAAAATGAAGTTCCTGAGGGAGTTATGAAGTCTTGTGCCTAACCTTCAACCCCTCAAGGACATAAAAAAAATTCCAAAAGTTTGCTTGCTGTTTGCTGTAAAAACATAGCTGATTTTGAGGCTGCAGACCCGTATAGAGAAAAGAATTAGGAGTGGTTCTCCTTTGTGATTCTGTGAGTGCATCTTTGTAATTAGTGCTGCAGAAAATACTGATTTGATGCACTTACACTCTTAGATAGTTTAATTTGTCCTCCTTTGTCCCCACCCATCCACGGGATGGACAGTCACTCCTCACTGCTGAAGCAGTCTGGCTTGTCTGTACTTAGCTCTATACTCGTTTTTAGGGCTACACTCTTCTAGTAAAGCTGAATTAATCTGTACCTTTGCTGGAGAGTTTGCCCAGCCAGCTAACCCAGTGTGCTCTGACTGACTGTACTCCTCTCTGGCTGCATTGGGAGAGGTGTTGGTAATCCCACAGGTGTTTTAAATTCAGGACAATGTAGCTGGAGATGCCCTGAGGGTCAGCTCTGGGCTGTGCTCTGTGTGAAAGCACTGGTTGTAAAGATGTGCTCAAAACACTGCCTGTTAATCATCATTATAATTATTGTTTATGCTCAGATTATTTAAAGTTTTAAAGAATCCCACCATTTCCTAGTGCAGTTGGTGTATATTCCAGGAGGAAAACCCAGCCAAGCTCATTTAACAGAGGTGGGTCCTTTGCAAGGAGCTGTGACTGAGTTTGTTCCTCCCTAAAATCAGCTGAGAGCTGAAGGCTTTATCCAAACGTTTATGAGCTGCTGCTGAAGGAAAAGAACCACACATAATTTTTATTGAATGAGCAACATGTGCTTAAAAATATTCCAATGCCCCATCAAGATTAAATTCTTAATCTAATAGCTCTACTGCCATTTTTTTCTCATAGCAAATAAGAATTGGAGAAACTGTTTTGCCATCCTAGAATGAAGTACCAAGAGACAGAAAAAATAGACTTCCCCCCACTCCCCCTCTCATACCTTGGGTGCTGCCATCTGGAGCCTGTGCTATTTGGTAATATTAAATAAATGCAAAGCTAATTAATTCCTTTATGTCAGGTTTTCCTCATTAGGGTAATAATAACCTTTCAAAGTTTGTCATTCACCACTCAGCAATGTGCCATATGCTTGATGTCACATGATAAAAAGTATTTTCCATTTGCTGTGCTCTCGAGTGCCTTGGTGCTGCTCAGGGTAATCATTTGTTTCTCAGGGATGTCTCACTGACATATGCCACAGATACATTGATTGTTTGCTAATACACCCTCCATCCCATCACTGCACATCGTTGCCAGCAGTATTACTCTCATAAAAAATATTTCTTCCCCATGAACTCTATTTCCATTTGGCATTTATGCCTGATTCCCACCGGTGCCTGTTGGGGGAAGATGTGTTAGGCCTGGGGAAACTTGGGGGATGTCAGTGTGGCTTTGTTGGCTTTGTCCAGCCCTGTAGTTCAAACAGACTGTTAAGAATCATCTTTTCTCAAAACCATAATTTTCTCTCTGTCAAAATGTGTTAATAAGGATTTAGGTAAGCAAAGTTAAGTTATAATTTCTCAGACTCTGTGTGTCAGCATTGTTATAAAAAGCTGTGTGGTCATTCGTGCAACAGCTTAATGTAATACCTCAGTGTCTGCAGTGGGGACAGGGCTGCAGGGAATGCAAAGTTTCATCTTCAGCTAAAGTTTTTAGGAATAGCTCTTTGTTCATATTGCATTGAAAAAGAAATGTGCGAAAATTTGGAAACTGTAAATCAAAAGCTTTGCTAGTTTGGTAGGTGGGGAGTGGGTTCAGCTGGTGTAATAACAGCACAGAACAGAGAGAATGACTGCATAAATAACATGGAATGAGAACAGTGTGTGTTTGTAGAATCCCAGAATGGTCTGGGTTGGAAGGGACCTTAAAGCCCATCCAGTGCCACCCCCTGCCATGGCAGGGACACCTCCCACTGTCCCAGGCTGCTCCCAGCCCCAGTGTCCAGCCTGGCCTTGGGCACTGCCAGGGATCCAGGGGCAGCCACAGCTGCTCTGGGCACCCTGGGCCAGGGCCTGCCCACCCTGCCAGGGAACAATTCCTGCCCAAGATCCCATCCAGCCCTGCCCTCTGGCACTGGGAAGCCATTCCCTGGCTCCTGGCCCTGCAGCCCTTGGCAATTGTCTCTCTCCATCTTTCCTGCAGGCTCCCTTTAGGTACTGGAACACTGAGTTGACACTAAGGTCAACCTGGAGCCTTCTCTTCACTGAATCTACTAAGAAAATTCCCATTAAATGTTTTGCTCATGGTATTTTCTGGTATTTTAATTAGGATATATGAAATTAGTCATATCTGATGGAGTTTTATATTTAATCTTTCTGTCTGTATTCTCTAATGAGTTCATCTCCTTTCTGTCGTCCATTCCACAAAAGCTAATTCAGGCTGAGCCACTCACTCCCGTGGCTCACCCATTCTGTGTTTTGATTCCTAATGGTGGAGTTGTGAATATCGTGTTCCAGTTGCTGCCTCGTGGGCTGAGGTCTCCTGCTCTTGGCTCACCCTCTGGATTGATGTGGAATGAGCTGTGAGCGGGAGCTGCTGCCTTCACGCTGCTTGCTTTGGTCGCACTCTCCCGAATGACCCGGGATCAATGCCCTGTAACCTCCCGAGAGCAGCTCACAATGGGATATTCATAACCCTGGCCCACAGAATTAAAACTGGCAGTGGCAGCCTGGCCTTGGAAGTCTTAAAAGGCAGAGCTTGCTTGCTGTGAAGGAGATGCAGTAATGGACTGGAGGGAGGATATCCATATCAAAGCACCACCTTGTTAGCAGGGTGTCTTTCTAGTGCTGTTATACTTTAAGAAATAATGAAAGAAAGTTCTGCCTGCCTGTTTCTTCCAAGCTGCAGCCATCTCCACAGTGATACTGAGGTTTCAGTGCACTGAAATGTGCACTCACTCCCAATTTAAGAAATGGGGCTGTTTGCACTGTGATTATCGAGAGCAAATTAAGCCTTTATGACCCCTCCTTTTTTTATTTAATGTTGGTTGTGTGAGGATAAAACATGCAAAAAGCACATTCATGAAGATCACTTTGAGGGGGTTCAGAACAATCAGTGGTAGCTGCTAAAAACAGCCTGTCATGCATTTCAGTCATCTCTTTTAACATTTTTGATCAGAAAGCCCCACAATGTAGCAAAGTGTCTCAGAAATGGGGTCAAAAAGAGGTTACTTCATCAGAGTCAAAATGATTAACAGCAAAATGTTTGTTTGCTGCAAGAATCATCCTAAAATCCGTCTGGTTTCCACTCCTAGTTCGGGAATAAAGTGTGATCTTGCCAGCTCTCAGCCTTTCAGTCTCTGCCCTGCCGAGTGTCGGAGAGAAGAGTCTGTTTTAAGTCTTCTCCCCTTGAAGTTACTCTGCAGTGCAGCAAAACTATACCAGCACGGCATATTGCTGCTGCACTTCTCTCCTTCCCCCTCCCACCCTCTTTTCCCAGATTTTTGTGGGCTTTGGCTCTGCAAAAGGAGCTGAAACCCCTTTGGACTGCGGCACTTCACGCGGAGCTGCTGAGAAACAAATGCTGCAGCTCAGGGGAGCTGCTGGAGGGAAAGCTCCCTCCAAAGCCTTATCTGTGCCACAGGCACCTCGTCAAAGGTGTCCCAGGGTTCGTCTTCCCTGCTCCTGGGATGTGTCCCTGCTGTACAGTGCGTGCTGCATGCACCTGGAGCAGCTGCTCTGGCAGAGTGATCCACTCAAAAAAAGGAAAAATCACTTGGTTTGTCAAGAAAAAGGTGAGAAGGCATGTTGGGTGTTTCAGGGGGAGGCTGGGAGGCAAGGCTGCAGTTTTTTCAGAATAAAAGGGGATAGACTTGGTCATTCTGCACTCATCTGACTCTGCTGTGCCTGAGCTCCCTCAGGCCTCGGGAGCAGTTTTGACACAGCAGCACTGTGCTCTGTCCAGAATTGGCTCCTGAGGCTCTCAGAGGGAATTCCTGGCTGTCAAACAACATCAGACCTGCTCAGCCAAGTGCTTGGTGTCACTAGCAAGGCCCATGGAGCCAAGTATGGAACTCCTGATGGCGTTTCCTTACTCACATCATCATCCTAGAATCATGGAGTGGTTTAGGTTGGAAGGGACCCTAAAGCCCATCCTATCCCACCCCTGCCATGGGCAGGGACACCTCCCACTGTCCCAGGCTGCTCCCAGCCCCAGTGTCCAGCCTGGCCTTGGGCACTGCCAGGGATCCAGGGGCAGCCACAGCTGCTCTGGGCACCCTGGGCCACCCTCACAGGGAGGAATTTCTTCTCAATATCCCATCTATCCCTGCCCTCCTTCATCTTAAAGCCATTCCCCCTTGTCCTGGCACTCTATCCCTCTCCATCTTTCCTGCAGCTCCTTCAGGCCCTGCCAGGCCACACTGAGGTCACCCCAAAGCTTCTCCTCTCCAGGCTGAACACTGTGATTATTTTTTATGCATCTCTCAGGTGAGAGGCAATGGCGGAGGATTTAGGGCAAGAACAAGCTCTGTAATTATAAAATAAAAGCTGTGTACTCTGTTGCCAGTTTGGGTGAGACAATGAATGAAAATTGGTTCTGAAGTACATGGTGCTGAAAACAAATTTTAAACAGCACTTCCATCACTGACTAGGAGAGGGGATGTGTGATGTGCAGCACCTCTGTGAAATCTTCTCCTACAAAGTATTGAGCTCCTTCAGGTAGTTCAATGTTCTGCTGATTGATCCAGGAAGATCTTGTAAAACAATCGGTGTCACAGGCCAAGGAGGCGGCAAAGAAACTCCGGTGCAGACTCTGACAGAATAAGGCAAAGCAGAATAACAGGGTGCTGAATTTGTAACTGACAATTGCAGTTCAGGAAAGTGATCTGTGAGTCTCTGGCAGTTTCTGTAAATCCTCAGTTCCCTGGATGTCAGGCAGCCTGAGAAAGGGGGCTGTAAGAGAGGCTCAGGGCACTACTTCTCCAGCATGTGGGGCTTTGGTGTGCCCCCATCCTGGGGGCTCTGTACAGGGCTGATCTCCACATCCCAGCAAGGATATAGTGGAGTTAGAGAGCAGAGAAGGGCAAATAAAATGGGAAAAGATGGAAAGGTCATGCTACAGAACATGAGACTTCTCAGTGTTTTGGAAAGAAGGCTGAGGGGGAGAGTGTGGCTGAACTTTGGGAAGTCACAGAGGCAGAAGCTGAGGTCAATAAAGAGCAGCTCCCAGAGTCAGAGACCTGGCAGTTCTGGGTGAAACCACAGGAGGGAGAGTGGCATAACATCACTTGCAGAAGGAGATCAGGCAAATTCACAAAATTCAAGGTAGATCCTACCTGGAATGATCAGGAATGTTGCCCTGATGCCTTCACCCAGAGCCTGTGGAATGGCCCAGGCAATGGCCAGGTTTCTGTGCTGTCCCAAGCACCCTGTGCAGTGTCAGTGGTGGGCACAGGTGGCTGTGCTCCATCAGCTGTTGGTGCATGGCACAGTGGGACGTTCCTTGTTAGCTATGCAAAGCTGTATAATTACTGAAATGCATGCAAATAGGTTAATTAGGAGAGGAATTAAAAATGCGGCATTCAGCTTAGCTCACGGTAGGTTCCAGCTGGTAATTTGTGCAGGGAAAAGGCCACGGAGCTGGCTCCTGCCAGCTGAGGGGATGGGAATGTCACTCTGTGTGTGCACAGAATGGTGAGGGCTGGAAAGGCATTGCCCCTCTCTCTTTTGGAGGAAAGAGGTGATGGGAGGGCAGAAAAGCTAAACTGGACCCTGTGGTGGTTGTCAGTGGAGTGAGCCACGAATGAGATCTGTTTGAAAAACAATGGAGCATGTGAACTTAGGAACTTCAATTTCTGTATCTGTCATGGAGTTCAATACTGGTGCCATTCAGTAGGGAAACTAATGCAAGGTTAAGGATTTAAGTGCCCAGCTTTATGTTATTTTCAACATGCTTGTTCATGGCTGAATATAGGACTAACATCTGGAAGATATTTGGGAATTTTGCAGAAAAATATTGTGACACAGCCTAGTCACATTTGTATATAAAAGTATAGCACTACTGGTAGGATTTTCTGCAAATAGAACCCTGTTTTGTAATGTAAAAAGTGCCTTTCAATTGTTCCATCATTTATGGAGAGGTGAATAAAGCAATTTCATACAAACAAATCAATATGAGCCATAAATTATAGCAATACTATGATCTCTTTGACTTTCCTCTGTGCACAGATAACAAAGCCCAAACCAGAATTCCATAGGATGAGGGAAGTCTTGAACCTTAAATGCGAAAAGGGAAGATGGCAAAACCTGACTGGCAGTTTCTGAGCCAAGCTTAACCTTGTTTTCTGCTTTTGTTGCTCTTGGTTTGCAGGTTGCAATTAGCTGATGCCATTTTGAGGTGTAAGTGGATCAAGGTTTTTCACTGGGGTTACTCAATTTTCCTTGAAAATATCTCTGGGTTAAAGGTCCTTTGGGTTGCAGGTGGAACAGTTTGGCTTTACTGTGAGTAAAGGAGATGCTGGGAGGATCCAGCTCTTTAAGGGAGGATCCTTAACGCCACTTCTGCTTCTCCAGCACCATTCTCATCAACAGCTCTTTGTTATCTCCCCCAGAGCTGGGTGCTGTGGAGCCTCCAGTAACAGGGGCCTGACTAAAGGCCCGTTTTGGCCTTGGCTGCTCCAGCAGGATTTCACTTGTTATTAGCAAGGAGTGGGGATGCATCAGCACTAGCAATGGTCCGTGCCAGGCACGGGATTTCCCCGCTGTGTCACCAAACCCCTCTTTGAGTGGGGTTTTTGGGGTGGTGCGGGGAGCCTGGCTCTGGTTTGTGCTGTGGCTCTGCTTGTTGGGAGCAGCAGTGGAGCTGCTCTTGCAGATAACAACTGGTGTGAGAACCTGCAGAAACCTTCCTGGGCTCTGTGGTGATGGCTCTTTTTATTTTTCCCCTTCCTGTTGAGAAGGAAGGCTCAGCACAGAGGACTGGATGTGCAGTTGGTTCAGATCACTGCAGTTCCACAGGAGCCAGCCGAGCTGAGCTGATTTACACAGAGCGTGTCCAGAGGCGCTCCCAGCTGATGGCATTTTCAAGCAGTGACATTTAAAATGAATCAGTGCCACTGTGATGGCATTGCTCTCCATCGGCTCAGGAGCACAACAGCTTCTCCAGGAAGCCAGGTTCTGATAAAGCTCTTCCCACTGAATTGTATGTTATCTGGTGAACAGGTTTTTTTCTAATAAAAAGCCAGTTTCCCATCAAGTGCTTATACCAGGAGCCATAGATAATAATTAAAAAAGAAATAGTTTGACCTTTTACGAGAAACGCTGTAAACTTTTGCAGCAAAATATTGATTTTAGTGTATTTGAAGAAAAAGAGTTCCAGGATTCACCTTTAGTGGGAGAGAAAGTCAGAAGCTCAGGTGGAAACATCTGTAGTCAAAACCTGTGCCCTTCAAATGTTCTGGCTTACAGTAGTTTGAAGAAATAGTTCTAAATATGGGTTTGAAACAAAATATCAGTTGAGTACAGTCTAATTAATATGATTTTCAGGAGATTCCAGAACACTGAGGTTGTGGATTCTCAGCTGTGAGCATTCACTGGATACCCTGGCAGTGGGAGAACAAAGCAAAGGGACCTTGGGCAGGAGCCCCGAATGTGCTGCTTCCAGAAAAGCTCTGGGAAGAGGTGCAGGAGGAGAAGAGGAGCCCTGTCAGGTTAGTCCTGAGATCTCTTCCACAACTGCAAGGGAAATCCACTGATACCACAAACACATCAGCTTGCTTTGTCCTGAATGTTATTGATAAAAACAAATTTTATATGAATAGGATTGGAGCTCTCTGCAGCACAAGACTGAAACTTTACCAAGATATCAGTGGGATATCAGTTGAGCCTCCAGGTAATTTCCTATAAAATAAAGTTTCAGGGTTGTGGCTGACAATCAGTACTGGTTTGCCTTCCTCCAAACCCCTCTCCTTTTTTTTTCTTTAATTCAGACCAAAAAGTCTGCCCAGTACATGTCAGTAGCTTTTCCTGCCTTTTAACTTACACATTATCTCTGTCTGTGCTGGTTTTGCATGCATTCTTCTGCATCTGTAATCAACTAATTATCTCTTATATCTTCAGCAGATAAGGCAAAGAAAAATTAAATTAGAATGAAACAGTAACAATTCTTCTAAAGATCAAAGTGTAATGATAACAACAAATTCCAACATGCAGTGTTGCCTAAACAGCATGGACTTCATGTGGCTTTTCTGTGGTCCAGCTGAGTATTTTGAATTATTTCCAGTGTAAGATACCCCAACCTCTGAGTAAAGTGAGTGGAAAAAATACTAGAGGTGTAAGAGTTCCACTTATGTATATATTAGTGTATTGATTTGTCAAGACAGCAGTTAACACAGGATATAAAATATTTCAATTTGCTGCTTTTTTCATTGCCTAAAATTCAGCAATGCCCTGCTGTGAGTGATACTTGGAGAGAGAAGGGCTGTGCAGCAATGATTTAGGGAGAAAATGGGTGCTCCACAATAAAAACAACCCTCTTGGGATGGAGTTGGCTCTCCTGGCACGTGACTGAAGAAAAACCACTCCTGTATCAGTCTGAAATTGAGAGTTTGAAATCAGTGCTTCAGGATAGGATGTGGTTTGGGTACAATGTGCAGGCAATGTTCCTCTCTGTGAGACCTCCAACATTAAAGCAAAGATATCTCCGATATATTCGAGTTTCCAAGAGTTTCTGTCATTGTTATGCATTTCTAAACTCTGGTTATGACAAGCCAAGCACTTGGCCTCGATTCCTCTCTTCCAGAGAGAGCCATTCACATTCAGGTCGTGTAGCAGAGATGCAGCAGCTTTGTTACACCAGTCCAAGGTGTCTGGGAACGTTATTAAAACTCATAAAGTCCTTAGAGAGATTGAGCCTAACTCAGGTGTGATTAATCGTGGGCCCAGCCCTGACATCACACCTGGCCAAGCACCACAGGGCACCTCGGGGGCTGAGCCAAAAGTTTCCTCTATGTCCAACACACAACCCAGTGATTCTAGAAAGGTTCATACCTGAAAGATGTAAGGAGATTCCTCCTGATCTTTTTGGCATGTGGGAGGAAAGGACCACTTTTCCTTTTCCCTTGGACTGCAGCACAGCTGTGTGTGGTGCCAAGTGCACTTTCCAGCAGTGCAGAGGTGCAGGGCTCGGACAGGCCTGCAAAGGGGCCGTGATTGCTGTGTGAAAGGACAGAGGAGCTCTGAGGCACTCTCCAGCCCTTCGGAGGGCCCTTCCCAGAGGCTGTGTTTAGAACACTCTAGAAATTCTGCAGGAAAGGTTTTGTTCTCTGCATTGCTTGGTGATGCTTCTCCGTTAAATATGGGAAATTCAAAATGAAGCTCGCTTTTGATACTNTAAAACTGTGTGAAAATAATCTGACTCCAAGGTTAAAACCTGATCTTTTTGGCATGTGGGAGGAAAGGACCACTTTTCCTTTTCCCTTGGACTGCAGCACAGCTGTGTGTGGTGCCAAGTGCACTTTCCAGCAGTGCAGAGGTGCAGGGCTCGGACAGGCCTGCAAAGGGGCTGTGATTGCTGTGTGAAAGGACAGAGGAGCTCTGAGGCACTGCACGTCTCCAGCCCTTCGGAGGGCCCTTCCCAGAGGCTGTGTTTAGAACACTCTAGAAATTCTGCAGGAAAGGTTCTGTTCTCTGCATTGCTTGGTGACGCTTCTCCGTTAAATATGGGAAATTCAAAATGAAGCTCGCTTTTGATACTGGAAAATGAGGATCCTGGTGGAGATCCCTTTTTTTTCCTAATATATATGGCTATACTGCATACAGTAGCAGCCATGCCATTGTTCCATGCAATGAATTTGCATTTAGTGTGTGATACAACCCACGAGTGAGGGAGCTGGACAACTTCCCACATCATTACGGGATTTGTTGGTGCCTTATGCACAGCATCCTATAGACACTGAATGAACAGCAGGGATTTGCCTGCAGAAGTTTAGGCCAAGTGCATAATCAGACATCTCCCTCTGTACAACTACAGGGCATATCCTCATTTGTTCTGTAGCTCTGGGAGGCGGAGGAGTTTGTACAGCAGGCTGGATGCTATTCAATAAAATATTCTCTCAGAAGCACATACTCCGAGGCAGTTATTGTGCAAACTGATTTTTATCTGAATGCCAGGGCACTTCATCTGGCCTCTTTCCCCGCCTGTGTGAAGGTATTCTCTTTTATAAAACTAAAGATGAAATTAAGATCGGGATAACCTTTTGGAGGAATGATAACGAGGTCTCTTTTCTGAAAGATGATGTCACAGAAAAATCTGTAAGGGAGCATTTATTAGAGTGAGTAGATTTACAGCTGTCCCTGTTTGAGTCCTGTCTGTTCCAGTGTTGCCCTTTCTAAAAAAGAGCTTACAAGGAGGCTGGAGAGGGACTTTTCCCAAGGGAAAAGTGACAGACAAGGGGGCATGGCTTCCCACTGCCAGAGGGCAGTGTTGGATGGGGTACTGGGATGGAACTGTTCCCTGGGAGGCTGGGGAGGCCCCTGGATCCTTGGCAGTGTCCAAAGCCAGGTTGGACAGGGCTTGGAGCAGCCTGGGACAGAGGAACTGGATGAGCTTTGAGGTCCCTCCCAACCCAACCCATTCCATGATTCCCTGGTACTCCTGTGCTGCACCAAACAAGAGTGTGCATGCAGGAAAAGACACGTAATGGATCTGGCTGAATAAAAGGGAGTTCTTTGCCTCTGCCATCATCTTGGAGCTTGTAAATGTAACCACTGCAAGGTCTGCCTACAGCAGTGTTGTAGCTCAGAACAGAAGTCTGATTTTGGAGGAATCCTCTGAGAGTCATCACTGAGACACTCAGGCTGACAAGGCAGAGTGGTCTGTGTGTCAAAATTGGGTACTTGGCACCAACTGATCTATTTGAGGGAGACATCTGCTCTTTTCAAGTCATCCTGCATCCTCCTGTAGTCACGGATTTCTGGGGGCTTTTGAGCTGCTACAACTGCTCATACCTTAAAACTGTAGGAGCTGTCTTGCAATTCAATTTCCTACAGCTGTAAACCCATCCAAAGAAAAATAGTAGTGTTCAGAGGAGCACAGGTCAGTTCAGAGACAAGCTCCAACTTTTTTTTTTACTTATTCAGAGCTTGGAAAGTCTTTGACATTGCTGTCTCTTGCTTGAAGCATCATGTTCTTTGATCTTTATGTTGTCTCATCTTTATCGGCTCTGTTACAATTGCTCTTGCTTTTATTGCATCTGTATTTTTCCTTATGATAAGTTTTGTAGCATTATAAAATGTCTTCAAGAATTACTTTATTGTTTCAAGCCCTCAAGACACTTGTCTTTACTCCACAATCTGTTATTACCTTCAGCGTTATGCTACCTCCCCTCCTGTCTCTGCTGCAGTCTCAGCTGTTGCTCTTTGTGTTTCTGCACTGTGGCTCCCCTCTTCTCCACACTGACAAATTAATTTTCAGTCTTTCCCTGTGTATATTTTTCTCATTCATTACTTTTGTTGTCAGCTTCATCCTAGAGTTCTCAGGCTAAAGCTCAACACACCAGCCAGCTTCCCTGCAAAGAAATCAGATTACTCTTCCCACCTCAGACGGACTCTTACCAGACCCTGAAACAGCCTTCTTAGAAATTCCACGAGTTTTTCTCTGCTGTCCTGCAGATTGCAATATGATCATCTCTTAAATGAGATCCAAATTTTGTGTCTTTACAAAAGATTGGACTGGCTGTGAGGGGTTATCACACAAAGCAGTTCAACCCTGGATTAATGAGCACCAGTTGAAAGCAGCAAGGGTGATTTTGTGGGGAAATGCAGAGCGTGGCTCATGTGTGTTTGTCACACAGCACCCAGCCCCGAGCTGGGGAGCCCATCAGGGAGCTCTGTGTCAGGAATATCTGGTGCTGAGAGGAATGCAGGCAGTCTGTGCACACAGGGGCAGGGCAGTGCTGCTGTGTGCCCATGTTTGTATGGAGAGCAGGAGGCTCAGCCTCAGCAGACAACTGCAAACACGCTCTGAAGGAATATTGCTTCACTCAGCTCATAAAGGAACGCACTGCTGTTTGTGCTGCTACCAACACTAATCAGTTTTACTTGTTTGAGGGGAGCAGATTTGTTTCAAGACCTGTCAGTAAGACTCAAAATGTTGGTTAACATGTATGTGTGGTGAACTGGAGCCTGGATTTATTACAGACATGAATTAAAAGGCTTCTAGATTTTAAGACTTCAATATATTTTTTTTTTCCTGCCTATCCCCTTTCAAATGCCTGTGACATCAGCATGCTGAGAATGCTCTGAGTGGATTTAAATCTTTATTTAGCTGGATCTTCTGCTTTGTCCAGGGAATTCTACAATGAAATATGTCAAATTTTTCCCATTAGTGTTGTGCAGATTGAAACACAGATGCTGGCTGTATACTGTGATCTAAATCTCTATCAGATGGTCTAATCTGGCTCTAGTCTTCACAGAGACTTTCAAAAAACCCTTTAGCACTTAGGTTCTGATAGGGCAGCTTTAAGACTTGTTAAATAGGTTACCAAGCTCCTGTACCCAGCTCTCACTTTTTGCAGATTAGAACAGTGACAGCACTGGGGGAAGGAGCCCCAGTTTGTGCTGAAGGATGAGGGAAGGTTTGAGATGGTGATAGCCAGTGTGGTGGAAAAATCAGAGCTCTATCCTGAACTCAGCAAACAGCACTGCAGTTTTTCTGCACCACTGATATTGCAACTGTTTCTTGACAAATCCCTTTATGCTCTGTATTGAAAACAGCCTCATAAATAGAGCTCTTTTATGGGGAATTCAATAGATTTCTTACAATTCACACTAAGTCATTAAAATAGCTTTGGGAGGTGCATACCGAGAATATGACTGCTGTGGTATAAACCCTCTGCACCTTTTGGTAAAAACTCTGGTATCTTCAGGAGGGAAAATAAAAATAAATGGCAGCAGAGCAAACAAACTGTGGAATATCATTAGAGTTATAATTGATGCTATTGCTGTTCCTGCAGCTCCGACAGTGTGATCACTTTGGATAAGTATTTTATTGAGACTGAGAGCCTGAATCTCCTGTTCATTTATATTTAGGAACTGAATTGACGCATTTTAAAAATAGACATGGTTAATATTCTGAAATAACAAAGAATATGTGGAGTTCAAGGTGTTCTGAACTGCAATACAAAGAGGTTGCCTCTCTGAAAATTAGAGAGGATCAATGTGTGCATGTACTTTGTTATGTTAATGGATGCTTCGAGCAGCACCACAAATTACTGGATGTCTAGCAGACTCCTGGGATTGCTTTGAGTATTTTTGATGCTCTTCATCAATCTGTTCAGTTATTCCTCTCAGTTTCTGAGGGCAGCTTTCAATGCTGCAAATTAGATCTCCTGTTTGAAAGGAATCATGTGTTTAAAAAGATAAAGACAACCCCAAAATCTGGCCCAGATTTAAGATTATTTTTCCCTTTCTTTGCATTCCATCCTTGTCATCATTCCAACCCGCATCTGGGAACAGTGCTGCAGATTTTTGAGCTTGGGATATTCCCTCTTCTCATTCAGATGATGTATGGATTGTACAGTGCCTTTACCTTTGGGTCATGCCTGCTACACCCTCACATTTACACTAAAGCCTGAGATTAACTCATGCAGCACAGTAATCGTGGCGTTCAAAGGCACCGTGTGCCTTGATGGTACACTGTGATAAACTGTAATTTTAATTACATGCTAGCCAGAATTTTGCTCTTTGGCATTGCTCAAACAATGTTCCTGTCAGTTTAGTTTAAACTGGCATGTCAGCTTAGGCAAAGAAGGGAAGAGTGAACAACAGAAGATGTTCAATGATCTGTGGCAGTGGTCTTCCCAACTTGGATTTGGGGCCAGAGATTGGGATGGCACCTAGTGCTGTCTTGACAGATTGCATTATTAGGTCACCTTGCAGAAAAGTAATTTAACTTGTTAATGAGTTGTGGGATATTTCAATTATCCTGGTGTCTGGGAGCCTGGAGCCTGCCTGGGACATGTCTCCACTTTCGTTCTTGCAACTTGATTTACCCAAAAGCAAGGCAGGCTTTTTGATGGTTTAAGGCATTGATGTCAAGGATTTATTTGATTGGTAATTGGTCCCTTACTAATGAAGAGCAGAACAAGGGGGAGCACAGTGGTGCATCCCTGAGCCCGCTGGTGCTCCAGCTCTGAGAAATGATTTCCATGGAGCCACATTCTTCAGACACAGCAGTGTCAAGGTTGCAGGGAAGGGCTCCAGCAGGTTGCTTAAACCCACAGAGTCACAGAGCAGTTGTTTTGGGGCTTTGCTCAAGGATTGTTGTGAAGAGCAGTAGTGACAAGAAACCTTTAACTAATACCATACAAGAACAGGAAATTTTCCACACACGCACCTTTGCAGAAAGGTAAACTTCTAGTACAAAGCACTGCAAGTACCTGGGTAAAAAAGGTATTTGGGGCAATCCTGGGCACACCTACAGGCTTTGGGTGGAGAGGGGAGTGAGAGCAGCGCTGGGAGAGGCCCTGGGGCAGCTGTGGGGCAGAGCTGGCCCTGCCCCGGCCGCGTGCGCTGGGACCCCAAACCCCCCTGCCCTGGGCTGAGCCCAGCGGGGCAGCAGGGGAGGGGGGATTCTGCCCCTCTGCCCCTCAGGTGAGACCCCACCTGCAGAGCTGCCCCAGCCCTGGGCCCGGCACAGGAAGGGCCTGGAGCTGCTGCAGAGAGCCCAGAGCAGGCCCCAGCATGAGCAGAGGGATGGAGCAGCTCTGCTGGGAGCAAAGGCTGCCACAGCTGGGATTGCTCAGCCTGGAGAGGAGAAGCTCTGGGCTGAGCTCAGGGTGGCCTTGCAGGGCCTGAAGGAGCTGCAGGAAAGATGGAGAGAGACAATTGCCAAGGGCTGCAGGGCCAGGAGCCAGGGAATGGCTTCCCAGTGCCAGAGGGCAGGGCTGGATGGGATCTTGGGCAGGAATTGTTCCCTGGCAGGGTGGGCAGGCCCTGGCCCAGGGTGCCCAGAGCAGCTGTGGCTGCCCCTGGATCCCTGGCAGTGCCCAAGGCCAGGCTGGACACTGGGGCTGGGAGCAGCCTGGGACAGTGGGAGGTGTCCCTGCCCATGGCAGGGGTGGCACTGGATGGGCTTTAAGGTCCCTTCCAACCCAAACCATTCCTTGATTCCAAGCCTGTGGCTGATCTGTTTGTAGCTATAAATTACTTGGTTTCACATGAATGCAGAGAGAACCACTTGAGCCTCCTCCCGAGCTCGTGCTGCCTGCAGAGAGCTGCACTGATCCTCTGCCAGGAGTGGCCTTTCAGCAGCTCAAGGATTATTTCAGCCGGAGATGTCCTGAGTGTCTGTGCTTCATCCTGCTGAAAACTGTTTCACCTCCGTGCTCTAAGATCGCTCAGGTCCCCATCCCATTAATGTCCAGTGCTCAGAGTTATGCTGGCTAAGGGCACAGGCTGCTGGCACAGCACCCCTGAGCGTGGCTATGAACGCCCCGAGCGTTACTCAGGGGCTCAGAGGAGAGGTGGCCCCGTGCTCCTCCCTGCTGAAGAGGGAGCAGCGCAGAAAAGTGAGATCAGTATGAAGAAAGGAGGCAATAAGCATAAAATCAGGGCAGGCTTAGAACTGAATGAGGGCTTTGGGGAAGTTAAAGGGAAAAGGGATGAAGCAGGGGCAGAACCAGCCTGGATTTTCAGAAAAGGTCAGCAGTATAGTGTAGTAACCTGTGCCTCTGCCTCTCAAGAAAATGAGATTAAAGAGCTCTATCAGAGCTCTGGATGATAACACTGTACAGCACAGTGGCTTTGGGCAAGAGGGCCCAAGCCCTTGTGAATTCTGAATAAAATAGCAGAATTGTACCATTGCCAATTTCTGAGAGTCTCTGAAGGCATTTATTTTGTCTGTGTGTCCTTGGTGCAATCTACAGGGGCACAGTGTGTTAGGGGAGTGATGCCGAAATGGGTAAGAAGGCACCCAGGGGCTCATTTAGAAAAGCAATGCATCCCCTCGAAATAAAGTACTATTTTAGTAGAGGTAAAAGTGATACTTTTCCATTTGTCTGCCTGAAATTTGGATGAGAGATTATCTTTTTCTGGTTTAATTATTCACTTTTATTACCTATTTTGCAGACTCTCATTCAGTTCTGACAAATGGTCTTCAGTAAAAGGAAACTCCTGCTTGTCATAAAGATTTAGTTCCTGGGAAAGACGTGGTAAAAGCTGAGGCTGAGTGGAGTGTTTATTTCTGAAAAGCAAGGTGTGAAGGGATGCTTTCAGTTAGGATATGGGGAGGCTGCTTTTCAAAATGAATCCATATGAAATGGGGATTTCTAGAACAATCTTGAGAAAGATATTTAACAGGATGTCTGGGCGCTCACTGAACTTTAATAGGTGCTAGATGCTTAATCTTTTAAAAGTAATATTTGAGAGAGGGAGAAATATAAAAGAGCAAATCTAGCATATGGTTGGCTGGTTAGCACTTGTTACTGCAAGGCTGTTTCTGCTGTAATGTTCCTTCCTGCCAGACTGTGAAATCTGAGGAGTGAGGACTTTCTTAGAGCCTTTGAGGGCCCTACTCAGCCTTTTCCATACTACAGAAGTGGAAAGACAGCAAACTTTCTTGTTTTCAAAGAGGAGTCAGAACTGAGCAGTCCGTGGCAGGAATTTGGGCTGAATTTATTGTGCCATGGGCTTTGCCATCCTCCCTTTCTTTGCCCACCCTGGCCTGATCCAGACCATTCTGAGGTCAAGGCCAGAGCTTTTCATCTGAGGTGGACTTTTCACCTGAGTCTGCCAGAATCTCAGGCTCACCCTGCAGCTGCACAGAGCCCACACCTGTGGAAACTCTCCTGTGCAGCTGCTGAACATGGGAAAGGCGAGGTTTCCACGATGGAAAAGCAGACAGGAGGAATTCTTCCTGCTTTTGACATTATTTTGTTTCATCCATGATGCAGAATGGAGTGAAGGTTCCATAGTGTGACCACACTTCTGACAGTGACCACAGAGGTGACTGTGTGGCCAGCAGTGTGGCCACCTACCTGGCTGAATTAATGCAATTCACATCTCTCCTAGGGGCTGGGTTGGGTTGGTTAGGGTTTTTTCCCCTCCCTGACTTACATTAACATGAAGATTATATATATATACCTATTTATACGATATACCTATATTAACAAGAAGTTTATACTATAGTTAGGTTTTTTCCCTCCACAAAAGGCCAAGTAGAGATCATTAGGTACCTTGGGGCTTCCATGGTTGAAAACAGTTACGAAAGAAGAAAAGAAAAAGAAAATTTCATGTAACTACTTCATTAAAGTGGAGGAACCCTGTTGGGCTGGAATTCTGAGCAGTCACACACAGCACATGTATGACCTTGGCAGCAGCAAGCACTGCAGTGATGTCTCATTAAAGCAGCCTTTGTTAAATCATCTAACCCACCGTTAGTACTTCCTAAGTGCAAGGAATGGAACCTAATCCCTCTGTTCTCCTTGCTGAAGTTATTTCCAAAGGAGATATTCTGGTCTTGGTGTCTCTTAAATTGATTTGTATCCAGCTCAGCCTATGCTCCAAAACTTGACCATGTTCTTGGCATTAAATTTTATATTGAACTAGGCCTGATTCATTTGATTTTGGTAGTGAAAAGTGTGAGTGCTCATTCCTTTTGCAAGTCTCACAGATGCAGTCACATTGCACTGCAAAAACCACCAACAGCTCCTTCTTTTCTCTCTGAGATATGCTCAGGCAATCTCACACATCTCTGACTCGCTTCTCTGACGTTCCTCAGTCAGCTAAGAGTAAAATTAAACTCTGCTATTCTGAAAGATTTTTTTAATTGAGAAAGAAGCGACTCTGAAGATAAACCCAGCTTTCAAAGAAGTAAAATGCCCAAGTGCATCCGATCTGATAAAGTCTTAGGTATGAAGAGTATTTTATTCTTCTTTCCACCTTTATAAGGAATTAGTCTTTTTAAACATTCCTCTACAAAATAGCTCATCTATATATTTTTGATGGCCTAAACATAAGCATTCAGTTTTATTCTCAGACAGCTTGGATAAATACTTTATCTGAACCCTTCAACCACATCTGTTTATAGGCTGATCCCACCAGATCACTCAGGGTGTAAATTCTGATGTTCCATCATCAGCAGTGTCACTAGGGGTTTGATGGATACAAACTGTGCATTCCAGCACACCACAGTTAAAATAAGGAAATAGTTATGATTAAAAACCTTAGAATTGATCTTGGAAAGGCACAAGTGTGTACTGCTGTTGTTATTCTGGAACAGTCACTCAGGGAGTTCCCACTGTGAGTACAGGAGTGCTGCCTTTAAAAATTACTCACCTTAGATCAGACATTCTCCTAGTTCCAGCTCTTCTGCAGTTTTTGAAAAAAGAAAAATAATAAAACAAAAAACTATTGCAAAACTTGGGGAAGTGCAGAGATCAAATAGTTCTCCAGGTCTTTCAAAGACTGAGAACAAAGGAAACCACTAAAACCCTGATTTATTCCATGCAAGTACATCTCTGGTTTCACTATTAAACATACCTCTGTTTCCTACAGCAAAATGGGCTGTCACATGCCAAAAGAAAAAAAAAGAGGGAGAAAAAGACAATTTCATGTCTTTTGAAAGGAGTAGAAGGCTGTAGAGCACATTTTAGAGATATCTTTGCAACCAAAACAGCCCTGCTTGGGGATAATGAAAGCAGAAAGATACATTGCACTGTGTGAAATGGATACTGCCTGTATTCCTAAATGCCCTATAACTAGCCTGGTATCATTTGTACTAATCACATTATCATGTCTGTCTGGAAGAGATGAATGTCTGAATGCAAGGAATTAAACCAGTGATAAATTAATTTTGAATTGTTTCTTTTTGTTGTTCTTGTTCCTGACTGAGAGCAGCTTTGCTGTCACTGTTTGTGAGCAGAAGCGATGGGTTTAGTGGGAACTAAAGGAAAGCTTTTCAGCGTGGACTCTTTTCCCTGTTTCTGCAGTTTTAGGTTAGTTGGGGCTGACAGAAGCTGCAGGAGTGGGATGAAAGCTTGGGAGAGCTGCTCACAGGGATTCCTCTCCTAAGCAGGCAAGCTGTGGATTCCATCTGCCTACAGACTGGGAAAGAGGGAACCATTCTGGGGGTTCTGTTGGGAAGTCAGAGAATCATGGAATATCCTGGGCTGGAAGGGACCCACAGGGATCACTGCCCCAGCCCTGTCCCTGCCCAGACCCCCACCAACCCCACCCTGGGCATCCCTGGCAGCGCTGCCCAAACGCCCCTGGAGCTCTGGCAGCCTCGGGGCCGTGCCCATTCCCTGGGGAGCCTGGGCAGTGCCAGCACCCTCGGGGGGAAGCAGAACCTTTCCCTGAGCTCCACCCTGAGCCTGCCCTGGCCCCGCTCCAGCCGCTCCCTGGGTGCTGTCCCTGGCCCAGAGCAGAGCTCGTGTGGTTCCTGCTCTTTCCTCCTCTAATTGTTACTGTTTGGTAGGAGTCAGGTTATGAGGGGATCTTGTCCATCCTTTTTAACACATGTGAGTGTGCTTTAAAATGATTTTAGTATTTCCAAGACTAATTGCTGTGCTGCTGCAGCCAGTTAAGAGACCTTCCCTACAAGAAGAGCTCTTACTTACCCATGGTATCTCATAGATAGGAAATACTCAGGTAAATGATTAGACTTCAAAAAGATAATTATCATTTATCATTATGAAAAGCAGCCTGATTAGGAATTCATAAACTCAGAATAAATCTGTTCTAGTGACAGACCAAATTTTTCAATCTAACCAGTTCTGTGAGTAATAGCGAGTTGAATTATTTACTGAAGAATTAAACTTGTTTTCACCCAAGATGTTGTAGTTGATTTTATCACTAATTTACCAATAGGTGGGCTTACCAAAGAACTCATCACCCAGCATTATCTTATCAATGTTATGTCATATCACAAGGAAGATAAAAATAAATCAAATCCATTTTGGTCGTGTTTACAAAGTTTTAAAAGTGAATACATGAATAAAAATCTCCCGGCAGGAAAGGAATTATAAAAGCTCTTTGCGAGACGTGCCGGGGTTGTATTTCACTGGAGATATCTCAGGGCAGTGAGCTCTGGTGCCCCATCCCTGATGGGTACCCCACATTCCCTGTGCTTCCCAGGGCTCCAGGGGCTCAGTGCAGCTGCAGTGCCCGTGCCCACGCTGCCAGCCCTTGGCTGGAGGCTGCAGTGCCCTCAGCCTCCAGGGCTCGGTGTGAGACTGGGGATGGACAGCAGGCAGGGCACAGCCGAGCCCCAGCCCGCTCGGAAACGGGGGTGGCTCGGAGGGGCTCCCCAGGGAACCAGGGGAAAGGAGCTGCTGAGAGAGCCACCCACGTTCCAGGTGCTGGCTGCAAACCTTCCTGCCTTGTTTTCGCCCTGGTTTTTTTTAGTCTTCTGATAATTTACATATTTGGAGTCAGATTTTCACACACTTTCATGTAAACTATAGCCAATGTTTACTTAACTGTATTTTCTGGTTTTCATTCCTTTTGTGATAAGAGAAACTTTGATGAGCATCCTTTTTCTCCAGTGGGATTGAAGAGGAAGTGACATGTCCTCCAATCCCTTGTGGAATTGAGAACCCTATAAACTACGAGAAATGTAAATAAAGCTTCTTCTTTTTCCTCTTTCTGCTAAACCTAGCAGGTGTCAGAGTTTCCTTTATTGTGTCCTCTACCGACACACCTTGTCACCAGGGTGTGGCACAGAGGGACGGTGGCACTGCTGCTGCCTGTTCAAGGGCCATGTTCAGCTGTCAGCAGGTCTCTGCCCTCTCTTGCTCTCCCTCCCTGTCAGTTTAAGATGTCTGAGGGTGTGCCCTGTGTTGTTTTGATTGATTTTCCTCTTGGGAGGTTGCTAGAAGTGACAGCAGGAGAATCAGACTTCTGGTGTCATCTTTGTGCTGAGCATGGGCTCCCAGGATCATCGAGGCTGGAAAAGCCCTCCCGGACCACAGCCTGTGCCCCATCCCCACCTTGTCCCCAGCCCAGAGCTCTGAGTGCCACCTCCAGCCCTTCCTGGGACACCTCCAGGGATGGGCACTGCAAACCTCCCTGGGCAGCCCCTGCCAAGGCTTGAGCGCCCTGTCCATGGGGAAATTCCTGCTGCTGTCCACCCTGAGCCTCCCCTGGCCCAGCTTGGTGTCAGGCTTTGGACTAAGGAAAAACATAAACCACTTTTCATTATTTGAAATCCCTGATCTGCATCACATTAGATCAAAACACGAATGTGTTGTAGCTACTGTTGCTGTCAGAGCCTGGATGTCAGCCGGAACCAGAAGAAAACAGAAACAGTTTTGTTGTTTCAACAAGGAAGCTATTTTATTACTGATAGTCCAGAAACAGCCCAGATTGGGTATTTCCAGTTATAATCAAAACCTTACCGTGAACTTTGTATGTGCCTTGAACTGGTTTTGTTTTATTCTTAAGAGTGTCATAAATATTTGTGGCATACACACGCTGAATGATTAGCTGGACTTAAAATAACTAAAGCTTCTCATATAGGAACTAGAAATCTGGAGGGGTTAAGAAACAAGAGAGGAGTTTGTAGAAATTACTGGAATGTCTGAACAAGCACTGGAGACAGCATCTAGAAGGACTCTCTCCTTGAATTCAGAGTTTAAAAATGGTTTCAGTTACTGTTAAATGCAGTGTCCTTCTCATAAATCTAAAAGCACAACCAGCATTCAAATTCAAGTGCACAACCCACCAAAAAAACCCCAAACCAACAAAACCCCCCAAAATAACTTAATAAAAAAAAAAAGACCCAGAAAACCTTTGACCATATATATGTTACACAGATGACAGACAAATTCTTTTCTTATACCTTTGGTCCCCTAAATCATGGAATCATAGAATGATTTGGGTTGGAAAGGACCTTAAAGCCCACCCAGTGCCACCCCTGCCATGGGCAGGGACACCTCCCACTGTCCCAGGCTGCTCCAAGCCCCAGTGTCCAGCCTGGCCTTGGGCACTGCCAGGGATCCAGGGGCAGCCACAGCTGCTCTGGGCACCCTGTGCAAGGGCCTCAACTCCCTCACAGTAAAAAATCTTAATATCCAATCTCACCCTCCCCTCTTTCGGTTTGTACCTATTCCCCCTTGTCCTGCCCCTGCAGTTCCTGAGGAATTGTCCCTCTCTGGTTTCCCTGCAGCCCCTGGAAGGAGCTGTGAGCTCTCCACACAACCCTCTCCTCTCCAGGCTGAGCAGCCCCAGCTCTCCCAGCCTGGCTCACAGGGGAGGAGGAGCTGGGATCTGAGCTCTCTGCTGTTCAGATCTGTAGTCCCACGGTGAACTCCAGACTGGTAGAGTTATTTGGACTGTAAAACTTCTCCAAGACATTTTGATTTTTCTAATTATCATACATTTTATAGTGTGAATTTCACAATCTCATTATCTGCTACTAGCTAAATCTATCCAGACATTAAAATTTGGTGTTTTCTCCCTTTCCCCCATTCATAATTTCTGCTATTTTTTTTTCCTTTCCTGAAGTGCATGTATGAAATATGTATCCACTACTTGCTTGCATCCTTCAGATTACTGCGCTACTTCTTTTTCCAGTACCTGGGAAATGACATCATATTCAAAGCCCGGGTTGCATTTCAGTGTCCAGAACAAAGCCATAACTCCGGAGCCCTTGGAATTCTCGCCCCGAGGGCTCGTGTAAGGGCTGCCTCCAGCTGCGCGCCTCATTTGCACACACGCCTTCCCCCTGCCCAACCAGTGGGGCACAAGCAGGTGACTGTAATTAGTCGTTTGCATTCATAATCACCTCATTTGCACATGCAGTTGGAGCAGCTCTGCATTTCAATCGCAGTGTCTGGTGCAGCGCTGCTCTCTCCCTCGGTGCGTGTGGAGTGAGAACAGCCCTGGGAGCTGGTGGTGTTCGTGCTGGGGGTCCCTGCCTGCCCAGGGGGATGCAGGAGCCCATGGCCCCGGTGGGAGAGGGGGGATCTCTGCCGAGGAAGGCTCCTTCTCCTTGCTGGGCCTCCTGAGGGATTCCCATGTTTGTGCTGACAGTGCCAGGATCATCCACCTGCTGCTCCTTGGCACACCTAGAACGTGCTCCCCTCTCCAGCCACCCCAAAAAGCACAGTCACAGACCAGGCTTCTCTTTAGCCCGTGGTGGAGCTAAGCAAGGGGTCAGGTTTGTCAAATATCAAATACAGAATTGGGATTCCTGCTCATTTTCCCGTGCTGTCAGTGTCTGAAACAGTGTCAGTTTCTGTGAGAGTGAAATAATCCAAAATCTAGGTCAAGTTCATTCTCCAGAAGTCTCTCGAGCATTGTTTTTCTACAGGTTGAAATTATATTCAGGCTCTTCTACATTAGTAAAATAGCATGATTAATGGGAATTTAAAATGCAAAGTGGTATCTTCACTAAACTTTCCAGGTCCTTCTCTGCATATCATTGTCTGGAATCCCAAATCTTGCAGATAAAGTACAATATAATTTCAGAGATTGTAAATCAGTCAAGGGAAGGTGATCATTAAATACATTAAAATGCATGAAAATTACCTAAATGGAAACCATTAGATTAAATGAAGCAGCTACAGTATAATATCCTGATGACTCCAGAAACTTTATTTAGATCATAACTGTACTGATGTTGTGCAAATCCCATGATTAAAGGGAACGTAACACATCTCTCCCTCTGCCTCCCTTTCTTTAAGAATTTGCAATTTCAATTCCTCCACGGCTTAATAAACAGTTACCTCAATAAAGGCTCTTCCCGACGCTCGGCACCAATCTGCATTTCGATGTGGTACAGCATGAAACCTTATCTCAGCGTGGCATGTCTGCAGAAATAACAACGTTTAAATAATGACTGAAATGAGCCATGAAACCCTTTTCCAGCTGAAATGGACACAGTGAGAGATCTTAAGCCTCAGCCCCCGTCACCACTTTGGTGTTTCCTCTCTGAGGCTGACACTCGTCCCTGCTCCCAGAGCCCTGATCAGACCCCATGCACAGCTGGAATTAGTGCTCTGGTTTATGGCTCTTTACCACCCCAATGAATGGCAGTTTTTGGTCTTCATGCTGAGCAGTTTCGTGAAGCTTCATCACAAATATATTTCATTCTATTTCTGTTGGAACCTCCTAGTGAATTATCATTTTCCTTCTCATCTCGGTGGCACCATATTTGCTGCACAATTTGCGGGTTTTGAGTGCCCTCGTGCTTCTTCATGCAGCCCGTGTATTGTACACTGCACGGTTTTCTCAGGGAATCAAAAGGTCAGACTTTCTGCACAAAATCCTTGATCCCTCTCTTGATTTTAATGGCTTGTTTCCTCTGGGGCTTTTCAGTCGTGTACGTCCTGGTGAGACGGAAAGTGGAATTTCAGTTTTTGATGTTCCCCACTCCAAGCTGCTGTCCCTAACCACAGGTGCCCATCCCTGTGTGGTGATTTGGTGTTCCCTCCCACTGCTGAGCTGCTCTTTATTCCCTGGCTCTATCTGCACGTGTGCAGACACTGGATTACAGCTTCTGGGCAATTGGGAATGCAACAACGGCATGTGGGAATAGCTTCCTAATGGAGTCACTAATGGCTCTTATTCCATAACTCATCCCAATTCGAAGGCTGATTCTGATGCATATTAAAATAATGAAATAGCACTGACTGGTCCTTCAGCAATATTTATAATTTGTCATGGTAACGTCGCCGTTTGTAGTGGACAAGGGTTAAACCCCCAAATTTGCTGATGGACACGTGGGACGTGAGTGGCATCAGCACGTGGAGTTCGTGTGCCCTAAAAGCAGGGTGCACTGAGTAATTCCAGAGGGAAGATGGTGAGGGAGGAGGAAGATTAGAGATCAGTGGCCCAGGGGTGCTTTTAGTTGCAGTGGACTAAATTGACTGCAAACTTGCAATTGCAGTTGACGTCAGTGGAAGCTGCCGGTGTCTAAGAAGTTCTCATCAGCTTAGCAGTATTCATCTGAAGACAAAATTAGAAATGTATTCCACATGGTGCCACTGCACGGCCTGTGCTTTACAGGGAGAGCGAGGGGATGTGAGGAATTCAGGTAGAGTTCAGAGAAAGAAGATATAAACCTTTCACAGAAACTGAAAGAGAATAGCCAAGAGGACTTGCAGCTACGGAGGCACAAGAATAAAAAGAGACCAGAGGTTTCTCTGTAAAGAAAAGCTTTAGCCAAACTCCCTTCATATCACACACACAGAATTAGAATTGTCTCCTTTGATTTTGAATTAATAGATCTTTTATGAAGAAAGCAGAGAGAATCAGGGCCGTTTGCTGAGCTACGTGAGAGCTCAGAGAGTGCCATTAGCAAAAGACAAAAGCTCTAAAATTGTGTTGGTTTTTTTCCCCTGCCAGTCTGCAGGAAAAAGAAATTGGCACGTGTTCAGGTCTGCAGGGGCCTGCTGAAGTACCCGTAGTTTTTTCTGCCCTCTGTGATCTGGGGGAGGCATCAGGGGCAGGATGGCAGAGTTCACACTGGGAATTCCCTGGCTCTGAGTTGCTCCCAGTTTGCACCACGCACTGCTGGGCTGCTCCTGCAGCAGCCGCAGCCCAGAGCTGCTGCCAGGAGATGATGCCAGCCCTCTGCTTTGGTCATCAGTGGCATCCTGAGCAGCTTTCCTTAAGGGACTGATAATGGAATGCTGGCACTGTAGTCCCCGGCCCCACTGGACTGCAGCAGTGCTCCCTGTGAGCTGCTGCAGCCTCTCCTGGGGGCAGGAATCACACACTGACCTGTGCTCTGCCAGCAGGAGTGGGAGAGGGATTGGGATGGGGTGCAGTATGCAACTGAGTACTAGAGAATCTGGTTAAAATCCACTGATTTGGGCCCTCATTCCACCCTTTGTCAGGGTCCTCTGCAATGCTGGCTGCTGGTGCCAGAGTTTTGGTGAGCAATCAAACACACTTTTCACTGACGAAAGCAGCTGTTGATGAAGTTTGGTATTTTTAATCACAGCTGAACTTCCAGCTGTTTCCACCAGCATATAAAGGCTGTGCAGCAGCACTGTGGATTTGCTTATCCCCCTCCAGCCCCACTTAGGGAAAAAGGAATTTCTTGTCTGTACAGCAAGCATTCCTAATAATTATTATGTTTGTTTATACTTTAGAATGGCATCCATTAAAAAATGCTGATAGAAAATGAAAATCAAAATTAAAGCCTGTTCTTGTTAGGAAATGCTTATTTTAGCATTTTTGTCCTTTGCTGACACTGAGAACACTCCCTGTTGTGGCTTTTGGGGCACCGCCAGTCCACCCCTACCCACACACCCCTGGCCCAGTGCAGCCCTGACCCTGCTCCTCACCTGGAGCTTCCTGACCCATCCTGCCTCCAACAAGTGCCACCTCACAGGGCTGGTGGGACAGGCCCAGGAGCTGCTGGCTGCACAAAGGGGGGTAGAAGGGCAAGGCTTTGACATTTGGGGTCTGTGGCAGGGCAGGGGCAGGAAGATCAGCTTGTTTCCTAGAAATGAAAGTTTTCCACTACATCCACAGGTGTTATCTGTGTGCACAAACAAGGAGAAGCTTCCTCTGCAAAAAGAAATGTAAAAACCAAAGCTGAAGGCAGAAACTGCTGCTGCATTTGTTAACAGAACCACAGAGATGATGCAAAGGAAGGTAAATTTTACCAGCACAGTCACAAGGGCTGGGCAGTGTTTTGCTGACAGTGCAGGAGTCTGTGAGTCTCAGAAGAGCAACTTTTAGGGAACTTGTCAAGGAAATCCACACTTGCATAGGAACCTTCAATTATGTCTCACCTGATTACTCCAACCAAAGCCTGATTAAAAATTTTAGAAGCTCAATATTTTCTTTCCTGTGATTGGGAGAAACAAGCTGGATGCTGTTCCTGCTGTCATTTTGCTGCCTGAGGAGCAGGCTCTGCTGTGCTGGATTCTGTTCAGTCTTTGGGAAGATGGAGACTGGGAGGGGTTGGGGGTCTTTTGCCCCCTTTCTGTTTTCTGACAGCTGAAGCTGGAAAGCATGGTGGCAGTCCCAGTGACATTAATTTCTTACTGCACCATATTTTAGGCTTATTCTAGAGGGGTGTAAAGCAGTGCCACCAGTTTGATTACTGCTGCAAATGGGCAAAAATGCCAGTACAATCCAGAGGGCCAGAAATGCCAGTCCAGAGGGGGAAAGAATACCAGTACAATCCAGAGGGGTAAAAATACCAATACAATGCAGAGGGGCAAAAATGCCAATACAATGCAGCGGGGCAAAAATGCCCGTACAGTCCAGAGGGGCAAAAATACCAATACAATGCAGAGGAGCAAAAATACCAATACAATGCAGAGGGGCAAAAATGCCAGCACAGTCCAGAAGGGTTGGGTTTGGCCTGGGAGCTCTGCTGGCAGAGCCTCCAGCTCTGGGCCCTTTCCAGGCCTGGGAGCAGACACTGAGCACCCCACCTTCCTGGGCTGGACAAAGATCCTGAAGGACTCGCTGCTCTGGCCTTATCTCACAATGCCTAAAGCACATTAAAGAGGCCATTGGTACATGCTGAAAGGTTTTTAATACAGTCGGAGTTTGGATCCTTCCTGCAGTGCCCTGGCTCCCACCTCATTTCCAAGTGCCACAGCAGCAGCTCCCGGCACTTACAGCCTCTGTATTCCCAGCCCTGCACTGCTGAGGGATTTTTATTCCATACATCATTTCTTAGTTACAGCTGTGTAATCATATATCACGTCTGCAGAGCGTGGCGTGGCGTGGAGGATGTTCTCTGAATAGACACTAAAGAGGGAAAAATCAACACAGAGAAATCTGGGGGCTTTGCTGCACTTAGGCTGAGCTCGTTTCTCAATTCCTTAAAAACCCACGTGCTTTTCTAACAACTGCAGGCCATTTGTCAAGCAAAAAATGTACCTGTATGGATTCAGTGGAGATCTGGTTTTCCTGGGCACTGATGTAGTACGGGGAGTTGATAAATAAATAAATAACCAGGAAAAAAGATTTCTGTCAGCTGTGCAGAGAAATGACACGGGAATGGTCCTGAGTTAGGGGTTGTCATATCTAGAACATCCCCTGTCACAGTGAGCAGTTTCATGCCAACACAAAGCCCCTGACATAAATCATTAGGAGGGGGAGAACCTGAGAGGAGCAGGAACAAACCCATATATCTCAGCTCCAGCCAGCAGCACCGTTTCTGAGACTGAGAGCAGCCCTGGTTTTTATCCTCTCATTGCATCGGCTTCTGGAGAGAGGTGGCATTGACCCAGCCCCTGCTCTATGGCTTAGGTGTGCAATGAAGCTTCTGAGCTCATTATCATCCCCAAGTGCCAAAGGAGGCTTCAGCCAGTCCCATGTGCTGCTGGACTCGGCGCTTTGCTCAGGTCAGCCCTACAGCACTGGCTCCTTGATCCTCCTTCCCTCGGGAGCTGCTCCCTCCTGGATCACGGCTGCTGCTCCCGGAGTCACTTGGAACAGAAACACCCAGGAAACCTCCAGCCCTGCCTCGGGCAGCTCCAGAGGAGAAGCTGTGGACAGGACTGCTAATTTTCTCTGTAGGATTGCTTGTTTTCTAAGAGCCTGGACGTGAGAATTTTGTATTCTAGGTCGTTAGCAACCAAGACAGAGAGAAGAGATTTGAAGATAAGCGAGCAGCATAGGTCATAATGTGTTGGGAGTGGGCAGCCACGGCCATCTGTATTACTTTTCTCCCCCCTATTTTTTTAATCAGCTCTGGCTTTTTTTTTGGCATTTGTGTGTATTTTTGAGTTGCAGAGTGTTCCTCAGAAGAAGGGCCAGTCCCTATCCTGAGGAACTAAATGGGAATTCAAAGGTTTCTGTGTTATTGTTCCTGTGGGTGGCAGGAGATTACACTTGGTTACTCAGGAAATCCCTTCCAGCCCTGTATTTCTTTCCACTTTGAAGAAGATAAGTCAGGGAAAGATCGTACCATGCAGCTAAAGGAATGGGAAACGTTACACAGCAGGAGCCAGCTCAGTCCTGCCGGGCCCAGGAGCCCGGCCCTACATTTAGCAGTACCCTTAACCACGAATTGATGCAAAGATTTGTTGATTTCTCTGGAGCCCTTCAGTGATGTCACAAGGGTGTGGACGTGATTCTTTGGGGACAAACGAGTAAGAGTCATGGAGAGGCGGAGCAGAGCTCGGCAGTGCTGCCCTGTGCCCATCTCCTGGCTGTGCAGGCGGTGGGATGGGATGTGCCACGGTGATGGATCTGCTGTGCCAGCAGGGGCTGTCCGTGCAGGGCAGCCGGCTGGTCCTGCAGCATGTCCAGGAGCAGGACAGACATTCCTGGGGCGTGTGGCGTTTGTCTGTCCTGGGCCGGCTCTGACTGCAGGCTCCCTGTGCAGGGACAACAGGAGCTTTCCCCTGTAGGTGCTCAGGTGTTCTCAGGCTGTGATCCCCGAGGATAACACACACCCTCATTCACACATGCTCTGTGTTAACTCGATTTTCCTTACCTGCTCACCCCATTCACCTGGCTGCTCCGAAATGTCACTGGACAGTACGTAGCTCTAATGCCATGCTTTAAAAAACATAGTATTCACAATATCCCCAGCTCTGCAGTGCTCCTGAGTGGGGAGGTTAGAAAAGCAGGGTGTCTGTACCTCACCACCTCCTCCTGTCCTTCCCCGCCGTGCCCAGGCTCACACAGCCCTGCCCTGGAGCCAGTGCCGTGCTCTGCTACAGAGCTCCCATCACAACAAAGCCGTAACAGTTTTAATCTTATCAGTCTCAGGTAGTGGCAGAAGTCTGTGCAAACTCAAGTCGCTGCTTTCTGACAGTGTCACAGTTCATCCTCATCCGAGCCATCAGCTGTCAGAGAGAGCTGACAGGACACAAAGAGCTGCAGTGAGCAGTGCCAGTTCTGCAGCTGGAGATGATCCTTAACAGACTTTGTCCCCACAGCCCCTCCCAGGAAAAAGCAATTTTTGCTTCAAGACAGTGAAGAAAAAGCAGCCCAAAACCTCATTCTTTACAATACACCTAAGAAACCTTCACTGTTCGTTTAAAAATACTCTGATTGTGTTTTGATGTTTATTTCTGTTTAGTACCTTTTAAAATTTTGATATATATATGATGTCAGAGAACCAGAGAATGGTTTGGGTTGGAAGGGACCTTAAAGCCCATCCAGTGCCACCCCTGCCATGGCAGGGACGCCTCCCACTGTCCCAGGCTGCTCCCAGCCCCAGTGTCCAGCCTGGCCTTGGGCACTGCCAGGGATCCAGGGGCAGCCACAGCTGCTCTGGGCACCCTGGGCCAGGGCCCGCCCACCCTGCCAGGGAACAATTCCTGCCCAAGATCCCACCCAGCCCTGCCCTCTGGCACTGGGCAGCCATTCCCTGGCTCCTGGCCCTGCAGCCCTTGGCAATTGTCTCTCTCCATCTTTCCTGCAGCTCCTTCAGGCCCTGCAAGGCCACCCTGAGCTCAGCCCAGAGCTTCTCCTCTCCAGGCTGAGCAATTCCAGTTCCATTGGATGCACATTATGGTGTGCACAGGCTCCCTAAAAACCTTGGGACAGAAGATTTTTCCTCCATGTTTGTATATATTTTGATTTCCTTTTCAGCATAAGTTGTGTTATGTCTCCTCTTGCCCCACTAGGCCACCATTATATGGGGTACCCAAAAATGAACAGGAAATACAGTTTTTCTTAGATCACAGGGATCACAGAGGCTGTGGAGGTTGGCACTTGTGTGATGCTACTCAGTGACAATGAGCAGAAGTTTTTTATCCCTGGAAACAATAATTTAAAAAAACCCCTTTAAACACCCTTGAAAAAGAATCATTAAAAGTTTATACTCCAATGTGCTTTGCAAGATGTGCTCTAGGTGCAGCAGAAGCTCAAGCAGGTTTTCCAGGCAGGTTTGCTCTCCAGCTGCCATGACTGCACACACAGATTGGGCATTTGGATGTGGAAGTGGACAAGTCCCTTAACTGACAGGTGACATTTCCAAACCAGGCACGCAGACGTGCTCGTGAGCTCTGCATCCATTTGGAAGCCTTTATGATGGGGTGCTTTGTCCTCTTATCTTTGTCCTCTTTTCTTACAGAGGGAGCCCAAGAGCCAAGATATTCATAAGGAACCAAAACTATGCTTAAAGGGATTATTTTCCTGAGCTCTGTCCTGACCTGTGACCTGGGAAAATCAGTTTGGTTTTGGCTCAGAGTCAAAATCAGCCCTGTAATTCCACACCAGATATAAATAAAGGATGTGACTAACAGGCAGAGGTCAGCTGGAAAGGTTATGAATCACTGATACAAGGTGTTATTTTGAATTAACCAATCTTCCATCAGCAGAGCTCCAAGTGTCCATATTCCTTGGAAAAGGTTAAAAATGCTTTGTAACCTGGACTTTTTTTAGAGTAAAAAAATCTTTACATCAGAAGAAAAAAGGAGAGCTGCTTGGATTTGTCCTAAAAAAATTCTTAAAATAAAAGTAGCACAATGTCCAGTTAGGTCATTTACAGAACAGCCACTTTGCCAAGAGCTTTTGATTTTTCTTTTTCTTTTTCTGTTACCTTCTTGTCTGGTATTTTTTAAAACAGGAGATCAGAACACAAGAGCTGGAATGAGACGAGGTGGGACCGAAAGAGGAGAAAGAGGAACGACAGGGAGCTGTGGGGACTGAGGAAGGGAGGATAAGGGAAACTGCACAGAGATGGGAAAAACAAGAGCCAGGGAGCGGGTGGAGGTACCAGAGTGAGCTGAAAGGAACAGAAAAACAAGAAGAAACGTTCATCTCTCTGATCTACCAGACTGTCTTTTTCATTTGCTGTTAAATATAGATAGCAACACACGTCCTACAAGACAGAGAAATAAAGCAAGGCAGAAAAACCCAAATGCTGTGAATAAGTCTTTGGGTTATTCTAAAAAGCATAAGAGGCTTTCAAGTTGCTGGTCTTTTGATTTATGATGATGTTGCTGGGACTGAGCAGTGTCTGTGCAGCTCCACATCTCAGATTTATGAACCCATGCAGTAAACATGATTCCAGTTATCTCTGAAGAATGTTTTGATTTCATTTACAGGGAAGCTGCTCTCACAAGGAGGGCCGTGCTTGCCCCGCTGTCCTAGTTAGGCTTGCTGTGACCTCCTTACCTGCTCCTCGCCCCTCGTGGTGGAATTTATTGCTGCTGATGTGGAAGAGCTGCCCTGTGCCACATCCCAGCTGGTTGGAGAGGAAGGGTTTCCTGGGTGGAAATGGCTGGCGGGGTGTAGGATCTTTAGTTTAGATGCTAATTAAATCTAATGTACCAGCTCTGCTTTTATTGCTATTAATGCCAGGAGTTTGCCCAGCTCCAATTAATGTTAATGTGAGGCAAAAGGAAGAAAAAGGCGTTTTTGACAAGCTTAAAGAAGATTCTGTTAGAATATCTTTGTGTTTCCTCTACTCATTATGTGTTGATATAGATGTAAATGCCTGTGAGAAATGGAGAAAGGAAAATGTAGAGCAATACACGCTTATTTTTGGCTGGGAGTAGCAGTGCTTGTGAGTCAATTTAGGCTCTCTAGCCAAGCAGGCTTGGCAACTCTGGCACTGCCAGCATTTGCACATGCTTTTATCCTGTTGCTGCTGGGGGCTGAGCCTGCAGAATCCTGTAGTCTCAATTTATGGTAAAGTAAATTTAATGTAAGATTGAATGGGAGGCAATAAACTCACAAAAAGCAGGCAGCATGACCTGTTGCTTAATAGCTTTCTCCCAGATGCAGGCACCTGATTCCAGTCCATGCCTGCTCCTCCAGCAGGCATTCTCTTTTTGCAATCAGTTACACGGGCTGCAGCCAGGAATTAATGAAGGCAAAAGGAAAAAAACAGATCTGAATTTCTATTGGAATTCCTCATTTTCCAATTTCACTTTTTAAAATTGGCTTTCAGATTGATAATTTCAGCCTAGAAGAGGAAAGAAGGTCTGTCACTCCAGAGTCTGCACCTCAATGGATGTGAGCAGACTTTGGGTACTCATAATATTCCAAAATGGGTTTTACTGAAAACTGATATTCCTAAAGCAGTAAAGAATGACTGAAAGTGATTCTCTTTCTAAGAAAATGGCCCAAAAGGAAAGCAGCCCAATTAAACTGAACCTTATTGTCTTTGCCTTTGAACAGGTGGAGTTATATGAAACTCACACTTAGGCTTTTGAGGTGTTTTTGGACTAAAAAAGGCTGTTCAGATGGAAGGGGGACATTTTAGTGGCTGAGGTGGATGTCTATGTTGCTGCACATCAGCAGACAGGCAAATGCATCGTGGTGGTGCTGGAGGAGAGGAAAGATAAGAATGGCTTGAAAATAGCTGAATAAAAAAATAATCTGGTACTGCAAGTTAGCACAAGGTTGGGCCACTTACAGCAAAACCAGCATCCAGCCCTTTTCCTCAGGACTGCTCCCTCTGTTCTCAGAGCAATCAGTGGCTCTCAGAACACATCTTGGGCTGGATTTCAGCTTCAGGCAATTCTGAATTCATGATGGCCCAGTAATTCTTCTTTCTGTGTCCAGACTTGCTCTCATTTCACCCTTCTCCACCCAGTACCCTCCAGTTCAGTTGCTGTAAAAGCCATCAGCCTCCACACTCAGCCCATACCTCTCCCCCTCTTGCCAGTTATTAGGAGGGGATAAAACCACCCCAGTGCTGACATTCCAGTCCCTGTAGCCACAGGGGGGGTTTTGAGAGAACACGGTGATTTTTCAGACAATTCTGAGCCTGGCTCCCCAGCCAGGGCTGTGCTGTGTGAGTGACACCAGGCTTTGCTCATGGGCAGAGTTTTAGGTCATTCGGTGGGAATTTAAAAATTGGTGCTGAGGCTTAAGTGTGCTCTGCATACAGAGATGTGACTTTGGGGACCCAGGCAGGGCTGTCTCAGCACTTCTCCGTGGCACTTGGAGGCATCTCCATTGCTTCTGGGAGGATTGTGGGGAGCAGTTTGGCCAAGAGTTGTGTTCCCCCTGCAAATCAGCAGCAGCTCTGCAGAGTGTGCAGTGGCAGCCTTTAAACATCCCTTTGTACAGCACTGCTCAGGTCCCCAGTGCTGCTCACTCTGACTCCAAGTCTTTCCTTCCCTGAGAGTATTTTGTCTGTACAAACTCTTGATAAAGGTCAGATTAATTGAATAAATGAGATGCTTTCTCTTGAGTATTGCAAGGTGAATGCATTTCTCAGTGGGAATATATTTACGGTTGCAGAATTGTCTTTTGATTTGATTTTTCCCTAAAAGAAAACTCACCCAACTATCATATAACCTCTGGGTGTGAATATTCATTAGATAGAAATAGAATAGTAAAATAGAAATTGCTATTTTCTTGTATCACTCTGGCAAAATATTCCTTCCTCCTACCTCTGTTCCCAGTAAACATTCTGTCTGGCAATATAAATAAAATACAGCTGATTCTGCTTTGGCAGTGATGTTCTACAGCAGCAGAGGGGAATTCAGTCAGCTTTACCCTTTGTCAGACTCTGAACTCTTTGCTCATGCAAAGCAAGTGCAGAGTGGGCAAGCTCCAAAGGAGGGGTCAGCCCCCAACCAAAGGAATAAACACCTAAATTGTGCGGAGCATAGAACCCCAGAATGGTTTGGGTTGGGTCCTTACAGCCCATCCAGTGCCACCCCTGCCATGGGCAGGGACACCTCCCACTGTCCCAGGCTGCTCCCAGCCCCAGTGTCCAGCCTGGCCTTGGGCACTGCCAGGGATGCAGGGGCAGCCACAGCTGGATGAATGCTGGATGCCTGGGTAGGTGTCCTGAGAGCTACAGGGACAGAGGAGAACATTTGGAAAATAAAGCAAGAATGGAAATGGTATAAAAAGATGTTGGTTTGTGCTCATAAATGGGGAAAGGAGTGCAGTCGCAGGCCAGGCCCTCCAATAAAACCAGCAGAATGAAAACGATAAATGCCAGACCTCCTGCATTGCCTCATTGCCTTCGTTTCTCTCACTTTATCTGGTTTCTGTTTTTCTACAACTTTGTCATAGTGACTAAATTTGTAATAGCTTGATGCTTCTGGGTACAGCATGGTGATTGCCAGCGTTTCGAGATGAGTGATTCCGAAATTTGTGTTCCTGAAGTTGTATTTTTGGAGCTATTGCCATGTCCAGGGCAAATGCATTCCTTTGTAATGCTCATGTTACCTTCAGCAGTCAGTTCTTTAAGATGAGCATTGGAATTGAGTATTTATAGAGGAAGAAAGGTGGAGAAGAGAAGAAAAATAAGAAAAAATTATGGAGGGCAGAGAACTGATATCTTTAAAGGGTTTTTAAAAACATTTTTAATCCTCTTTTTTAGGGAGTTGGGGGGGGTTTGTTAGCTTTGTGGGGGTTTTTTGTTGTTTTTTTTTTTTTTTTTAAGGTATTTTATTCTTTTCTCTCAGGTTGGCATTAGAAATAGATTACATTTGCTGCACAAAGTTATCTCCTGTAGTAGCAGTGCTACTACTCAATGATGCTGCTTCCAGCAGCAGGTCTGACTTTGTTTCCAAAAGTTTGTTTGCAACCTGCACTGCAAATCATGCTGGGCTACACCTCATATGGAAACAATCAGCTTAAAGGCAATATTTGCAAATTAAATTTTTATTCTGTTAGAATTACATTTTTTGTATTGCTTAAATTTGGTTAGGTTTTTTGTTTTGTTTTGTTTTTTTTTTGGACACATATTCTTGATTAAAGAGAAAAGTCAGTTCTCTAGAGATGGCTAAAAGCACAGCTGCATTTGCTTGGTTCTGCCTTTCAAGCAGATAAAGGATGGGATGTAAGGTGACCAGCCTGAGTTCTGGCTCCTCAGCTAAGGTGGAAGGCAGTGGTTTGAAGGGTGGAGATAAATAGAAAAGGAAGAGCACCAAATGGGCTATAATAAGTTTGGCAAATTTCAGGTTGATGTTTTTATAAACTTTTACTGGGAATGGACACAAAGAATTTGGAGATGATATCAATATTTATGGATAAGACATTGAATTTGTACAGTGGGTGTTTTGGCTCAGTAAGGTTGCAAATGGGGGCTGGTATTCCAGAAAACCTGAGGATAACACTCTTAAGGAGGACCCTTTCCTAAAAATTGCTTTGTATCTGCAGCAAACAACTGGGGCTACCACAGAAATTCAGATTGTCCAGAGCATCTTATGGTGGCTTTAATTAGTTTGTGCCACAGTCCTTCCCTTTGCCTTTAATGTCACTGAAAGAGGGGGTAGAGAAGAAAGACTACAAAAAGACTGTGACTTTACCAGTGACAGGTACAATTCAACCAGTTGATAGTGGAAGCCTGGGAGAAAATAGCTGGAAGATGTCAGATTGGTCTTTGTGCTGCAGTCACTCTGCTATACCCAGGCTATATCTGCCCCACTGCTTCAGGAGGGGTTGCAGCTTGGATATAACAGCAATTACTTGACACAACTGCCAGAGCAGACCTGTCTTTATTCCCATTATTTTCAGGATTATGGAAAGCCCAGGAATATTACAAAGAGACTCTTTTCTGGTGAAAGAGATCTATGGGAGGTTGAAAGGCGTTTGGGCCATAGTATCATGCTCAGACATCACAGATATAATATTTCAGTACTATTTGAATCATATGCAAATTGTTAGTAAATAAATTAAATATTACATTTATGACAGCAGATTGAGGTAAGTGATTATCCCCCTCTACTCTGCTCTCCTGAGCCCTGAACGCTGTGAGCAGTTCTGGTGCCCCAGCATAAGAAGGACCTGGAACTGTTGGAGCGAGTCCAGAGGAGGCCACGGAGGTGCTGGGGGGACTGGAGCCCCTGCCCTGTGAGCCAGGCTGGGAGAGCTGGGGCTGCTCAGCCTGGAGAGGAGAAGGTTGTGTGGAGAGCTCACAGCTCCTTCCAGGGCTGCAGGGAAACCAGAGAGGGACAATTCCTCAGGAACTGCAGGGCCAGGAGCCAGGGAATGGCTTCCCAGTGCCACAGGGCAGGGCTGGATGGGATCTTGGGCAGGAATTGTTCCCTGGCAGGGTGGGCAGGCCCTGGCCCAGGGTGCCCAGAGCAGCTGTGGCCAAGGCCAGGCTGGACACTGGGGCTTGGAGCAGCCTGGGACAGTGGGAGGTGTCCCTGCCATGGCAGAGGTGGCACTGGATGATCTTTAGGGTCCTTTCCAACCCAAAATATTCCATGACTCTATGATTTTTCTGTTGCTGAAAATATGAGATTAATAATATTTTGATGATTGTAGATAGTAAATATTGAAAAAAATCCAGTTCCCTACAGAAAACAAGCAGGGGAAGCAGCTCCTGTTGAATTTGAAGTGTCTTTAAAGTCATCATAGAGTCCTCAGAAGTTTCATTCTGAGTGTGAGTGTCCCTACTGAAAATGACAGTACCCAAGCAGGTGTTTGTGGCCACATCTCTGACAAATACCCCATTGCCTGTGACCAACTTTGATGTTTTGCTAGTACTATCAGAATTAAATGTATAGCTAATACTATCAGATTATATGCATATTTCATAATTAAATGAGAGGAAAGCAAGCAAGTTTCTTCTGATGGATTTGGGTATTTTTAAATGGCTGGACTAGCAAGTGGAAAATACTGTTCAGTGTTTAACGTAGACAAATGTGAAATAATCGATGTGTAGGCAATGAACCAGGGTGAAAAGTGTATATACAACAGAAAACTCTGCAGCATAATGACAGGGAAAGGATTTAAAGGTTATTATAAACAAATCCATGAAGATATTAGCATGGCTATGTGCTTGGGGGGAAAAGCCACCATGAAATGGGGATGCACAAATGAGCAGAACACAGATGAAAACAGGAAATATTAATAGAGCACAGGGTTATTTTACTGCTTTCGTTTAAATAGTACCATGAGTTCCAGTTTTTAAAGTTTAGTATCCTGGTTATAAACCTGCTTTGTATCTGAGCCGTGCTCTTGGCGTTTGGATTTTTAAAATGGGATTTTCATATTTAAACCCTGGGGCACAGTATTTTCTCCTATAATTTCTGTTAACTTTCTGTGTTTTAGAGAGCTTCTTCAGTGGCCACATCACAGTAATTGTATGCACAAAAATCCAATTACATGTTTAGCTGACTTCTTGCAGGCACACTTATATTAAGTGGAGCCACACAACTGAAATAATTGTTTATACAAGTAATGGTTGGACACACTCATGGAAATCCAGGACTCTTTGTCTAAAGTCTGCTGCAGTGCTTCCGAGGGGCTTAATATGAGCCTGTGAGTGGTTTTCATAGCTTTGCTTTTTTATTCAGAATTTGGTACTTTGAATGATTAACTGGTTCAATATTTCCATGGTGCATGACCCAGGAGCCAGGGACACAAATCTGGGAGAGCTGCGCAGCCCTTCAGAGGGACCTCGACAGCCTGGAGAGATGGGCAGGGAAAAAACATCTGAAGTTCAACCAAGGCAAATGCAGGTCCTGCACCNAGGGCCTGGAGCATCTCCGTGCCCAGGAAGGGCTGAGGGAGCTGCGGCTGCTCAGCCTGGAGAGGAGCCCCAGCCCAGAGGGGCCCTCAGCCCCGGGGGTCCCTGTGTGCAGGGAGGGCTCCGGGCAGGGCCCGGGCTCTGCTCCGGGGCCCAGCCATGGCCCCAGGGGAACGGGCAGGGCCTGAGCCCAGGCAGCTCCCCCGGCACAGGAGGCAGAACTTGTGCCCTGGGCAGGGCCAGCCCTGAGCAGATTGTGCAGAGAGGCTGGGCAGTCTCCTCCCTGGGGATATTGCAGAGCCGCACGGACACACTGCTGTGCCCGGGGCTCTGGGATGGCCCTGCTGGAGCAGGGAGGTGGCACCAAAGGAGCCCTGGGGGCCCCCCAGCCTCACCCAGCCTGGGGTTTTGTGAAATGAAAATGCTGATTAATCCTTTAGGCCCAACCTTTCTCACTAACAAATCAAATTGAAGATTCTCCTAGCAGGTGTTTTGCCTATTAGGATGCAATAGGTAGAGGGCATTTCTGACATGTTAGTGCACACACAGAGGGACTTTCTTAGGGTGTGACAAAGCAATGGCTCTTTTCTGGCTCTCTCAGTGTCCTCAGAAGCCCTTGATTTGTGTGCAAGGTTCCTTCACTTGGCTTTTCCAGAGCAGCATCTTACAAAGAGAGAAAGCAACTTTATTTAAACCTGGCATAACAGTACAGTACATTAGGTCAGCACCCACATTAAATCTGGGGATGCCCTATGGGATCGTCAAGGGACTGCATCATTTTAACAGCTCTTGGGCTTTTGCTCAATGATAAAATTTAAGCTTTTATTAGCAGGCAGCCTGTTCCTTAGCTTCCTGCATGTGGGCATGTTGTCTTCGATACAAAGATCTTAAAAACACCAGTTTTATTTTCTTAAACTATTTCTCGTAATGGCTAAAGTCACAAAAATATCTCTGCCTGTGCAGCATATGCTTGATTTTTCATGTGCCCCATATGCAGTCTGGTCGACACATTTAAGTCTTCTTTTCTTTTTCTTTTTTTTCCCTTCACCCTCTGTTACAGATGGTATCATATTATTTCCATAATTTTATAGTACTGCCTTCATATGGATTTGAGTGTCCTAGGATCAATAGATGTGAACCGTAGCTGATTGTGTCAAAATTAATCACGTGTGTTGAACCCAGTAATCTGATTGATACCGTGGCCTTATTTTTATCAGATTCCTGAAGTGACACTGAGATCAGCTTCTTTGCAGTAAAAACATTCCTAGTTAATCTAAATTTGGTTTAACAAGCTGGTGTAAGATGAGAAGATCTGGAATAAACAGGTCTTTCTTTTATTTCAGCTTGTGTGTGCTGTGCTGAGGCTGAAGAAACTGCAAGGCTGGAAAGGACAACCAGACTGCCCAGCACAGCTTGGTGTTGGGCAAAAGTCCTGAATTTGAGATCAAGGTCACAATTGGAGGCTTAAAGTGAGTTTAACTTATAATATTTTAAAATGTCTTTAGCAGTATTGAATCTCAAATATATTTGTAATGTAAAATAATTTAGGTTTTCTATTATTAGAACTGTAGCTTGCTCTGATATTCAGAATCTCAGAGGGTTTTTAGACTTGCTCATCTGCCAAGCTCTGCATTGATACATGAAGAAATTTGAAGAAAACTTGGTGTTTTCCAATAATTTCCTCCCACAAACTAAAATTTAGGAAAGATTTCTTGCTGGAATGACCTGTATGTTATTTCTAAATTTCTGGAGTTTACGTGATTGTGATTTTGAAACTTTAATGTATTTTTATTAGCTCTGGAAGCCTAAAGTCTTTATTCCTTCTCCTGTACTGCTGCCTGGAGTGAACAGAGCACTTTAGAGATGACCAAATCTGGCAAAACTCTCACACAAAGATTAAAAGTGAAGGACCAGTTCTGTAACCTCAGTCATGCCACACCAAAATTAATGAGGTTTTATAGAAAGTGAAGTATTTCTCAGTGTCAATAAGGATGGAAAAGTCAAGTTCTGTGCTCAGGCAGGTCTGTGAGGGGGAGAATAACCAGCAAGTTCCATGGATAAAAGAAAGAGGAGACAGTTTGGGCTCATCTTGGGTTGATCCATACCAGCCTAGTTTTTAATATACCCTTTTTTGGGGTTTTGTTTGTTTGTTTATCCAGCTTTAGAGCCAGGCAATTGTGTCTGTTGGAAATCTGTGCCCCTTTTGAGGCTGGCTTCAAAACAGGATGTTGAATTCAGATACAGTACTAAGTTAAGGTAAGAAGGATTGTGGGGAAGTGCAGGAAAATAAATGTTGGCTTTTGAGCACAGTTGTGAAATAGGAAGTGAAAAACAGTGTAGGAAACTATGGAAAAATACACGTGGGGCTCCCAGGTGATGGGCTATATGATATATTTAATGAGAAAATTGATTAAGGGCTACTGAAATGAAATTGGACATGCTGAGAGCACTAGGTAAACCAGATAAAGTTCTGCTAGAATGGACACTTGAGCAAAGATCAGAGAAATGGAGACTGTGCCGCTCTCTCAAGCGAAAGGAAAACCTCTGATCTCATTTTCATAACTCTTATAATGAACAAACAGCTAAACAGGCCCTGTTATTGCTCCACAGTGGAATTGTGCTAATTGGGTGGTAGTGGCTCCATGGGGCAGAGTCCCTGTGAGACAGCTTTGGGCTCCTCACTTACTCCTGGGAATGTCCACCCAGAATGTTTGTGACACTGATGATTTGCCCCTGCCATGTTTAGGGTGCATTAGTGGTTAGGTTTATTCACCTCCAGTCCTGGGGGCACTTCTGGGCCTCTCAGGACAAGAGACCTGGAGGGGCTGGAGTGTGTCCAGGGAGGGGAAAGGAGCTGGGGAAGGGGCTGGAGAATTCCTGAGGGAGCTGGCAAGGGGGCTCAGCCTGGAGAAAAGGAGGCTCGGGGGGGCCCTTGTGGCTCTGCACAAGTCCCTGACAGGAGGGGGCAGCTGGGGGGTGTAGTTGCTTATTGTTGTTCCCCAGAACAGAACGGAGAAGGAGAGAGATGCAGCAGGCAGGAAATGTGCAGTGGGATTGATTTATTTCATTATTTAACAGCTCTTTTATAGGATAAGTTTCTCATGCTTTAACTGGTCAATTCCCTAACCACTTCTCTGGGGTGATTGGTCAAACTATATGCAAAATATTTTCTCTACTTGTACTGAAAACAATTTGCAGGTGTCCATAGTTTACAAAACTCTACTGATATCTTTCGTAAGAGAGAGAAGTCTCTCACGGGATAGGAAAGGAGCAAGAAAAATTCTTGCAAGCAGCATCTCTGTATCCACAGGATGGGAGTCAGGCTCTGCTCCCAGGGAACAGGGACAGGAGGAGAGGGAACGGCCTCAGGCTGGGCCAGGGGAGGCTCGGGGTGGATATTGGGAAAATTCCGTCATGGAAAGGAGTGTCCAGCCCTGGCACAGCTGCCCAGGGCAGGGATGGAGTCCCCCACCCCTTTAAAGGGAGGGATTTAAAAGATGTGTGGATGTGGCACTTGGGGACATGGGTCAGTGGGATTTGGCAGGCCCGGGGTGCCAGCTGGACTCAGTGACTTTAGAAGTCTTTTTCAACATAATGATCCTGCAATTCTATGCAGAATTAAGTGTCTTGTATATCATGAAGGAGGGCAGCTTCTGTTCCAGGAAGTGGCCACCCTTTTGTATATTAGTGAAGGAAGGAGAACATTCTCTGTGGCTGGAAGAAATAACTAATTTGCTATATTTTTAGTAGGAAAATACATATTTTATGTTTTCAACATCTTAAACTGTTATCTATGTTAAATACAGTGTATGAGTGCTTTGTTAATTTTCACACCGGCAAGATCAAGAACAGTAACTCACCCTGATACCTTTTAGCTGTACCTTGAGAAAACCCATATCTTGAGAAGTTCAAGGCAATCTGAGCTCTTGCTCCCTTACATGCTGAGATAATTTACATGTGTCTTTAAGATCACAGCGATTTGGGCAATTAACATTTTTAAGTCCAATTAACACCAAATGTTATCAAAAATCTTTTGTAAATTGCAATTTGCTGCTGCAAAGAGCAAGGAAGGAGCTGAGCATTTGGCTTCCTATTTGCAGCCATAACTCAGTGCCATAAGAACGTGGGTATTGTGCTTTGCAGGAACTTCATCTCCAAAAGCATATGGGAATGGATAAGCATGTGGGCTTGGGGTGAGCCCACGTTGATTTACAGTAATCACAGGCTTTCTTTCATTTTAACTTCTGGCTGCTTCTATATTTTTCATTCTTCATCAGAGATAGTGTAGATTCAAGTATGCTCCTGGTACTGCCATCCATTCAGTTTAGTGTTTTTGAGAGTGATTTTCACGTGGAGAGGGCGAATTGCATGTCTGACAGGTTGCTGCTTAGTTGGTTTCATTGCTACCTGAAAGATCTTTGTCACTATTTTCTTCTCTTGGATCATTTTACATCAATGGGGAATTGGAGGAATTTTGCACAACCTGGTTTTGTTTTATTACAAATGTAGGTACACATTCCTGAAACCCCCACGCAGAGAACAACTTTCCAAAACCCAAAAATTATTTAGGGATGGCCTTGAAACTGTAACGTGGCCACTCATAGGACTTTTTTTGGCTAAGATTTTGGGGCAGGACTTGATGGCATCCTGGTAGTCCCAGCACCTGAGTGTTCATAGCTGCTTTGGAAAAGCAAATTGTTCCACACATGGTGAAGGTTTAAGGGCAAGTAACTAAAGCCAGTAAACAGATAACAAGAGAGCCTCTCAGGATGATCCTCTCCTTCCAAAACTGGCAGCTGCAAAGGAGGGAGTTGCATGAGGATGTTCTATCTGTAAAGGGCAGACTAGGAGAAAACAAGCAAAATTTGCAAAGAAATGTAACAAAGGTGGGAGGGGGCTGGACATAGATGACAATAACAGAATATTTGTTGTTATAACAATAGTAATATATAATATATAATATATGTTGTTATAAAAATAATAATATTACAGTATTTGTTGTTCTGAGTGATCTGTTGTGAAGGGCCCAAAGATAAGTATAGGGCTGTGATTTGATATGGGGAGGAGAGGGTGGGAAATAACCCCAATTCCACTGATTCTCTGACTGTACCAAAGAAAAAAAGGTGTCTCACTTCTCTTAGCCTGAGCTGAAATCAACACCAGAGACTAAGACTCTCAGAATTTCAAGGAGGGAGAAAAAGTTGAGGGGGGAGAAGGAAAGAAAAGAGGCAGAGCAGGACATCTTACAGGAGTTCAGGAGTTCCTACCAGGAATTTTCAGATGATTATATGTACAGTCTCCTGCCACTGTCCACTTTAAATTGTCATTTGTGCTGGTGACAACCATTGCACGCTCAGGGAAGGAGAAATCAGAGGTAACATATAAATTTCTTAAGATTAAACTTTCAAAACAGGGAAATTCAAACAAACCCCTTTCTCAGGCTGTTCTGGACCCATAAGACCAAACTTATTTTTCAATCATCCCCCCACCTTTCACTTTGAGGCACCTTTATGCCACTAAAAACAAATACTTAACTAGCCATAATCTCCTGCATGACACCATTTCAAACATGGACTTTTTCACATCAGCTCCAGTTCAAAATAATTTCCCTACGTGTCAATCTCGAGAGGTTATTTTTAGAGGCTTCTTAGAAAGCGAGGGGAGATTGTTTGGAGATGCCATGGGAGGCTGAGCACAGACCAGCCTGCTCATTTCAGTGGGATGCTGTGTTTGCTCCCAGAGTTCCATGGAGGGAATGAGGAGGGGATCCCACCACGAAGGGATTTGTGCTGTGGGAGAGCAGCAAGGTCACCTGAGTGAGCGCTGTCCTGTGCTGGATCTCTGAATATTTCATAGAATCACAGGATATCAGGGCTGGAAGGGGCCCACCAGGACCACTGACCCAGCCCCTGTCGCTGCACAGACACCCCAACAGTCCCACCCTGTGCATCCCTGCTGTGGAATTTTTTCCTTCCTTTCTTGGTGTCTCCTCCTCTTTTCATTTCCCTGTGGTCTCTTTCTTGTCTCGTCTACACAAATCTGGAAGCAACACCATTGCTCTCAAATTCCAGCCAGTGCTTCTCAGCTCCTTTTAAACTATGTGCAAAAGGAAGGGTGCCACTTAACGAAGGTTTTGTGCTGTATTTCCTGATAACCCTGCTCACTGGATAATTAATTCTTGTGTTGTGTTCTCTATTCAGAGCTATTTAATAAACGTAGAAAATGGGGAGCACGTGGCATCCAAAAGAGTGGCTGCTAAGCCCCTTGCAGAGCCTGAGCCCAGGAAATGGCAGGAAAAGGGGAAATGGGGTTCTTTGAATGTTGAGTAGTTATTTCTGCCTCTCTGCATCATAGAAATTCTCATAACTCTGATATCTGCACCTTTAAGTAAAGATAAGCTGCAGCTCAGACCCTGTAGAATTTTCTTGGTGGTGTCTCTTAGTTTTGAGTGCAAATGCTCTGATTAGAGATATTTTTCTGATTTTATTTTTTAAAAAATATTATTCCTGGTTCTGTCCTTTTATATTACAACAATGTGCATAAAATAACCTGAATCTCAGTGTATTTCAGAGCTGTTCCGAACAGCTCTGTTAAATTTCTCTTTTTAAAAGAAGTGCCAGTAGATGCTTGTACTCTTGCAATAATTATAGTAATGATCCATTTAAACTTCTGCCATTAAGTATTTTAAATTTTTTGTGTGATCTGCATCAAGGTCGTGCTGTTAGGAGCCAAAAGCAAACCCCAGTAGACCAAAAGAAGAAGCAGTCAGAGATCATTTTGGTGTGTGCAGATTACTGGGTGTGTTATAAATGACAAGCAGCTCATATCCAAATCACACAGCCCGAAACTGAGGCAAACACGTGCTGGGAGCTCAGGGGAATTCAATGTCACTGTCTGGGACAGGATAAAGTAACTTCCTGCGCTCAAACATTTTAAGTAAACAACTGCATTATGTCTTTTCTCACTCTGCCTTTCAGTGCAGCTCAGACTTCAATGGTACATGAGGGAAATCTGCCTCCCTGGTCCTAAGCAGTCCCTGGGGCCTGCAGAAATCAGACCCAGCAGGACGGGGATTCTGAATGTGCACTGGGGCGTTCCCTGGAGGAGCACAGAGCTGCTGTCCCTGGGATCCCAGGTCCCCATGGAGGTGGGGAGGGTAAGGGCTGCACTGCCCTTGTCACTGAGTGATTAAGAGGGAGAAAAAAGCTGCTTAAACTGCAGAGCAGGGCTTGGACTCGCTTGGTCCCTCAGGTGCTGGGGACTGAGAAGTTCCTCACTCCCAGCTCACAACAAATCACGAAAGGTCCGCATTAACTCTTAGATTACCCAGGCTAAAATCCACTCTCTCCAATGAGCCTGAAAGGTGGGGAGGCAGTGAAAGCCAGAGGCACTGCCATCCCTCGTGATATCTGGGATTAGCCAGGATCCCACCCAGTGGCACTAAATGGGGCTCACGGGGAGCCTGAAAGCCTGGGCTAAATTACTGTCATCTGGCTTCCATGTGGGCAGCCCCTGATTCCTGCTGCATCCCCCCAGCCGAAGTTCCTGGGCCTAAAATAACATTCCTTATCTCCCTCATCATATTCAAAACTCATTTTGCTGTAAACCACCCCCTCAGCCTGGCCCCAGTGACTGATGGAGTGTTCTGCCAAAATTTTTCCCCCATCCTGGCTTCTTTACACAGCTGGTTCTCCTAAAGGGATGCAGAAGTGGTGAGGGAAAGCCAGGCTGCAGTGGGTAATTCAGTCCTGTGCCATCAGCAAGAGGGAATTGGAAAGAACCTCACTGAGGAATGTAAAATCATCTGTGGTAATGTCTCCTGATACCAGGAGATACCAGGAGGATAAAAACGTGGTGATAAAATTGTTCTTCATAAAGAAGAATAATATTAATAATTTTAAAGACTTCTATAGCCAGTTTAAACTTAAATGAGCACTTTATTGCTCTCCTGCAAAGCACAATCAAGGAGCTCATACTCTTTCAATAAACTCCAGGGTTCTTAAAAAGAGAGTTTAGTCATGGATTGTTCCTGCAGTGAAAATATGGAGGTAAACAAAAGGGATTTTTTTTTTTATTTACTTACTTTTATTTAGAACGGCATATCCAGATGAAAAGTGTTGCTTTGAAAGCATCGCCTCCTTCTACTGAAAGCATCGTGTTCTCAATTATACAAATCCAGGGGCCAGGAGCCTGCTCTGTGTTGTGGAGTTAGTGTGAGCAGTAAAACACAACTGCTTCCTGACAAGGCTGGAACATTTTATCAGCCTTCCCTGGGCCTGGCCAGCCTGGGCTGGGTATTTACTGCTTCTGTCTCCCTCCAAGCATTCGCCTATGGAAGCAGCTCTGGTCTACATCAAAGGGCAGGGGCTTTGGAATGTGATAGTAAATAAATAAATAAATCAGTGCTAATGAACCCGGCAGTGGCTGCCTGGCGGCCCCAAAGTGCCCCCAAAGTGGTGTGTGCCAAGCCACGGCCGTGGGGTCGGGCAGGAGGTGTCCAGGTGACGATAGGCAGGAGCAGGAAGGGTTGGAGAAGCCTCGCTTTTCTCTTCCCTCTACGTTTAGAAACCCAGTGTTTAGTTTTCTTCTCCTCTCTCTGTTCTTTTCCTAACTGGCCCATTTTTGTCAGATGACATCAAAGGTTTATTTTTGTGGAGAAAAATTGTCCCTCTTTCTTGTAGAACTCATGTTTGATGGTGATTAGCCATGTATTAAAAGGCAATTTTGAGGGTTTTTTTGTTTGCTTATTTTGAGAAAGGGTTTTTTCCCTTTTGTGCCCGTAAAAGCACAATAAAGGACACGCTCACACCTGCTAGGTTCAGCAGAAAGGAGGGAAAAGAGAGATTTTATTTACACTTATCATACTTTATAGGGTTCTCAATTCCACCAGGGATTGGAGGACATGTCACTTCCTCCTCAATCCCACCGGAGAAAAAGGATGCTCATCAAACTTTCTCTTATCACAAAAGGAATGAAAAACAGAAAAGATGATTAAATAAACATTAGCTATTGTTTACATGAAACTGTGTGAAAATTCCCTGACTCCAAGGTTACAACAGAAGGCTTAGAAAAAAACAGGACAACACCCTTTCTTTAAAAAGACTACTTTTTCATTTTGGTCAAAGTCTTTTCTTGGGGTGATCCAAAGCTGTGTCCATCTGGTGGTTGGTGGGTTGGACGGATGATTCCTGAGGGAAGAGTCTCTCAAGCTGCTAAATAATTTTGGAGATTTCCTTGGTAGACAATATGTACCCAAAAATCAAAGAGCAGAAGCTGGTTGTCCTAGAAATTGGATTATCTTGGGATTGTAGCTTTATAGTAGGTCAAAAATAAAATTCTGACATCATGGATATCAATTCAAAAACTTATATTAATTTAAAATGAGCCGTGATCTCACTTTCTGCTGTTTCATCCTGGCTACACTGATCTTCTCCCCATCAGACCTGGAAAAAAGGATTATCTTCTCAGACATAGCTCTGTGGTAAACCTTGGTGAACATTTGTTGTGTGGACTAAAGGAATTTTTCACTCGCAATAATAAAAAACGCTGAGTTTTTCTAAAAGTGTTCAGATTTAAAAGCACTGAAGAACACTGCAAGCAGTGAGTTTAGCACTGTGAACCTCAATTTAAAGGTAGGAAAACTGAACAAAATTTGGTAAATAAGTTGCCAAAGAGGCATGGAAAATTGGTGGCTACTTTTCATGTCTGAGTCATGAATGTAGTGTTTGTTCCATAGAATAAAGCTCCTGTAGCTCTTCCCTGCCCAGGAAAAAACATCAGCCTGGCCTCTAGTCTCCAACAGCACTCTGGGAGGAAAATAAATAAAGAATAAAAAATCACTTAAAAAAAATGCCTCTAGCTCCTTATTCCTTCTATCAATATTCTAACAAAAAGACCGAGAGTTCCAACTTTAAAAAGGAATCACAATAAACAAAATCTCCCCTAATGTCAGCTCCGTGTTCCTTACAGCAAGTCATGTGGGCAGGAAGATTGGTGGTTCTGATATCTGGATGTTTGTTAGGTCTTTAATCAAGACATTCTTCCAGCTCATAATTCAACACCGCAGAGTGAAATACAGAAGGTAATTGAAGCTGATTGATAAAATATGGATTTCCTCTCCTTGGAAGAAAGTTAAAAGTACTTAAGGGGGAGAAACCCCAGAGCATTCGCAGTTCAAATGAAAAATATGCTGACATATTTCTTCCAGGAAAAAAATAAATAAAGATAAAAGCTGCAGGAAAGAGTAGGTGACAATAATTAGTTTGTTGTTTTAAATTAGGAGGTCTCCTGGGCCAGATGTTAGTTGTCAGGGAGTGATGCCCCCTCCTGAGACATGTAATGAAACCGAGATAGCCGGGGGCCTCGGGGAAAAAAAAATAGGCTCTCTGTTTGGAGATGTCATTTTATTACAGTGTTCTTGCCTTTAGCCTGAAGCATCTTGCGGCTGGGGATGGAAGGGAAGAGGGAGAGAAGGAGCACGCAGGGCGTGGCGGGGGATGCAGGCAGGGCGTGCGGGTCGGGCCGGCGGGGCGCGCAGGTGTCGGTGGCACAAGGAGGGAGGCGGGGAGGTGCCCCCGGGGAGGAGCGCACGGCCCCATCCCGGGCTGCCCGGGGCACCGCGGCTGCCTGGGCTCATTGCCATGCCGGAGACACCCTCCGCACGCAGAGAGCAGCAGAATTATCCTGAGTTTCTCCGCCGCTCACTGCCTGCTCGTATTAAACCCGCAGAGTCCGAGACGCTCTCTGCGCTCCCGAGCCCTGCCCGCAGCAGCTCCAGCCCCCTGCATTCCTCCGCGGCATTCCAGGTGCTGGGATGCTGCACAGGGCAGCGCCGCGGCTCGGTGCCCTCTGGGGCATCCCAGGGGTGTCACCTTCCTGGGACCAGCCCCGTACCGGCCCCAACCTCGGTGGCACCTCGGTGTCCTGCGGGAACGGAGCGGGCTCACCCCGGGACCTCGAGCACCCACCGCCCCTGCCACCAGCACCTCCCCCGAAGCACTGCCAGGGTATTCCACGCTCCGCATGTTTTGGCTCATGTTCAACATTAATCTGGGTCGATGGGAACAAACGGTGCTACAAAATTGGCTTCAAAGGTGCCAGATCAGTCGGTGCTCTGCCACTCGGCTCCTGCAGAACGCGCGAGCACAAAATAGCCCTGATAGAGGCATCGCAATTGCAGCAGATCAAAGCCCTCATTTGTGTCACCAGCCCCATTTATACCATTTACATTTCACTTTTATTCCCGTCTCTGCGTTTTATTTCGGCGCTAGAATAAGGACAAATATTAACCTGATTTTGCATGAGGGATAATGCATTTTCCAGCATTTGCATGGAGTTGTGTTAACTTATTGAAATATTTTTATGCTTTGGGAGCTACAAATGCTAAGAAATATGATGGATATAGAAAAATATATAAGTTTTGCAAAAGTTCTCTCATTCAAAATTATTTTCCAAGACCTAAGTGTTTCAGAGCCAATTAACTTTGAAAACAGCATTTGCATTTACTTTATCTCAGTGGGGTGAAAGACTGAGTTGTTTTTGATTTATTCTTGTTTATGGAATGATTGAAAAATAAATCTTTCTAAAAGTGACTCATTTACGGTGCCCACATGATGCACAGTTTAGTATCTGCTCTAAAAGGTGTGCCAGCAGCATTCTGCATTTTAACAGCTTCTAACGGGTTTAATAAAGTGCAGTTTGCATTTGTGACTTCCCAGCATGAGCACTGTATTGTTTCAGATGATGCAGCTGCTGACTTTTAATCAAATGACAATTTAAAAGACATAAAGACATACCTCAATCTCACTCCCTGGCTGGAATTTCAGCACACAGGAACTAAAGAAGGAATGTTACAGCAGATTATGGCACTTGTAATCTCTCAACTGGCTTCTGGGGGTGTTATGAGATCCTTTTCATAAACCCACCTGCTGTCCAAAAGTTACAGGATTTTTCCATTAATTATATAAGATCACTTCGAGTTTACCTAAGGGCTCTCTGGGCCTCTGTCCTGGCTGCACTGGGAGTAGAAGATGCCTGGGATTTTGCAGGTTTAATCCCCAGGTCTGCAGATTCAAGGAACCAGAAGTTAATTAACTATTGCTATTCCTGGTTAGCTGAAGGAACACTTTAAATACAGGAGTCAGAGTGAACATCCAGACATATCCCATGCAGTCAAACCTCCCAGCTTGTTGTTCGTTAGGAGTATTTTACAATGTGGATAATACTTTAATCTCTCAAACACGCAGCTAATTGGGTAAGTTAGGGGTGAGCCTATGGGCATTTTGGGTTTTATTCAAATTGCAGTTTACTTAGAGAATTTTTTTTCAGATAGTGTTACAATCAGAGTAACATTTTAGGAAGTGCTCCCACGATTAAGAAGTCTTTATTTCACTCAAAAAATTGACTTTGACCCTCCAAGAACCACTTGAAAATCCAGACCATTTTGAAGGCATTTATAGATATAAATAGGAATTGTACGTGGAAAATAAATGCTGTGGAATCCCTTTCAGCTGAAAGTTGTCAAGCAGGATGCAGTCCATTAGAAGAGATTGAAAAGCCCAGTGACAAGCAGGCCTGGGTATTTTAAGCCTCAGTACATATTTTTTGGCACAGTGTGTCAGAAAGGTTTAGGCAGGAGAGGCAGGCTCAGAGCTGACTGTGGTGTGTTATCCTCTTCACCAGGCAGGAGAAGCCCCTGACTCACTGGCAGCACTGCAGCACAGCTTGGCTGGAGGCACTGATGCTCTGACTCTTTTTTGAGTGTTTAATTTACTTATGGGAATGAGGAGTTTCTTCAGACATTCCCCAGTTTTGGTGGCAGTGCTGGAGTGTGTGGAGGCTTTGATCTGCTCAGATGCTGATAAGATGGGTGCACTCCCTCAGATAAATGGGCTGCCTTGCTTTCGCCTTTCTCAATAGGAAATGTGTTCATTGCCCTGAAGAATGTGGGAAAACATGCAGCTGATAGGAGCCCTGTGAATATTCCCTTGTGCAGCTCTGGCACTGGCCTGGCTGGATTTTCTGTTGCTTACTTTATAAATATATGAAAGGTGATTGTTGCTTTTACATTTCTTGTACAGGAATGTCTCAGCTCAGTCATTGTCTAACTGTTCCCTTCCCTCTTTGTTAAAATCCTCTCCTTTGATTTTTTTTCCCCCTTTTCTTTCCCCCACTCCTTTTCTCAGTGTTTAAATCCAGACTGAAGTCCTGTCTCATTATTCTGCTGCAGTTTGACTTCATGCCCACCCCACATCCGTCTCTTGCAGTGCTCAGGCTGCAGGCTGGGAGCAGCTTCTTTCTCATTGTGACTTTTGTTTTCTTCCTTTTATTTGCTCATTCTCACGATGTGTCAGAGCAGAAGGCAGCTTGGAAGTTGTATTTTACAGTTAGAAGCAAAAGCCCACCATAAATTGCGTGTTTATTATTTTTGTTGTACTCTTCTGGATTTTGTGAACATGCTGAAAATGTCTGATGAAACAAAACTTTTCTGATCTTTTCAAGAGCTTTGGAATTTTTAGCTGAATCTTCTTCCATTGTCTGTTTCTGTTGCCTGAACTGCAGTTGTTCTCAGCTTTTGCTGGTTTTTATTCTCTTTTTGGTGTATTTCAAAACAGACTCTTGGGCTGAAATATCCCACCCCACCCACACAGACAGCAGAGGTCTCTGCAAATTTTTGAATGGCTTTCACGTGTGTCCTGCCTATTCAGGCCTCATCCGATACTTTTATACACATTATATTAAAGGAAGGAACAATGTTCCTGTTTGAAGGAGCAGGATCATCTTTTCCCAGAATCTCCAGTTCTCAAGGGACACTGAATTATGTCAGTTTAGACCCTGGTTTAGCTGCAGGGCTGCAGATGAGCTACTACTATGAGACATTTTCCTTTATGCAGCTGAAAATGATGGTTGGAGGTCTTTCGAAAGAGCCTGGATTCTTTATGCTCATTTTCTTCTAGTGGGAGTGAAGGCCTTAGACCTCTTAAAGAGCTGTTTCTTTCCTTGCTGTTTCACACCCTCATTTTCAGTCAGAGTTTGCTGATAACCCACCTCAGCATTGTTATGTCATTTCTCATGATGAATTCTCTGTGCTTCTGCTTGTACTGGGAGTGATGGAAGATTTATGGGATAAAGGAGAGGGGCTGTGTGTATGAAAGCAGGAATAAAATCAGACAGAGGGAGAGAGCAGCCACCTCCGTGGGCCTGTTGGTCCTGGGCCTCGTTAGAGGTGGCCAGTGCCACCAGAGACCACCAGCGGGGCAGATCTTATCTTCTATCTAAACCCTGCTGTTTGTGGGATGCTCTGTGTCTCCTTGTTCCCCCTGCTTTTCTCATCATTCCTCACAAGTTCTTGGCGCAGGGGAGCCTGTCTCTGGATGATCTTTAACTCCCCAGTTTAGTGGCTGTGGGAAAGTTTGTGCTGAGTTACGGCCATACCCAGGCCAGGCAGAAACACTGCTGGTGTCTCAGGGGCTGTCAGAAACCCCAGTGCCCTGTAGAAACGAGCCTTCAGATGGTGTTACACTGATTAATTTGTAGCTTTTGGGAATCTGGGGGATTTTGTGAAAATGGCTTTGTGTCCCTTACAGATGTGGTCACAGGAACACAGGCTGCTGGAGCTGCAGCCTGTCCCAGGAGGAGGGAACGTGCCTCTGCACCCCTGTAAAGGTGTCTGAAGGAAAGATGGAGAGAGGGTATTTACAGGAGCCTGGAGCAACAGGACAAGGGGAATGGCTTCACACTGACAGAGGGCAGGGTTAGATGGGATATTGGGAGGAAATTGTTCCATGGGACGATGGTGAGGCCCTGGCACAGAGAAGCTGTGGCTGCCCCTGGATCCCTGGAAGTGTTCAGCACATCACAGGTATAACATTCCTTGGCCAAGAGTATAAAAATGTTAACTAATTTTACTTTACTTTTAACGTTCCAAAAGACCTTTTTGTTCTCTAGACCTTGGGCGAGACCCATTTTTCCACGTGGATCTTATCTCCAGATGCAGTCCCCAACTCAGGACATATACATCCCAGCACTCAGTATATTTTTTAAAGAGAAGTGCCTTATTAAGACGTTTCCTGAGGAGGAGACAGCCAGGAATGTTTATAATTGCTTTCCTGAACCAGTGCCATGGAGCTTGGCTGCTGCAGCACATTCCATAGTAAACCCTCTGATTTCTCAGCATCTCTTACAGCTTCACCCCCATCCTCTCTCCTCAGCTTCTCCTGTCAGCTTTTTCTGACACAGCACTTGGAGGGCTGTGAAGAAAGGAAGCTGCTTTTTTTCGTCTTCTGATTTTTGGGAGCTGAGGGTCCTCGGCTCCCTGCAGCCCTTATTTCAGTGTTGACTCAAGAGCTCCACAGGTGGGAAGTTGTAGCAGAGCATAAAGACATGAATCTGATACTGAAAATGCTGCCCCGGCTCCTTTCTTCCCTGTGTGCTGCAGTGACCATGTTGATTGTTTCTGGGTTTTATAAGTCTGAAGGCTGATTTTTGGCTAGAGTCAAGCCATGCTCAGCGAGATGGAGCAGAGAGGTGCCCACAGCCTGACCTGCAGAGGAGAGGAGCAGAATTGAAAAGGCTCTCAGATGTGCTTGGCCTTGACAGGGTGGGCACCAAGTTCAGGGCTGGGGCACCAGGACTGTTCTCTGTAGCTTGCAGTTGGCAGGAGGGCCATCTCTGCAGCAGTAGGAAAGGATTTCACACAGTGAAGTATCAGACAAACAAAAAAGCCCAACAACCAAACCTTTTTGCTAAGTAGCTTGCCAAGAATTCAGAGAGGATAAAAGCGACAGGTCCGACTGGAAATTCCTTTGTTCTGTGAGCAACCCCTTTGGAAATTTCCCTGCACATGGACTCCGATGCTGTGAAGCATTTTCCTGGTGTTGGGATATCGTGTAACTAGATGGAACAAAGCAGAGCAGGCTCTAAATCAGCATGTGCATGTGTTCTGGAGGGAAGAAAGTTGAAATGAAGAGTTGTTTTTCTTCCCTGTCTTCTCTCTAACTCTGTGATTCAGACCGTCCTTCCCTCTTGTGGCAGGATGGGAGACAAGGAAATGCTCCAGTAACCTGAAACATCCTGAAACATCACTAATTAGCATGAGAGGTCCCGGGAGAAGTGGAGTGTGGAGAAATATTGTAGGTTTAAGGAGGGGAGAGCTTCCACTTTAGTTCCAATTTAAAAGCTTGCTTTGCTTTTAAAACAATGTTACCTTTCAGCTTGTGATGCCAGGTGTCTGTTTAGCACCAAAGTTATATTTTTAGGAATGTCAGCCCCCATATCGTTTAATGATAAGATGCTACAGTTGTTTATTCTGCAATTGCAATGCTGTTTTCATGTGCTCCTCGGGGACCAAAGGCACCTCCCAAACTGCAGGTACCAGGAGGGACACAGAGAAGTGAGAATCCACAAGTGGAGTGTTCATGTTTGCAGCTGCTCAGATTCCAGAGCACTGCATTGGTCCTACGTCGTTGTGTCATGGGATGTGAAGAGATATTCTCACTTTTCCAGTGCTGTGGGTGGTACAGCAGAGGGAAGAAAACGCTTGGATCTCAGAGATGAGCAAACCCCAGAGCACAGAGGGCAGCCCAGCAGCTTTCCACACACCTCAGCTCTGTCCCCCTGTGACACCTTGTGCCTTCTGTGCCATGTGAGCAGCTGCTGCCTCACAGTGCAGAGTCTGCACACTGCATTTGTTCAAACCAAGAACCTTCCAGAAGCTTTTCCTAATGGAGTTAGGTATCATAGAATCACAGAATGGTTTGGAAAGGACCCTAGAAATCATCCCATTCCACCTGCTCCCATGGGCAGGGACACCTCCCACTGTCCCAGGCTACTCCCAGCCCCAGTGTCCAGCCTGGCCTTGGGCACTGCCAGGGATCCAGGGGCAGCCACAGCTGCTCTGGGCACCCTGGGCCAGGGCCTGCCCACCCTGCCAGGGAACAATTCCTGCCCAAGATCCCATCCAGCCCTGCCCTCTGGCACTGGGAAGCCATTCCCTGGCTCCTGGCCCTGCAGTTCCTGAGGAATTGTCCCTCTCTGGTTTCCCTGCAGCCCTGGAAGGAGCTGTGAGCTCTCCACACAACCTTCTCCTCTCCAGGCTGAGCAGCCCCAGCTCTCCCAGCCTGGCTCACAGGGCAGGGGCTCCAGTCCCCTCAGCACTTCTGAGGCCTTGTCTGGATTTGCTCCAGCAGTTCCAGGTCCTTCTTGTGTTGTTTCCAGAGATCAGGTTTGTTTCACAGAACTCTCTAGGATTTTGTGCTTCTTGTACCACATGGAGCAAATGAACATGGAGCACATGGGAGCAGAGAAGCTGTGTGCATTTTGGACTGGGCTCTTCCTGTGACTTATGATGAACATCAATGGAAATTTTCTTTAATTAGGATAAAGTGTATAGGGAAGGCTCAAGTTTAGGCAGAGTCACAAGGAAAATGTTCTATGTTAATTTGTGGGTTCACTCACCATAAATCTTGTCATGTCCAACCCTCATCAGACCCTCATGAGTACCACGTCAGGGGCTGATTGCAACAATCTTCAGAAAAGGGGGAGAAATGAGTGTGTCACAAGAGGGAAGGGTGGTAAAGGGATATTGCACATCAGAGTTGGGCTGCACTGGAAATCCTCTGCAATATTTATTTCCCAAGTATAAAGATTATCTGGGTGAAAATCATTTTCCAGTTTGACAATTTCATTTTAGTGTTACTTGATCTACTTTTTAGACACTTGGGAAATCAGTGTAACATTTTACCTCTCCCCATGCCTAAATGTGAGCTTTTAGATGACTAATTTGCTCTGCATGCTTTCCAGGCTGGGCTACACTCAGGGCTCATTGAGAGGAGAGTTTTTGCATCACTTTGTGGCCAAGCCCTCTTTAGCGCAGGTGCTGGTGTGATGCAGAGGAGATTCTAGAGGAGCTTCTCAGGGGTCGCCTGCAGTGTCTTTTTTGATGTTTTCATGTCAGTGAGACTATAGTGTACCAAATGAATACCAAGGAGTTGTTAGGGTTGGAAGGGGCCTCTGGAGATCCTCTGGTCCAGCCCCCTGCCCAGGCAGGGTCACCCCGAGCAGGTGGCACAGGTGGGGTTTGAGTATCTTGTGAGAAGGGGGCTCCACAACCTCTCTGGGCATCCTGCTCCAGTCCCTGTCACCATCAAAGAAGCTTTCCCTCATATTCAGATGGAACATCCTGTGTTCCCCTTTGTGCCCCTTGTCCTGTGTCTGGGCACCACTGAGAAGTGTCTGACCCCATCATCTTAAGATATTTGTGAGGGATAAGGTCCCCTCTCAGCCTCCTCCAGGTTAACAGGCAGCTCCCTCAGTCCCTCCTTACAGCGAGATGCTCCAGCCACATCTCCATCTTTGCACCCCTCAATATCTGTGATTTCACCTTGAAAGAAGTAGAAAAATGAACTTTCAAGACTTGTTTGCCAAACATCAGTATTCAGAAAGGCTAGGATGCTGCTTATGACCTAAACAGAGCCAAATGTGTTCTCCTGGGGCAGAGTGGTGTCAGCACAGCCCGTGCTGAAAGCACAGAGAGCAGCCAAGGCCCTGCACCTGGAAAACCCTTTTGTAATGGTCTCTGGGCTCATGACCTGATAAGTGATTAGTTAATGTCTATAGGGAACATTAAAGGGAACAAGGTTTTGCAGGTGTGCCCTGAGGGGCTGTATGAAAACGTTGCTTGGAGGGTTTTGGGGTTTGGGATTTTTTTTGGGGGGAAAGGGTGGTCCCTAGTGTTCCTACAGTTTGCACAGCAGCCTAACTTGCAGCACACAAGGAAACAGGAAAGCACTGAAAGCTGGATTACAATCAAATTACCAAGGAGTTCACTTCTGGAGTTGAGATATTTAGGAGTATTCCAGTGCAAAATGCTACTTAAGGTTCTGCTGCAGTGATGTGAATGCAGGGTCAAACACATTTGGTCTGAGGGTGATGCTTTCAAGCTCCATAAATATGTTGGTTGGAACCTCCTGATTATTGTTAAGCCCCAAAGTGCAGCTTTTTAAAGGGTTTACATCTAAACTGACACCTCAGCATTGATCAGAGCTGATCGAACAACGCCGTGATGGACTTAGAGAAAAACGTGAATAAATAAAGGAAATACATTGCTGCTTCCCTCTCCAGTGGGAGTGCTGAGCTCCAGGCAGCCACGTGAGGAATTCACCAGGCTTGGGCTGTGAATCAGAGTCTAAAAGTGACCTGGGACTGGCCCAGGGGCACGTCTCTGGTGATACACAGAGGCAAATTGGAAGGCAATACAACAATAATTAAGAGTCTGGAGCACAAAGGGTTTTTTTTTTTTTTGCTGCTGAGATGGAGATTGCCAAAGCCTGCTCTGTGGGGAAATTAAAAAAAAAAGAAAAAAAGAGGTTTAGTAAACAGGGAGTTGGTTACAGAGAAATAAATAAAAGTTGTGGTTTTGGTGCTTTGGTCTTTAGCAGCAGCACAGCTATACCTGGTTAAGTGCATGGGATAAGCAGGTGGTTTCACAGATATTTGCACTGAGGGCCACTTGTGAAGGAAAGATGGGAAAACTGACAGCTGCAGCATGGAGCAGAGATGGGCCTAAAATCAGAGATAAAAGTAGAAAATGCTTGGTCTTTATCAAGATAGTTTGCATTGACTGCTGGCTGGAACAACTTCATTTGAAATGTAACAGAACTCTTAATTCTCTCTACAGACACAAAGTTAAATGCTTGAAATGATACGTGTGCTGTTAATTTGGCCTCATTAAGTATTGAGATGTACAATTTCGAACATTGTAGAGTTGTTGGACTTCCAATTTGTTCATTAAAAAAAAAAATGTTAAAAAGTAATCAGGCATCAGTTTGAATTTGTCCATCAGAAGCCAAACACTGACCTGCTTCTGCCAGACCTTAGTAAGGAAAGTAGAGAGTGCAGGTTATGGGATCAAAAATCTTGCAATAGTGTGCACGAATTGAAACCTGATTTTTGAAACATATAAATATAGATCAGGAATTCTCTCTTTCCTCTAAAATAGCTGTCAATGTCACTTGGTGAGATGAAGATCCAGCTCGTGTCCTTCTGATGGTTTATTTCAGTGGAGGAGAAAGCACGTTACTGATCTTTGTTTGCAGAAGAATTTCTTGTAGCTCTTGGACCTTTTCTCAGAGCATTTTCCAGCTCTGTTTCTAGTCCTGCCCATGTCTGGGTTGTTCCAGCCCTGACCCTCCCTGGCTGCCTGCCCTTCTCTCCTGAACCCTTTCCTTCCCTAGAACCAATTTCTTTCAAACACCTTTTCTCAGTAACCCCTGAACTCCCACTTTTGCCTCAATCTTGTTTATCTTTCCTCTGGCAAATAATGCGTATTTCTTTGTGGTTTCATCAAGAATTCATAAAACTGTAGCAGTGTAGCTCTGTTTAATAGCTGGTACCCATTGCACTGTTACTGCCTCACTTGCCACAGAGTTTTTTCCTCTTTCTCGTTCTGAAAGCTGGGGTTGGGTTGGGTTTGTTTAAAGTTGGGTTTGTTTCTTAATTAAAATCAGGCCTTATGTAAAAGCTCATTCATATGCATAAGTGTTTCACAATCAAATCATTAGTGTTGCTGCTTAACAAATAAGGGGGAAAAATTAGATTATAAGGTTTACTTTTAGGTACTTCCATAAGGGTTGTGCCTGACAATGTAGCCGTGGGAAATTCTGAGCTCACTTAGAGGCTTTGTATTCTGCTTGATTTTCAAGTTTAGAAGTTTAGTGTGCTGGATGAGAAAAGAAAGTCAGTAATAAAAATTGCAGAGGGAAAAATTAAAAAAAAAAACCACATGGAAACTTTGTGTTCAAAGGTGTCTGGAAACCAACCCAGCATCCCAGAGCTTTTTGCACTGCTGTGCCCGCAACCTCTGCTCAGGGCCAGTGCAGAGCTGTACAGAGAGGCAGCACCTTGAGGAAAACATCATCACAGCCAGTCAGGAGCCACAATTTGCTTTTCTCTGGGTGTTCAGTCGACAGCAGAGCAGTGATGATGAGAACAGGGAGGGTTCATCCCACACACCAAAAGAATTTTGCCGTTTTCTGACCTGAACTCTGAGCCCTTCCATAAAAGCACTCAGTTCCTTTTCCATTAAATGGTTTTTCACCGCTGCTGCCAGGAGAACACTGAGTGTTTTGGTGCTAACTTGTGCGGCCTGTTTGGAGTGCAGATCTCAGGCAAATGTGCAGCTCTGCAGAAGCAGCTCCCCCTGCCCATGGCACTGCCAGATCTGCTCTGTTCCTGCCAGGAGAGCTGGAACTCTGAGCTGGACCCCGAGCAGCCGCAGATCACTGGGGAACAGAAACAAGGAGGAGCTCCTTCGGTGTTTTGCTGCTGCTCTGGGAGACAGAAGTGGGCAGTGAGCAGAGATGGAGTGCACGGAGCTGGGTGCAGCTGGAACTGCACCAGGTTTTGTCACCTTGCTGAGCTCAGACCCTGCCCTCCTTGCGTTGTGGTTTCTGACAAGGAAAGTGCCACGATCCCAGTTCAGCGCACAGAGAGCCCAGTTCTCCCAGTCCCTCCACTAACTGTGCTTCAGCAGGGCTTTTACTACTGCATTCCAGCTTCTGCTCCTCTGGAAGCAGCCCACTGTCCTTTCCTCCCGGGTGTGGTGGGTGCTTTAAGGTGGTTTTTCCCTTCTGGCAGGTTGGGGCAGCTTGTGGGGCATTCACAGGGGGTGTCCTGAGGATTGCAGCGGGGCCTGGCTGTGACTGGCACAGCAGGAGGCAGCTGATGCCACCCCACTGAAAGGGGAGCTGGGCTTTGTCTGTGGGATGAGAATTATGCTGCCCTGAGCGCTGAGAAACTCCTGTTTTCCTCACAGGTACATGTTCTTAGGGACGTGCCAGCCCTCAAAGCAGACGATGGGAGAACTTTTTAAGTCTCAGATGTGCAGCCTTCATCCCTGACAACTGAGCTGGTTCATTTTCCATGTGCTTCTCCTTCCTGCAATACCCTTGGGAGACTGAAAAGGACTTTTACTCCCATTTTTTCAGTGCAGAGGTAGGAAATACCAGGGCCAAATTCAGTGAGGATGCCTGTGCACAAAGGATAAAGTGGAGGTCTGGTCTCCCAAGTTTAATTGACTCCCTGCCAACAACCACATCACCAATTAGGACTGACAGCAGGACACTGAGCCTGGCCCTTTTAAAAATGCATCAGGTTCATCTCGAAAGTTGTTGTCAGTCTTGAGTTGACTGCAGTTATCCAAGGAAACTCAGATTTTATTCCCTATGTGTCCAGCAGAATGCATTTTCGTGATGAAAAATTGAAATAAAGCCAGTTTCTTGAGATGTAAGAAGATTCCAATTGGCTTGTGGTTAAATTTGGCGGTGAAAGAAAGTTTGTTCAACCCTGCTTGTACAGGATACAAACACTTTCTTAACCAGAGCTCACTTCCATCTCTCCTTGTGAGACCACTGAAGAACAAAAAGTCTTTGCTTTGTGCTGAATACATAAAATATTCAGTAAAATCTGGGAAATTTCACTGGCTTTCAATCATCTTCCTGACTTGTCAGAGCAGAAGGTGTGCCAAGGATAGAGGACTTGGTATTTTACCACAGGCTCTTTCTGTCTCCTTATTTTTCTGTCTTGGAAAACAATGGGGAAAAGGTGAGGCTGAAGGACTGTAATGCAATTAAGGAGGTTATGTGTCATTTTGATGGAGTCAGTGGTCAGGTTTCACCCACAGCCCGGGCCTTGATGAAATCAGTGAGAGGCTTTGCTCCGAGATCTGACACTGAAACCCTACACGAGTCCTTTCAAACTCATGGAATCCTGTATCTGTAGCATATGAAGACTGTATTACACAGCAGATGCCTGCTTAAAGCTAAACTAAGGACAGAAAGTGCAAAAAAAATTGAATTTCATAATTACTTCCCACTGTTGCCCTCCTGTCCTTCCTGCCTTTCAAGCTGAGCACGTCCAGCTGCTGCTCTCCTCAGCGCTGGGGCACCAGAGCACATTTTGCATTTGGAGGTGCAGTTCCGGGGCTCGATGTTTTGAATATTTACCTGCACAATGGTTAATCCCTGTGGTCAGGATCATCCATCTGTCCCTTTCATTCCAGGCAGAAAACCCGCCTGCTTCCCAGAGCATCCGGCCCTCGGCACCCCTCACATATGTTCCACTCCTGCTGCACCAGCCATCTCCCAGCTCTTTGTTCCGCTCCACTCAGACATTACTCTGTTGTTTGCAGCTCAGCCTATGAGCAGAAATCTCAGAGAAAATCAAGTTTTACTGTCCTATATGGATTACAGGTCGCTGAAGCCGATTTGAGATGCTAAGACACCTTTGGATAATTTAATTTTTAGGGGCCAAACTTGTGAAAATCAGACTTGCCTGATGCTTCCAGCTGTAACTGAGGCCTTGACTTGGGATCAACCGTGTTTAGTGGAAGAGCAGATGACAAATTTAGAGCATTTGAAGCAAGTGTTCAGATGCAAACATGATGGATTCACCCCCAGCAAATGGAAGGTAGACACTCTGTTTCTGTGGTGACATTTCTAAAGAGGCAATTCCGTGGCACAGAAAGAAATGGTGCCTGGCTTTAGTGATGAGCTATGTCAGTGTGTACAAGCAGAGTTCCCTTCCCTGTACAGGTCCCACACCAGGAAAAGTTGTGAACATTTGAAGAGAAACATTGATTTGATCCCCCTGTTTTCTGCTTTGCACCTGTAGCTGCAAAGCAGTTTAATTTTTACAGCTGTTTAATTTTTTTGTTATGCACTTGAGAAAAGAGGAAACATCATCTCTTTTCTTGTCATGTTTTTTCCTTTTTTTTTTTTTTTCTTTTTTGTTGCTTTATGCAAAGCCTTTTTGATTTAACAGCACTTGTCTGTGCACTTTCATGTTGCTTCTCTGGAATCACTCCCTGTGGTGTGAATAAATGTTATTTGTGTCAGCAGCTAATCTCACTCTAAAGCCCGTATTGTTATTAATATGTTTATTCAATACTGTTTATTCCAGCCCCAACTTACGCATTCCCAAGTTCTTTATTTCTGAGCGCCTGGTGCCCATCAATCCTCACCCTCTGCTGGGATTAAGGGGTGAGGGATTACCCGTGCAGAACATCTGTCACTGCCACTGCTGGAGGAGCTGCAGCGCTGGCGAGGGACAGGGCCAGAGCCTGGATTAGAGCCCAGCCAGAGCTCGGGGCTGCTTCTCCCTGGGCCTGATTGCACAGCCCAGGCTGCTGGACACGTTCTCAGCCCTTCTCTCTCCCGTGGGAACTCATCACGAGTGTCTGTGCTCAGCACTGCTGCACTCAGTGATAACCCTTCCCTGCTTAAACAGGTACAAACGCATGAAAAGTGATGTTTATTTCAGTATAAATGCTAGTGGTTTAATGAAAAAGTAGCTTTGAATAATTATGTTAATTTGTATCTAGTATCATCTGAGCTTAGAAAAGCATTTAATCCCTGGAGAATCTTTGCTTCGTGTCCCAGGGTGGAATTTTGTAACATTTGGATGCGGCTACAAAGAGAACAAGTGGCGTTTCCAGGAGCTCAGGACGGAGTTCTGGAGAGCCCCGTTTCAGAGCCTGCAGGGATCTGGAAGTAGCCAGGACCATTTGTGTTGTGGTGCAGCCTCACAGTTTGTGGGACAATAAATGATAATTTTCCTAATTACAAACCTGCATCCAAACTGAAACTGAGGAAGCCTAAGCCTAAACTCTCAACAGCAGTTCCACACAGAGGGAAAACTGCATGAGGTGGTTTTTCCCTGATTTTTGTCAGGCCTTGGAGCACTGACCTAGAGGATCAACTCATGATGTCAGAACTATCACTACATTACAGCACTTACTGCTTCTGTGGCAGAAATTACTTTTCTTCTAGAGACTCCTACAATTTGTCTCAAAGCTTCTTTAAGAACATTTGTCTGTAGCTGTAATGTTACTTCCAAATCTTAGGTGTGAATCAACACAAACATAATTTGGAATTAGACATAGAAATTCTGGATCGTACCATTGGTATTATTTTATACATTTATTCTCTTGGTTTGGGCCTTGCTGTCTTTGAGGCCAAAGAAATTTACACAGGTAGCATGTGCCATGATTTAGCTCATTAAATATTCCATGTCAGAACCTGGCTGATTAGGTATTACTTAAGTAATAAACTGCTTTATTTCCAAAGTCACTCACTCCTAATGCTTGAGCTCCAGGTGTCTCAGCGTGGACACTTGAAGTTGAAGAGTTTTCCAGACGTGTGTTTTGAATGTCTGTTTGGTTTATGGGCACCATGAAGCCTACTTGGGCCAGTAAATAGTTGCACACATGTCCTCTAAATAAGAATACAAATCTGACAAAAACAGAATCTTAGACAAAATGTTTTTCCCTTGGGAGCTTTTAGCCCCTTTCTTGTGCTAAGCCATCCTTGTGCCTACACAGGTTCCTGTTTCACAGGAAAACAGCTGAAGCAGTGGTTCCTCGGTCAGGTTTCTTCCCTTTCCATTGCCTCCTGCTTGTCACGGGCAGAGCTGTTCTTTCAAACTTTTTGATTGGTGCATAATTAAGGAGGTATATGGGACAATAGCTTCTTATTTTAAAAAGCCATAAAGATTTAATGAGAACATGGCTTCAGGGCCTTCCTCAGTGAGAAAGGGGAAAAAAAAGAGAAGAAAAAAGAGGAAGGCACACGTATTGCTGGTTCCTAGAGAGCCCTGCTGCAGCACAATGGAATATCTCCAGACAGACATGGCAATGAAATGCTGAGAGCTTTTGAAGAGGCAGCTAAGAACAGGGAGAGAAAAGGACTTAAACCATCAGATGAAATGAGTGCTTTGCAAGGAAAATGATCCAGGCAGAGGGAGGCTGGCACTGGCTGATGGTGGACATTGACGTGCTCTGCTGTGGTTCGTATTGTCTCAACTCCGTGCTAGAAACACACCTCTGCTTTCTTGGCCCTTTTGTTTTCTGCCTAATTATTCCTAATTTGTCCCTTCCAATGTTGTTTCTCTTCTAATTTTCACTCTGGAGGTGTTTTCCTTTCTTTGCTGCTTTGTTCCATAAGCACTGGTCTCGCATCCCCGCTCTGCAGCCCTTTTAATCTCTCTGAGAGCAAACTGATGCATCATCTGAGGCTCCTGTCTGTGATCCTCATCACACAGACTGCAGGATGAATTCAGAGGAACAGAGGGATGTGCACCTTGCAAAAGCAAAAGCTTTTGCAAAATTTTGCTGAAGACAAAAGGTTCCCAACCTGAGCAACGCTGCCTTTTGAGATTCACTGGTCAAGGGAATGCAAATCTGAAGGTCTATTCTTCAGCTGGCCCTTTGCATCATAAAGTGCCCTTTGTTTAGTGCTGTGCTATAATGTAGAAAATTCCTTTCTTACAACGATGCCTGCAGTAGAATTCATCATCACATGGAAACAGTGGTGTGTGTTAGGAAGATGTGGAAAGAGGAAGCGATATTTATAGAGCAGATGCTAAATTAACTGCATGCATTAACCAAAAGACAGGATGTACTTCAATCATGTGCTGTTACACTCATTTCTGTTTAACCACTGTAGAGTACATCCTGAGAGATGCTATGAATGGTCAGTCCAGAGGGCTGGTCACCGTCCTGACTTCTGGGAAATCAAATGGGAAATCAAGGCTTTACCCATCCCTGAGCAGAGAGCAAAGGTACCACACAGCTGCTGTGTGAATCCCAGAATGGCCTGGCCTGGAGGGACCTTAAAGCCCATCCAGTGCCACCCCTGCCACGGCAGGGACACCTCCCACTGTCCCAGGCTGCTCCCAGCCCCAGTGTCCAGCCTGGCCTTGGGCACTGCCAGGGATCCAGGGGCAGCCACAGCTGCTCTGGGCACCCTGGGCCAGGGCCTGCCCACCCTGCCAGGGAACAATTCCTGCCCAAGATCCCATCCAGCCCTGCCCTCTGGCACTGGGAAGCCATTCCCTGGCTCCTGGCCCTGCAGCCCTTGGCAATTGTCTCTCTCCATCTTTCCTGCAGCTCCTCCAGGCCCTGCAAGGCCACCCTGAGCTCAGCCCAGAGCTTCTCCTCTCCAGGCTGAACAATCCCAGCTGTGGCAGCCTTTGCTCCCAGCAGAGCTGCTCCATCCCTCTGCTCATGCTGGGGCCTCCTCTGAGCTCTCTGCAGCAGCTCCACGTCCAGAATAATGAACAGAAGGGAGCCAAAAGCTCAGAATAAATGTGGAGCCTAAACAGAAACAAATGGTGTCACCTTTTGCCCCAGGGCAGACAGCAAGAAAAAATAAACACAACAGCTCTGCCCCTTCCCAGCAGGTCAGGGACACAAACTGCAGAGAGGGGCAGCACCTTGGGCTCTCTCTCCTGCTGTTCCCTGTGTTTGCACAGGACTGGGGGAAACTGTCTAAACAGAGATGCGTCAGTCTAGATTTGTCTGATGAAACCCATTTCTGGCCCTCTGAAAGTTGTGAATTTTGCAAAGTTGACCCAGAGCTGCTGTAATCAGTGCAACCTGTCTGTCCATTATCCTTGCTGCTTATGGAATTAAGTTTTAAGGTCCTCACTTTGTAGCATAGGAAACAATTCTCTGTTCCCAGTATTTATTGCAAAACCTCCTCTCTGGATGCTCTCCCAGCTATCATGTGAAGTACCTGACTGGATGCATTTCCACACCTTCTTCTACAAAGATTGTTCCCAAGATAGATTAATATCCTTTCCAAAAAGCAGATCAAATTAATCCTACTGAAATATGCGTAGCCACAGGAGGCTCCAAAGCTTTTCTAGAGACTTTTTAAAGAGCTTTTAAAATTTTATGCTAAAGTATAGAGAAGTCTCTTCTGTTTGATACATATACAAATGATCTGTATTTTCAGAGGGCTTTCTTGTGCTTCAAAACCTGTCATTTCTTTTGTGTGCCTCTATTCAGCAAGTTTCCTGTTGGTGGTCAGAGCAGTTAAACCAGGGATTTTTAAAATATGTTTTTTCTGTTGTTCTTTAAAGATTCTGACTGTTGTGATAATGGTAGGTGAGCAGTTTTATTTGGTGCCTTGACCATGTAGACGAACAGATGGATTCACTCACATACATGCTCATATGGAATAGACATCCCATTATTTATCCTTGGTTTCCTGCAGCAGATTGTGCAATGTAAAGTCATTGTAAAAGTCATCTTGTAGTGCCTGGCCTCAGTTTTAGGGTCATCCTCAGCCTCTGGAAACCCAAACACAACGAGGGTTTTGGCATGTCAAGCTCTAAAGCTCTCTAGGAGTCTGGAAATAGTCTGTGACTGAATAAAGAATCTGTGGCAGGCTGGAATGTAACTTAGGATAAAGCAGAAGGGGTTCAACCTGTGTAGTAAAAAGAAAAATCTTGCAGTTTTCCAGCCAAGGAAACTTTGTGCTGAGAGAGAGCTGCATGTGACTATTTTATTTTATTCTGCTTTTTTAGCCCTGCTTTTAGCTCTGATGCTGAGAGCAGGGCTGCACTTTGGGCACTGGGACGCTGCTGCCGGGGTTTGTCTGGAGGGAGGGACAGGGCTCGCTGCCTTTGCTCTCGGGGTGCTTGGGAACACCCTGGGAGTGCTCTGGGAGCTGCTTTGCTCTCTGCTGCCCTGTTTGCAGAGAACATTTTAGCTGTCTGCCTGAAAAATCGGGGAGAGCAGAGGACATCCCTGGGCTGCTGGGCCCTTCCCAGCCCGGCGTGCAGGGCTGCTGTGCAGGCAGAGCCGTGAGGTTTATGGCATGTGCAGAGCCTCCTCCTCTGATCCCACCTTCTGTGCTGCTCTCCTGCACTCCTCCATGTGCACAGACACTTGAATGGCAGCTTATGGTTTTCTTTGAAGCCTAAAAGTGTGGTTATGGGTTCTCGTAGGAGAGTTTAAAGTTTAATTTGTCCTAATCTGTGTAGTGTTGAATCCCTGAATATGAAAAAGTGCAAACTTGTGATTCAAGAGTTCATTGCCTGCTGTTAAAGTCAGGGGATGCTTTCCATGAATAAAATGGAAATCAAGGCTTTACCCATCCAGGTAAAGTCACAGGGGTTTGTGACTTTCAGATCTTCCCCAAAATTTTAGCAGCACAGGCTCAAAGTTTCCATGGTGGGTGCTAAATACTGTCCTGACAGGCACAGTAGAGGGCTCCAGAATAATTGTCTGCAGAGCAAGGTTTAAACAGGGAGCAATAAATAAGATTTAGGCCATGTATTGAGCAGGGATGAGAAAACAAAATATCGAGTGGCTGTTCATTAAGTAAGCACTGCCTGCTGCACTGGGGCAGGGAAAATATGGTGAAGTAGCACAATTGTAAAGTATATCTTCATGATTTATGTGTGTATAGATGCAATGGGCAGGTATTCAAATTACAGGGTGGTGCTGGTAGCACTTCCTAACTTCTCAGCTTTGCTGTTCCAGCCTCGCTGGTGAGCTCTGGGTGTGCTGTATTTATGTGTGTGCTACTTCATCCTCTGGTCAATTGTAATGAAATTAACTCTGTCATCAAGTCTTGAGAATGCTTTTCAGTTAATACCAGTGTTTCTGAATACCTTTGAAATTAGACAGAAATAGCCAACTTGCTGGGTTCCCAGTGTAAGCCTTTTATGTGACAGTTCTAGCAAGAAATGTATGCAAAGCCATTAGAATGAATGGCATGATTGCAAACTGATTATTGCATGAGAGAGGACAGAATTGGTATTCAGCATAATATTGCTTCCCTTTATGTTTTGAAAACCTTAGTTCTAGGGAATACAGTAGAACTTTAATTTAAGCCTAATTGTTGGAATTTAGTGTTGTGCTGAAATGTCAATTTTCATTTCACAGCAGAACTGAAGATTTACAAACACCATGGGATTTCTTGCCAACTTCAGTGGAGAAACCGCTGAAACCTGCACAAACCAGCTAAGATGTGAAAACCTCTGTTTAGCCTAACATACAGATCATGCTCAGAGGCAGAGTGGCTGCTCCTGCTCGGGGTGATCCAGCCAGATCACTGCTTGGGATGCCTGCTGGTGGAACAGCAAAGGCCACACACCTCACGGGAGGCAACTGAAGGGACCCAAGCTTCCCTGAAGGAATCATTCCTCAGGTGGATCTGGGATGTGGAGGACACCCAAGGAAAGTTTTAGATGTATTTAGATGTTTTCAGATGTGTTTAAAATTGTCAGAATCACTGTAGTTGAGAGCTGCTGCATCAACCATCAAAAACAGTAATGATAACAAAACTTTCCATGGGAAAGATGGGGTTCACCTCGAGAGCTTGTACTGCCAGAGTTCTCTCACTCCTGTGTCATAAATTTAATGCAGTTAACAAAAGTGAACTCAGACTCCACAGGCAGCTGCCTCGTGGCCCTTGGAGCAAAGCACGTGGCACAAACCCCAGCTCAGCCTCCGCCGTGCCCCTGAGCTGCTGCCAGCACAAGGCACTGGCCCACAGCCAGCCCTGGTGCTGTCCTTATTCTCTGAGGGGGCTCTGGTTCCTCGCAGTGTAAGGTGTGCTCTGTAAAGCCCCATCCTGGAGATGAGGTGTGGCCATGACCCCCCGAGTGCTGCTGGTACAGACCTGGAGAGAGCAGATGCAGTCTAAAAGCTGAAACCCCTGAGCCTGTGCAGCAGAATTGTGAATGAACCCATGGTAAAAGGGAGGGACGAGGTTTTCTTCTCCAAAACTGCATCCTGTACCTGATGCAGCAGTCCTGCCCTGCATTAACTCTCCTCAGCACCCACAGCAGCTCATTTTGTGCTGCTCTGCCTCCCTGCTCCCCTCTGACAGAGCCAGCTGGATTTTCTCCATTTCTCCCTCCAACACCATTCCAGACTCCTCCTTTGGGAATCACCTCTTGGTAGCAGGAGCTTGCACTCGTGCCTCTTTGCCTCTCCTTTATTGTACATCCTTTCTTCTCTCCTCTTTTAACTTCTGCATCTCCAGGTGCTGCTTCCTGCGTGTGCAGCCTCCTCTGGGTTGTAAATCCCTTCCATCTCCAAAATTCACAGCTGGCACAGGCAGATTGTCATGTCCCAGCACAGTCCAGTCCTCGCTGCTGCCTCTGTCCCCAGTCCTGGTTTGAAGAGGGGGAGTAGCCCCTGGCTAGAATGGGTTCTGCACTTCAGGCAGCACCAGACTTTTGGAGCAGGGCTGCTCCTTGCCCTTCCATGCTCCTGCTGGGCTGTCTGACATGAGGGGTGGCTCTGACACCAGAGAGATGCAAAAGCCAGGCCAAAGGGTGGTGAAAATGTGCTGGAAGAGCTGTGTGAAACGTGGGAGAGGCCCAAGGACAGGGTGGCAGAGGGCAAGGCAGAGATCACTGAGGTCAGGGGCAGTGGGGCTGTGGAATGTCTGTGTGGGCACGAGGTGGTGTCAACTGGAAAGGCTCTTTGTCATTCCAAAAACAAAGAGGTTTGGGGAAAAAATTAACTGTACAGAGGCTGTTGAGCTGAAGAGAGTGTGACTGTCATGCCTTTGGCAGGCAGGAGGAAAGAGTAAGATTTGAAGGTGAGAATGAAAATGGCAAAAAATAAGGGGAGCCAGGATAGTGTGTGTTGGAGAAAACAGGGTTAAAGAAACATAGAGAAAGTGGGAAACAGTCCAGATTTCATAGCTGACATTGCTCCATTTTTTCAATGTATAATTGGAACCTTTTTCAGAGGGAGGGAGGAGAAATGGAGCGGGAAAATGCTGTGGATCATGACTCCTCTTATCCTGATTTTAATTATCCTATAGAGGGGCAAGTCATCTCTGCACAGATGGGCCTCTTTCCTCACCCTCTAAAGTGGCTTAACCCTAACCTGTCTGATGGGCCTGGTAATTATAAGTTTTACAGATTGAAATGTGGCTGGAAATTACCAGCACATTTAGGTGTGGAAGGCTGTACATATTTTAATAAGCCAATTTTTGTATTCCATTTTCTTTGTTCTGAGCCTGGAGTCTCCATGTAGCTTACAGTGGGAATGAAAATCATGGTGAAGATCTTGCTGAAGCTCTGTATATCCAATTTAAAACAAGATCAGCGTGAGCATGGGGCCATCATCTTCCTGATTGCAACAAGTGGGATTCAGCCTTATGATGTAAGACTGTTCCATCTTACATTTATGGAAACAGGAGTTAAAAATGCAGCCTGGTATAAGGCAGAAAAATAAAACTAACAGGAGTGTTAGAATGAACACAATGATTTTAAAAATCATAGAAGACTTGAAAAATCTGCTATTCAAGAGCCTTTCTTTCTTAGAGAGAAAGTTCTCCTGGCCCTACAGGGTTTCAGCCATGTTCAAAGGTTAGGCAAATCTACTAAAATATTGGTTGGATTATAATGCTATGATGTTAGAATGACTATCTTGCACTGGTTCTCTTTGGGAAGAGGTTTGGTTCTGCAATAGGGAGTGATGGTGCCAGGAGTTATCATGTTGTTGTTCAGCTAAATACTCAGAGCAGCACAAAACTGACTTTGAAGGCTTCTTATTTTAGTCCTGATGAAAATTCTTTTTTTTTTTTTCCCCAATACTCTTTAGGTTTTGTTTTTATAGAATTATACCCTCTGCTCCTCTGGGTATTCCTACACAAAGGTCTCCCCTCACAGTTGCTTTGAGCTGGGTTTCAGCTGAACAAAGCAGGCAGCCTCTGCTAATTCTAAACCCAAGGGGCTCCTCTTTCTGTACATGTCTTAATTACATGGGTTATTAAATAGGGGGCAGAAATGCAGCAGATTGTATGAAGGGGCTGTAGACAGTGAAATAAAACCCTGCTCCAGCCTGGGCCACGGCCACGTCACACACCCAGGCTGCCGAAGGTGAGCAGGAACAAACACACACTACTCAGGGGTTTGGTGCCTGCTTATTAAAATCACTGTCAGATTTCTTAGCAGACTCTCTGGCACAGAAATTCCAAGACAGCTGCATGCCTGGAGACTGCAGGCTTGATGTATGGAGGCTTGCAGTTTACACAGGCTCTCCAGATCCTGGAGAGTATGTCCCTAATAAACACACACAAACCCCACCTTCTCCCCAAAGCACAGTCCTGCCCCTTACTTGGTATTTCAAAAATTACTTTCCTATTTTCTCAGCACAGGAAAAACCCACAAAAGGAGCCACCAGTGGCCCTATTTGTATATCCTGTTTTAAAGCTTGGTTCAGTTTTTTTCTGCTGGGTTTTATTCCGAGTGTTTTGGGAGGTTGGATGAGCATTTGTTCTGCTCTGTTGTGGAATTTTCTGCCATCTCCTCATGTTTGGAAAAATGCAGAATTCAACAGTAGCAGAGTTTTTGCTGAAGCAGGTTTCTTTCTGCATGTCCCCAAACACATGTTCTCTTAAGCACACGAGCAGGTGGCATCAGTATTTCCTGCCAGTGTCCCCCTTGGATCGTGCTGTTGTGGATATCCACAGTGCTCAGGTTTATTAAAGGTGCTGCAGAGAGGAAAGGAGGGAGCTGCTCTGTTCTTGCTTAAGAAAAGAAGCAATGGACATTTATGAATTGCAGCCCAGAACCAGATTAGAGGTTAGCAAAGACACCCAAATGGCAGCGAGGGGAAGGACTGGAAGAGATTGCCTTGGGCTTGGGGAACGTCCAGCACCAGAGGTTTGGGTGTTGTTGGTCCCTCCCCGGGCAGGAGAATGGTGTAGCTGACATGCTGAGCCCCCTTCCAGCCCTACTTGTGAGGATTTTGTGCTGCAGAGAAGAAGCTGTGTCCAGAGTTTCCCCAAGCACAGGATCTCTGCCACTTGGGCTTGCAGGACTGAAAGGGCAGCAAAGTTTTAGTCTTAAAAATTCTTATGAGAACTCGCAGAAAATTTCTACAGAAATTTGTTACTGTGCTTTATTAACATATTTAGTTTTCAATATGTGTGTAAAACTAGTGTGGGTGAGCAAGTAAGGCTATAAGACTTAATTATCCAAGAGCTCTGGTGTTTGGCCATGTGTTTGAAGCAAAAGAATGCCTTATTCATAAACTCTGGTCCTGGTTCCTGAGCACTGATTCTCTCTGCTCTCTCCCCAGACCCAGGAAATTAATGACTCTGTCTCACAGGGCTCTTTTCAGTACACAGTTATCTAAACTGTTGTTTCCCTGTCCTTCTTCCCCTTTAACTTTTTGACTCCCCTGACTCTGTGTGGGTTTTGTGTCATTCCAGAGGCCACAGGCAACCCTGCAAGGTCAGCTGAGTGTTTTTCTTGCCTGCAACTCTGTGCGGTGTAGCTTAATGGATGCGATAACAATCTGCAAAAATCTCAAGGCTGTAAACACTGAAGAGGAGCAGGAATGGTTCCAAGGATGTGTGGGAAGAAGCTGACCAAAGGAACATGTATAGTGTGTACTATGATAAGTATCTTCACAGCTGGAGCTCTGAGAATGGAATACACTTTCAAAAGATTTTTCAGACCACTTTAAATAAATGATGGAAAGTGTTCTGCAGCGTCAGCTCGCGATGGGGCTGCGGCTCTCTCAGCACACTATCAGAGCACATGTGCTCATTCTTTCCCCCAGAAAACCAGTTAAAGGGCATGAGAAACCTCCACTGCAGCTGCTCCACAGCACAGGGAAAACATTCTTGGAGTTTTGTTGCTGATTTGAAAATTCAAGGCTGGCTCATGATCTTCATGATAGCTGAACATCTCTACAAAATTCAGCTGTCCTGCTCGCCCCGTTTGAGGTGTCTGTGGGTCTCAGGCAGCAAATTTTGCTCCCTTCCTTGAAGGATCCATTATTATTTCTACTTCCCAGTATTCCAAACACAGAAGCTTGTAATGAATTCCATGTAGTTTTCTGCTCCTTGCCAGCGCTGTTTGCTAATGCAATGTGAAAATGCTAATGGCAGTAATAAATTTGGTACATTTGCTATCTTCTGGCACAAAACCTCACTGGGGTGGGTGATAAGGACATCTTTCTTCTGTGCATCTTTATAGGACTGTGTTGCCTGTGGAGCTCTGAGAAGCTGGGCAGATACGGAGCACACCAAGGCGTGTGAGACACAGCCCCTTCTGGAATTCCAGGATTGAAGTCTCTGAGCCCTCGTGGATCTGTGAGCCAGCAGAAAATCTCTTTGCCCTGCCTTCCTTCCTTTTGAAACTTCCACTGCCACAATCCCCTTGATGCAGGCTCCCTCCTTCAGGCTCTGAGCAGGGCAGGACACCCCCCTGGCCTATTTCCCATCAGGCTGCCAGCAGAAACACTGATTTTCCTTGTCCTGCAAGGATTTGCTCCAGGTGGGCCCATGGGAAACAACCTTTGTGCATTCCCAGGGGCTTTTTGTACTCCACTCCTGTCCAGAACCTGGGTGCAAATGTATCACTGATGCTCCAGCAGAGAATCTGAGACTTCCAGCTTTTCCCTCCTCACTTTAAAACACCACTATTGGCTTTCTGTCGCTTGACTTCAGGCCTGATTAATACTATGTAAAACTGAAGACTTCACAGCTATTCTTCAAAAGGATTTAAAGTCCCCTGATTTCCCATAGTGAAGTAAGCAATTGCATTATTTCAATGTGAAGGAGAGAAAACTGAGATCAATATCCCCTCGTAAATACAACGCTGCAATTCGTAACAACGATGATTTAATTTTTTTGAAGGCCGGGGGACCAAATATGTGGCAGTTCCTGTGTTCTTCCACAGCCATATATTTGTGTGTTAACCTTCTCCAGGTGGTTGACTTACAGGGCTCAAGGAATGTGTCTTCAGGATAGGTTATGAAGAAAATAAATAACTTTGTCTTACAAAATTTGGGGAATTGTTTTGCCTTTTCCATGCTCAGTGGTGATTCAGAATTCAATTCATCCCCAGACTACAAAGAGTGAAGGGGATTAGACAATCAGGCTGGAAATTCCTCATCCACATCTTGACTGGCCTGCAGGTGAGGATGTAAATGGCTGAAAGGTAAAGGTGAGCGAGGAGTGCTTTGAAGGAAGACTTCTTCTTGCAGAGAGCTGGGAGTTTCTCGTGGTGTGATGTTTCTCATGTTCTGCCACGATGCTTCACCTCAGAGGCAGGAGCAGCCTGACAGAAAAATGGCTGAAAAATTCGCTCTTCTTTAGAAATGAGAAAGCTGGGGTGCTTTTGGTTAAATCATGGTCTGAAACAGCAGAAGTGCTCCTGCAACTGAAAAACAAGACTTTTGTGTGTGAGGACATTACTCCAAAGGGAATCTTCAAGCCTGAACTCTCAATCCTAGGAGGGAGGCTGACTGTTAGTATTGATAGGGCATGACAGGCTCTGCCAGGGACTCGTGGGGTGTGTAAGGTGCAGAGTAACCGCATTCCGAGTAGGAGAGGAAGCAGAGTAGGTGCTCTGATTGTCTCCTCAGAGTAAAGGTATGGATTGCCATGTATCAAACCATGGTCACTCTCTGGTTTGCCGTTATTCCTGTTGACCTCAGAAGGGGTTGCATAAATACACAGAAGCAGCTTCCCAAGGCAGAATGGATACCCAGAGCCCTCTCTGGGGGACAAATACATATTCCTGTCATCCAGGAGGACTGGGGTTTCCAGGGTTCCTTGTGGTGCTGAGAAATCACTGAAAACTTTTTTCATTTGGGACGAATTGGTTTGTTTTGTGTTCCCAGAGCCCAGTTGGGAGGGCAATAAACCCTTTTGGGGGTGGAGGGATGGAGCTGCTGAAGTGTTGGGTAGGAGTTGGAATCAATTTCAGACAAAGAGATGTTTGCATGCTAAAGTCTGTGCTAACTCTACCTATTGGACTAGATTTACTTGGAGAAAAGCTGTGCTAAGGGAGTGAAAAAAAGGTTACACGCCTCTCCCAGGGAGTCTGGGGAACGGGAACAGCGGGATTTATGTATCTGCCCTGTGGCTGAGATTAGATAGCCAGCAACTGTAGCCTGGGGGAAATGTGCCATCATTTGCATGCAGCAAGGTAATTACAAGTGCCTCCCTTAAATCTTCCCTCTGCATGTGGATCTATGGCTTCGTTAGGACAAGTCCAATTACCTTGCTGCTCTCTACATGGAAATGTACTTGGAGTTCACTCGATGCAAAATCAGGCTGCCAGTGTGCGTGGTGGGGTTGGTTTGATGTGGATATACTGCACCACTGCAGGACTGGGATGTGTTTCCATTTGCTCCCATGTATAATTCAGGATGTTCATAAAGAGCTGAGCATCCCGGATATCTGAAGGATACTTTGGGGCCATCCTGGGAGTTCCACTGATTGGTTATCAGGGGAGCAGTGCACAAAGTTTCACTCCAGCAAGTGAAATCATTTCACGCTCCCAGCCAGTAGAATATTCAGGCTGTTCCTGTAGCAGAGCAGGAGCAAGAGATGCAGGTAATGGGACAGTGGATTTTTTATTGGAATCTTAGGCCTTTAATACAGCTTTGAATATTTATAGTGAGGTGTCATCAGTTCTGCACAGGGGTTGCTCTCTCTTCAGCCTGAAAGCTGCACTTCTTTCCTGTCTGTTGCTCCTTCTCTGACCTGCTTCTCCTTCCAGTCAAGGCAGCTTTCAAACTAAACTGTTTTTGCATATTCTTTCACAAGATCTTTGTTTAGACAAGGTAAAAACAAGCTTAATTTTCTGCCTAACAAGTCTTTTACAGTTCAGTTTTGCCCACACCATCTCTTCAGTGGGCCTGGGCTGTGTCCTGCAGCCCATACTCCCCGGAGAAGGCACTAATTCATTTTTCATGTGCCTGCAGTTATGTAATCCCCAGAGGGAAAAGGAATCTCCTGTCACCCTGCTGTCCAGTGAGGGCCGCAGTGAAGTGACCACATTTCAGTCACTCATTTCAGCTTCTTTTCAATTCCCATATCTGAGAGATTAAGACTTGCCATTAAACTGCAGAATTTTGCTTTCTCTCCATTTCTTCTTCAGTCTCTCCTTGCTGATAAATAATAGATACAGGAGAATGAATAAAGCACTAAACTTGTGCCATGGGACTGAAGTTTCCGTCTAATTGGTGGTCCAGCCCAGTGTGAAATCTATTTGGTGGTTTCAGCTTGGTACTTTTGGAACAGTATTCCTCCTGCGAAGATATTAACTGTAAAAAAATTTAGCATGGCAAAGCAATCCCAGTGTCTGCCTGAGAAAGGCCAAAATGAATTTAATATAGAAGCAGGATTACCTCCACTCCTACAAAAAGGGTCTCAGGGGCAGCCTTTACTGGGCTGCTGCAGGGCAGCCAGTGCTGTGCCTGTCACACTCCTGGAGGGTTCTGGTTGATGGACAATGTCTGGTTTGAGTGCTTGGGCTTCCCAGGGGCATCACAGAACCACAGAATGGTTTGGGCTGGAAGGGACCTTAAAGCCCATCCAGTGCCACCCCTGCCATGGCAGGGACACCTCCCACTGTCCCAGGCTGCTCCCAGCCCCAGTGTCCAGCCTGGCCTTGGGCACTGCCAGGGATCCAGGGGCAGCCACAGCTGCTCTGGGCACCCTGGGCAAGGGCCTGCCCACCCTGCCAGGGAACAATTCCTGCCCAAGATCCCATCCAGCCCTGCCCTCTGGCACTGGGAAGCCATTCCCCGGCTCCTGTCCCTGCAGTTCCTGAGGAATTGTCCCTCTCTG
>VYXC01011207.1:581072-604519 GCA_013397175.1 Platysteira castanea | reverse complement strand
AAGGAAGGAAGGAAGGAAGGAAGGAAGGAAGGAAGGAAGGGTGGATTATGGATTTTTAGGGAATGTCACCAGCAGCTCCCCTCTCAAGGATTTGCAATACAAACAGAACTTTACAAGCTAAAAATATTTTTTCTTGTCTTGGTGAAGGGCACAAGAAATAAAGTGCAAGAGTAAAGGTTGATGAGAACAAGTATGGATTGCTGTTATTGCCGCTCCTTGTTGGTTTAGGTGGTGTCCAAAAAGACCAGTTGGAATTAGACCCCTCCTGGTTTAGACCCTATAAAAACCAGAATGAATTTCCCAGCTTTTTATCAGCTGTGCACCCGTTGTGAGTGCACTGCAGCAGAGAGGCTGCATTCCAAGCACAGCCAAAGCAGGAAACGTGTTTGTGATTCTGCTTTGGAATCTGTGTGGCTGCGTTTGTTTCTGCTGCTGGGTTCACCTCTGCACAGCACAGAGGCACATCCCGAGCTGCTCTGGCATTTCTCTGTGTTGGGCATTATCTGCTCAACAGCAACAGTAATTAGACTAAATTTAGAATGTACAGAGTGGTGAATTTAAGTTTTCAAAACAAACCCGTGCCGGAGTTATGCGCACAAGAATGCCTTAAATTGAGTATTGAAAGAAAACAGAAATGGACTAAATCACTTCTAATTTTCTGGTGGGAAAAGACTGTAAAATATGCTAAAGAATACAAATAGGCAGAAAAAACCCATTGTAAGCTGGGATTCAGACTTGATCTCATTTCTTGTCCAGCTGTAAGACAAGGAAGAATAGAATTTTTATCAGATTTGATACAGTCTTGACTGTGTCACTGTGATGCTCCTGCTGTAATAATGAGACAGCTTCCTCAGTCATCCAGCAGATGCAGAAAGATTGTGTGTTCTTCTCAAAAAAAGTCTAAACTATTTATCTGGAAAGTGAAGAGAGCAGCCCAGTCTGATCCAAAGACAAGTCTTAGATTGGACACCACCTTTTTTGGTTGTTTGTAGGGTTTATTGCACTCATTTTTAAAAATTATTATTTTATTTTTAAATTTTATTTTCCATAGGGGCTCACAATAGATGAAAATGTAGATCAGGCAAATTTTTCGGTATCATTTTTATTTTGTTCACAATTTGGGCACTTTTTCATACAGTGAATTCAAGCAGTCACTTGAATGGAACAGAAAGTCTGGTTTGCTTCAATGATGTTTAATACTGGGAAAGTTAAGAAAAATAAGGAAAACTCACACTTTTTATTTAAAATGCCTCAAATTGTAACAGAATTGGTGTGAAAGGCCCATCTTCTTGGAGAACCTGTGGCTGCAGAACTCCCCAGGGGCAGTGTCTCCACACACAGAGGTCTGTGCGCATTTTTCTAACCTTCCAAAATAACCTTGATAAATCATGTCATTAAGAAACTGTCTCGAACGAATAAAAATAGCTTCCATTCTTAAATCACTGTTAGTTTGGAGATCAGAAGAAGTAATGGCCTTGTGTTTCCTGCAGTAGGTAGAGCTGCAAAGCAAACACTGAACAAATGAGGCTCGTGGCTCCTGCTGGCAAAGCCATGCCAGAGGGCTGGAGCCAGGGAGTGGCAGATTCATCTTCCCTGAAAGGCAATTCCTCGCTGCTCTTTGTGGTGGCAGATATTAAATATTCTTCCTTTTGCCAGCCGTACATTTTGGAAGTCACAGATTGCTTTATCCTAAGTAATTAGGGTAGTTTCAGGTAATAGGGATCTAAATTATGGATCCTTTTATTTTGCTTTTCTTTTTGGAGGCAGAGGGGAAGGATAATTTTATTTTACCTTTTTAGAGAATTAAGGCTTACCTTGCTTGGGGAGCTGGGGCTGCGAGAAAAACATGCACTATGTCAAAATTTGCAATAACATAATGAGCTCTCATTAACACTGCATTCCACCCAAAAGTTTCCTACTCTTCCTAATAGCTTTTCATGGCAGCAGAGTTTCCCCCAGTACCATTAGAGACTATGTATAGTACCTAGCCTTAAAATGACAGATCCATTCAAAGGTGTGATCCTGATAGTTTTACTTACCCATTAGCTAAAATAAATACACATTTCCTTCTCACTTCCACGGCCAGCAAAGTAAAGACCCACAATTGCATCTTGCTAAAATGATAAGTTTTTCAGCTTTTTTGGAGGGGAAACTTTTTCTAATATACAGATTCCTCAGAATGTGTGTGATATTTAAAGAGAAAATGTTAACTGAATCCTTGCAAGAGCTTTCAACAGGATTTCTATGAGAAAAAAAGCCAAACCCCCAATAATTTGAAAGGGCGTTTAAATAAAGATGGGGGTTATCAACTTTTTTTTTTTAAACAGAGTAATTTTAGTTATTTTCTCCCAACCCATCACCAAAAACCCACCAAAGCAGAGGAGTTAAAATTATATTAATCTCCGTGAAGACACGGGGACTGGCTGCACATTTAGATGGCTGTGGTCTGTTTCCTCAGGTCTTAGGAAGCACAGAAAATTGAGTTTGCAATGGGGCAGGCAGCGTGTGTGGGTGGAGAGTGGATGGGAGTGAAAGGCGAGGTGGGAGAGCGCTGGTTGCATTATAAATGTTTCAGCAGGAGGTATTTGGAATGGCTCCCTCTCTGCCATGTTGTGAAATCAGGAGGGAGTTCTGCTGCATCCCAAATGAGTGCTAATGAAACCTTTATTCCCAGCACCATCGTGGATTCTGCATATGCTACATACGAGGTGGGAAAAACTCGAATTAAAATTGAGGGAGAGGGGGAATATGCCAGAGAGGCAGAAAGGTTTTATCAGCATGGGGTTGGGAGGGGGTGCCTTACTCACAAAAGCAAAGCTGAATTTATTAGTTCCCATTTTTTCCCCTCCCTCTGAGCCCTCAGTCTTGGCACTCGCTGGAGAACTGGGGCTTATGGGCACAGGCTGCAAAAATAGTCTCAATAATCTATTTTAAGGCTCCTTTTCATCTTTCAATAAATACTTTTTTTGACAGAATATATGAGATGGTTCAGGGTACAAAAGTCTCGCCAGTGCTTGTTTGGAATTTTCTGCAATTTTCACTCCCTAATTTCGCATCTTTTGAGTGCTTTTGAACTCTCATGTCTGAGCCTTGGCCTTTAATCAAGCCAGTGGCAACAAAAACCTCCTTCTAAGAAGGAACATTTCTTTCTCCACGTGCCCTTCTCCCCCACTAAACACTTTTCCCCTCTCCCTGGATGAATCATTTGCTCACCCCTCCCAAAGCCTCAGCACCTGGACACTGCAGCTCTGGAGTGGTGAGTTGGGTGTTGCATTCCCAGGGTGATCCAAAGCTGCAGGGGCTCTGCCAGCCTCATGGGACCTGCTCCTGGAGCTCTGGGAGCTCACTTGGTGAAAACATGAAGATTTCTGCCTTCCCAGCCTTTCCAAGGTGAGCACGATTTCGAGTCATGCTGCCTTTACAAATCAATAAACATTTAAAATACCTTAAAAAACCAGGCTAAAATCTATAGTAAAGAATCTTTGCCCTGGTTTAATGATGGAGCCATGTGCGCTGTGAGGTACCTGGGCTGTCCTGAAGTACCTGCCTGTCTTCACCTCTGGTTTGGGAGGCAGTACTGCTCCCCTCTCACTCTGGCTGTGTCACTTTGTTTGACCTGCCTGTGGCTGGAGGACCAGAACAAACAGCAGCAGTGGGATCTCTTAATGCAGTGGCTGAATTCTGATTTTCCAACTAGAAATAGGCAGAAACAGTCTTTAATAAAGGTGACCTTATTTACACTTCAAGAGAAGCCGTGCCAGAGGGAGGGAGAGGACACCAAAGCATGAAGGGTTTGTGGTATTAGCCACGGGAAAAGCAGTGCAAGTGTTTTATTCCTCATTAAGGTCATCTGGTCATTATGTTCTTGCATCTATTGACTTTGAGCCTTGGAAGAAGAAAATCTTTCAGATTCCACCAGGAGGGGTCAGGTGGCATGGAGGAGGATTTTTCCTCACATGCCTTCTCATCTTCCTGACCTGATGCTTTCTCTCACCAGGTGAAATTCCTCACCTCTCTTTCTCCTGTGTGTCCAAAATTAAGGCTCTAATTACACACCCTGCCCCCTGCCAAACTATATTTTATCTGCAAAGAAAAAAAAAACAAAACAGATAAGGGGTCCAGAAGATTTGTTGCTACATCCAAAAAAGTTTCACTTTTTTTTTTTTTTATTATGGTTTTTCTGCTTGAATATATTTTCTCTGATACGTGGATAACAGGGGGGGAAAAAATCAAATCATGAAGAAAGAAATGGAAACTATTCTTGCCATAAATCTTCCCCTTTTCTCTATTTACTGGAACAGAAAATTGGCTGGGAGTTGAAATGCAGTGTGTATAGGTGTGTGTGTGCCTCTGAACCTCCCTTACCAATGGGAGAAGTGACATTTTCCTAATTTCAGTTTATATAAAAAAGGCTTTGCATGACTTTGATTTTCATAACATGAAGGTCAAACAATTCAGAATAGAAACAATAATATTCTTCAGAAATTGACCCATGAAAATGTATTTAAGTTGGGTCTGGAAAACTGCCCTTCAAAGCTCCTTCCCAAGTAAACTTGCAAAGACATTTCAAAAGCAGAACGTGGACGCCGGTAACTGTGGGGAATTTCTGGACTGTTTCTGCTAATTTGGTAACCACACACAAAATACCTGGTACACAAATCAAACTCCAGTAATTTCCTATCCAGGTGCCTGATCTTGTAACAGCCAGCATGCTGAGAAACGTTTGAGGATATTCAGCTCAGTTTCATACACGTTCTGTATTGCTTTTTCTATTGCTTTGATTGCTGATCTTACTTCCCAAGGCCTTTAACAATGAGAGAGATAAAGCTGCTGCCCTGTTAAGGCACAAGGAATTGAAATATCAGAGTAATTTGATGTCAAAGGGGTCGTTCAGTTAAGAATTAAGGTTTCATCATGGTTTTATATCTTTTTTTTTTTTTGGTCTTTTTCATAAAGAAACAAAGTCTGGCGTTGCCTAGCTGGGCTCAAGTGTTTGGGCAAGATAAATGTCCTGCCTGTGCAGATATGAGAGCCCGTGACTGTGGCAATAACATGGACAGGAAGGATGGTGGCACTGGAAAATTGTGGGGCTGGAGCATCAGGGAATCTGTTTTATCTTTCCATCTCTGCCAGGCCCCATAAATGCGGGGTAAGCACAGCTCCTGCTCGTGCTGCAGAGCAGCTGAGGGGTGCCCAGGAGCCACGGCACAGGTGGGGAGCTGCCTCCAGAGCCCTCCTGAGGCCGGGCATGGAGGGCTTGTCTGGCAAGTTCTCCCTCAGCTTTCTTTGAACGTACAGAATTGTTGGTTTTTTATTAGAGACTTTGCAAAAGGGTGAGGGGGAATGGGGTTTGATAGAAAATGGGCAAGGAATATGTCTTTAATTAAGCTTCTTTAGATCTTCTTTGACCTTTGTCTTGAGCTCTTTTCTCTGTTGTAGATTACCTGATACTTAAGTGGTATATAAATATAAATAATACTTTCTGAATATGTTAAATAATGTGTCGGGAACGTGTAAGTCCCCACAGTGATGGAGATCTGGTGAGGATAGAAATCCCCATCTCTGACAGACTGTGCAGGGGTGGGGAGGGGCTCACACACAGAGAAAGCTCTGTGCTGGGGGCACAGGGAACCCCAAACACCCAATTCCTGGGGGAATTTGGCTTCATGGCAAGGTAGTTTTGCCTAGTGCTGGTCTAGGGATTCTGTTGGTGTAGTGCCTGAATCCTGGAAAAGAATTACTTGGCATCAGCCCTCATTAGTAATTATCTCCCTGCTGCATGCCAGATAAAAATTGAAGAAGCTCTGTGGAATGTCTGGTGGATTGTTATTTAATATGCATGTATAGATGTATGTTAAAGGCAAGGTGTAGCTGTGGGTCAGTCCATGAGTCCGCTGGCCCTACAAGGACATTCCCATGTCCATACCATCCCACATGTTTCATTTTTAGCATTTTGGCAGCGATTCCACCATGAATCTCTTCTAGTTGCCCTCTGGATTGGGTTCTTTAAATACAGACCTGACTGCATTTTCTTTTTATTTTTTTTTATCCCCTCTGCATTTCTAAATATTTTTGGTCTGAAACCTTATGACATGATTTCTAAAGGAAACACCATGTATTGATCCGGAGTCATGTGGTCTGTTGTGGCTGACAGTGTTTTATTGCCTGGGTTTAATGGTTTTTATTGGTTAAAGCTTTTAGTCTCGAGGCCCAGCAGTTGCAAGGGAGCAGTGAGAGTCTTGTGGATGTAAGAAGGGTATTAACCTGTCTGGTTTAACTGCCAGCTCATTCCTCTGGAGGCATCATGTTTGTCAGGTCATTTTTCAGCTGTGCCACACTGGCCTGGGTGTGATATTTATTCTCCCTGTAACAAGTTCTTTAATTAATTTATAGATGGGACACTGAGGAGTTCCATGTTGTTGCTTACTATTGTTATCACTGCTTTTAAAATAAATTTTGGTTAAGTCTTCATTTTGCCAAGGTTTGGGTTTTTTAATGGAAAAGTTTGTCCTGCACTGGGTAAAATCTTGTTCTGGTCATGCTCTGAGGGTTACGGAGTTCTGTCCTGGTTTAGGAGTGAGGACTGCAGGGATGGTAGGAGTCAGTGGAATTTCTTTGGTTGTTACTGACTTCCAGCCCAGCTTCCAGTTGCTTTCAAAATCTTCTTGGAGCCAAGGCAATCCCAGAGTTATCCCATGGCTTGTGTGAAGGTGGATTGGTGAGGAGATCTCAAACTTTCCAAGGTTCAAGTTTCCCAAATTTGGGGCTGTTCAGCCTGGAGTAGAGAAGGTTGTGTGGAGAGCTCACAGCACCTTCCAGAGGGAAGATGGAGAGGGACTCTTCATCGGGAACTGGAGGAACTGGGCAAGGGGGAATGGCTTCCCAGTGCCAGAGGGCAGGGCTGGATGGGATCTTGGGCAGGAATTGTTCCCTGGCAGGGTGGGCAGGCCCTGGCCCAGGGTGCCCAGAGCAGCTGTGGCTGCCCCTGGATCCCTGGCAGTGCCCAAGGCCAGGCTGGACACTGGGGCTGGGAGCAGCCTGGGACAGTGGGAGGTGTCCCTACCCATGGCAGGGGTGAGATGGGCTTTAGGGTCTCTTCCAGCCCAAACCACCCTGGGATCCTGTCCTCAGTTAATTCTGCCTCTTCTCCAGAGCTGGAGTTCCTCATTCCTGGCTCTGTCCCTCAGAGCTCCCCCTGGCACAGAAATGAACCCCTGGAGACCCAGCTGGGATGGAAAACCCAGAGAACCAGCCCTGGCAGGAGCCAAGGGCAGCTCCTGTGCCTGGAAAATTGCTGAGGTGCAGACCAGGGCAGGATTTTTTCATCTTTAGTTTTCTGCTTCCTTTTAGCTCCCGTCAGTCACCTTTATCAATCCAGGGCATTGATAAGGCACGTATCTCCTCAGGATCTAAATGACACAGGCCTCCCGTGGAAGACAGTGTAGATAAAATAACTTTGTGGAATAATGAACTGACAGACTGCAGCGCATCTTCAGATGGGAATTCACTTGGGAGAATGAATACATCCCACAGCATTTAACTGCTAATATCTAAACTCAATTGTAAATATTTATGCTCTGCACTGTAACACAGAGTTTTGGCACATTGTCCATAAAATCTTGATATTTTGAGACAAGTAGAATTTAATTTTCATATATTTCATGCAACTATATTTTTAATCAGTTTTCAACTGAATTGTGTGCTGAACTGCAGCAGGGGTAAAGTAAATATTAATGAAAATACATTTGAAATAGTATTTTAATTATTAAGATATATGCTGGGTAACACCAGAATATTATATATACAGAAATATTCATGGCCAAATTCTAAACTAATACTGCAAGATAAATTTCCAGAGCCTCAATTAGCAGAAGACCAGTGGAGAAATGATAGGTTTGGGACAGTAAATGTTCTGCTGTAGGTATGAGGTGTGATGGGTAGAAGTATTTTTGAGAATGTTGCTGGGGTATTACTGAAGTGTTACTTTCTGCAGCACTAAAAGTCATCACCAGAATTCTATTGCTCTTTTACACTTAGCTTGAATTACAGGGAGAAGTGTCTCAATTTATCTCTAATAAAATACCTGGCAATCACTTTAGTGGAAACCAGAACTATTCAGAAGATGGAGGTTGCTTTAAGAGGAATATGCTATGGGTAAATTAAAAAACTTTTATCACATTTTAGTGAAGATGCTTTAAAAAACCCTAAATGTGTGTGTTTTAACCAGAGGTTCTGGCTCATAGCCCTTAATTGTGCTCAAAGCTGTTGTTCCCAGAAGTGTTGAACTCTGGATTGATGTATCTGTAGCGAATATACAAATAAGAAATAGGTGCAATTTATTTAGTTAAAATCTAGAAATTAAAGGAAGGGAAAACAAGTTAGAAATTTCCTGGGTTTGCTGTTATTAGAAAAGCAAAAGCTGTGGGGCTTGGGGGAGGTTTTTTAGTAGCTTACACTGAGTCCATTTCATATATTTGGGTGCTCTGCAGGTAAAAATCCTTCCAGTCGCTGCAAGAGCTTCAATTTATCCCATCTCACGGGCTCTAAATCTGAAAAGGTGACAAAAATGGCTGTTTCAATGAGTTCTTTCACAGTGTCATGCCAGCCCTACAATCGAGAGCATCTATTACACATGCACCATGCTCCGAGCAAGGAGGAAACATGCTCTGATCTTAAAAAAGAGTTCAACATTTTTCATCTGGAGTTGGTTTTCTACTGTCAGCAAAAAAACCAAAACAAAAACAAAAACCCGACCATGGATGCAGTTGTGTATTTATGAGCAAGTTTTATCTCTAAACAGATTTGTAACTAAAAACAGAAATATCTTTTTATGGGAGACAGCTGGTTGGGAGATTAAAGAAACCCAGCAAGGGAGGGGAGTTCAAATTAACAAACGTTCCTAGACAAGGAATGCCTGTAAGCATTAGCAAGCTTTTAGCTTGCGACCTAAAAACATATCTAATCTCATCCATGGGGCTGCACTGACGGGTTTCACTTGGTCATTTGCTGATAAAGTAATCTTTGGGGAGCTCAGCGTGGAGCCATAACTCTTGGACGTCTTTAAGTATCAGACAGACTTTATAAATCTGTCAGCCTAAAAATTTCCAATTATGCCATGGGTTGGGTGTCAAGGAGTTAAACCTCAGAGAGCCTGTGCTGGTACAGCTCTTGTTGGGACCCACTGCTCTGAGTCTTTAGCAGCTTCCCAGAACACTTCCAGATCCTGCAGCAGAGCCTTTTCACCAGAGCTGATGTTTTCTCCCGGAGAAAGCAAAATTTTCTTCTCCCTGAAGAGCCAAATCTCTGAAGATGGGCAGGCAGGAAGCAGCTTGTCCTCGGCGTGCTCAGTGTGTGAAGTTAGAGTGTCACACCAGTAGCTGAACCCCCTTTTTGTCACAGGGAACTGTGCAAGACAAAGCGTGTGCTGCTCCTGCTGGTCCCAGGGTGGCACCTGGGACTGGAGCTCCTCAGCACGCCTTTAGTGGAACACAGACAGGCAGCTCTGCAAAACGAGGCCATTGTTCTGTGCAGAGAGGATTTGAATAGCCAGACCTTGAGTTATTTGACAAATCTCGTTGAACTTTTCTCAGAAAGTATACAGTAATGTGTCAGTTAAAAATAGCTGGAGTACGCCTGTGCATATTGTATTCTGTCTTTGCTTGTTTAAATATTATTATTGGGAATGCTGCCAGTTTCTAACAGAACTATTGTTTGTTTTTAAATCAGTATAGTTACATTTGGAATTGTGTTCCTCCTTCAGACTGGGTTGGTTTTTATATGATTTTTCAAGTTTGTCTTATAAGGGCACATCTGCAGGAGGAGGCCAGCTCAGATTTACTGTCTTCCAATTGCACCAGAACAGAACCTTATCTATGCTCAGAAAATTCCCAGAAATTTAGGCCAAGGAGAGAAGCAAAGTACCAGCACTCTTAATACCAACTGCTTTGAAGCCATTTTATTTTTTATTTTCTAAGCTTCACCCGATGCATGAGTGTGTTTTTGTGCTGTATCTCGTTCATATCCCCTAAAAAACTGAAGGGTGGAAAATCCTGTCCTCAGTGCAGTTAGTTAAATCCAAGTTTCCCAGTATCCACATTTTCATCCCTTCTGCTTTACTTGTTTACAAACCCCAAGTTTGCTCAGAAAGAATGAAGGGAATAAGGGAGAATAAATTAACTCTGATAATTAGTATGTGTGTGAAAGGAGCAGAATGGCCAGGATGGGACTTTTTTAATGTCGCAGGGAAGAACTTGGAGAAAAAATTTGAAAGAAATTTGTAGTTGTGCTTGACCTCAACTCCCTCAGAGAGCTTCTGAGTGCTGGTATTTGGCCATAAAATGTGGCTCCATGAAGGAGACGCAGGTGGAGATGGACAGAAAGGAGTTGAGGTACTTTGGTTCCCTGATTTCTTGTCTGTGTTTCATTCCTGTGATGTTATTTCACCTGCTCCACTCAGATGCCGGGTTCCACATGGAAGATGATTTATGTCTGATATCTATATTTTTCAGCAGAGATCTCTTTGAAAACTTGCAAAATAAAACCCCCCTAAAAAATATCGTAGCTAATTTGGATGTTGATCTCAACACGAATAGGCTCTGGGCCATTTCTGGTTAGTGCCTTTTAGACAGAACAATAAATGTGACTGGTGAAAAACATGCAAACTGAATTTTAAAGGGGAAGAGCTGTGAAATCCTTAAACTGTGTTTTAGAGAATTACAGATCCAATGGAGATTTTTTTCTTTATTTGCATTACTTTTTAAAAAGCAAGATGTTAAAAATTATTTCTCTACTTAGATATATTTTAAGGATATTTTGTTCGCTGCAGGATTGAGACTTAAACATTTCAGGGGTTAAATATGGAATTTTAGATCTCTTCTATTTGCTTTTTAAAGTGGATTGAGTGCAGGTGCCTGTAGCAATTTATGCTTTCACCTTCCTCGCTGCAATTATGTACATACATTACCAAATCAGAATCCTGCCTCTGAAAATCTGTTTCTTTCAGTGCTTTGTGAGAGTATCATCAGTTTAGATCTTTCTCACACATGTTCCTGATTATATCCTAAAGAGGAAACATTTTTCAAATTCATGAGTTAAAAAAAAAGGGGAAACTGTATCTGATTCTTGAACCCAAGAAAGTAACATGAGAATCATTCTATTTTGACTGGAATTCTTTCTTCATTATGTGCAATTCTAATCTAGAACACATTTTTATTGCCCTCACAGTGACATTCTTTCAGCATGTGCTTGGGTGGAGAGCTACAAAAAGACTCAAATACATTCTGAGAGCACAAGGCTTTTTTGCATAAAAATAGTATTGGTGATTATCTGTTCCATATATTTATGGGAATATTACCCTTTCCCTACTCCTTTATGTCAGTTTTCCAGCCACAAAAATTTGGGTGGAGAAGATCCATGCATTGTTTGATGCATTTGTCTGCTATACAAAGATATTCACTGTATATTTAAAAATGAGATTTGTTGGTTTGGTGGTGGTTTGTTGGTTTTTTTCTGGGTTATTTTTGTTGATTTGATATCTTTCATTTGTATTTATGCCACGTTAAGTAATCTTGGCAATTCACATCTTAGAGATTTCTGTAGACAGCACATAAATCCTGGTTTTATTAATTCTAAGATCTTACCTTGAATGCATCCTGGTACATTCTTTTGTTCACAAGTAGAGAGATTTTGTGTTGGAAAAAAGTCAGCACGGGTTATTTTTCATAAAAAGGCATAAACTAAACCTTCCCTTTGAGCAGCATTCACTGTTCCAGTGTGGATGGCCTTTGACTGACTACTCCAGACCATTCACCCCTTCGTTGGAATATTAATATTGAAAATATCAGTCATAAAGCTGTAAGGGAACATATATAAGATGTCTTTAAATACATTACATTTTTTTAAAACATTAATGGACCTCTTTTGCCATCCTGTTTCTTCTTCATTAAAAAAGAAAAAGCAAATCAGTTGGAGAACAATAACAAAGGTGAGTAAAGGCGCTCATGAAGGGAATTCCTCCTGAAGCACAGGCATTTATGAAGATGTGCACGTGCACAGAGCTCAGAGAGCAAGTAACCAAAAGTGATTTTAATTTCGGGATTGGCTGGGACCATTAGATTATCTGTTTGACCTTTCCTGTGCAATAACTCTTGCCCTTTTCCTTCACTGTGCTGGCCCATGATGTGAGTGAGGGAAAGCACTCGAACAAGAACAGCGGCTTGATGGGGGAAGGAAAGGTTCCATCCCTTAATTACTGCTGTGCTCAAGCAGCCAGCACAAACCCGTGCCTGGTTGGGATTTGTCTGATTTCAGCGTGGTTTGTGCCAGGTGTGTTTAGGATTTCCCCGGGTAAATGTTCTGTCTGTGAGTTCCCCATGTTTGCCAGAGAATTTAACACTAAAAACCGGCATTTGTTCCGTCACATCCTCCAGCTGTCACTGGAAATCCCCGTGTCACTGTGACATTAATGAGATGAAGGAACAGTTGGTTGGTGCAGTTCTAGCTACAAACCAACCCCTAAATTCCAGTCTTGCTTCCATGTGTCCCTGTCTTTGTGCAGGGGCTGGTCAGGATAAAGTTTTCCACGTCACCTCTTGGTGCTGTCTCATCCTCTGGGGCTCACACCGTTTTCAGCAAGCACAGTCAGCTTAATTTAATTTTCTAATAGCATTCCTGTGAGTGAAATTCATGGATTTCCTTAAAATGAAGAGGCAGCAGAAAGATTCTTATTTCATTTCAATTTGATGTCTCTGCAGCTTGTTTTAAATGTTAATGTTAATGTCTTTAATGCTTTCCGGCGTTTTTGCTGGTACTTTCTTAGCAGCCATAATACTTAAAGTTATTAATTCTGTTAAGGTGATGTTTATACTCTGCAGAACTGAAATCATAAAAGTCCCTGGTAATAGGTAATATAATAGGATATCCAGAATTACAACAAAACTGGGAAGTACGTATGTTATTTTTTAATTGAAGCTTATACTTGTTCCCCTTTTTAGTAGCTTACACTGAGTCCATTTCATATATTTGGGTGCTCTGCAGGTAAAAATGATGCAGGGTTACATCAGCACCAGTGTCCCGGTACCTTAGCCCAAGGAGTTTTAATAAATTCTTATTTATTTGTTGAAGGATACAGCGGACTGAAGAGTTGCTGTCAGGCAACCAGGTCCAGAGTTCTGCACAAACCCAAAATAAGTCTTTGGCAGGAAGAGGGAATTAAGCTGAGGGTCTCACTGCCTGGCACTGAAGTGTTTTCCAAATTTTGGAAAATAATTAGTATTAGTACCAATAGAAAGCAATTCAAATAGCAGAGAATACATCCTTATCATGCTGGAAACATTAAGAAGTGATGTTAAAGAGAAGAAAACCTCCTGAGACTAATGCCAAAAGCAAGATGATTATAGAGCACACTATAAAATTATTGCTGCTGCCAGTGGTTACTTTAATGATTAGCTGAAAGTTAAATAAGAGTAGTAGTAAAGTGGAAAGAAAGAAGGAAAAGAAGCTGAGACAAAGATGAAAATATAGAGTGGAATTATCTTATTGAGAGCCTGGGTCCATTTTTTTTTTCCCCAGGAGACTTTATGAGGTATCTTGTTATTGTCCATAATTATCTCCTGCTACTGCAACAGGTTTTTCTCTCCCCTCACAGTCAGTTCTGCATCCACCATGTACAATCCAAATTATTTATATTTTGTGTTCTTCATTCAAGGCATAACAAAATGAAAACATTTTATTTTTTCACAACATTTCCATTGCTGTTATTCCCAGTGAATTTTCCCAGATGGAAGCACTTTCCAGTCCAGCACAATTCCCAGATGTGTAACCTGTGGATGGTTTGGGGCTGGATTGGGCAATGCTGCTGTGTTGTGGTGAGCAAGTCAACATCAACATATCACAGATGGGGTCAGACTGACAGGAGATTTTAATAAGGGTGTCTACACCAAACATTCCTTCACTGGATGTTGGAGTATGTTCTGGTGGATATTTTAGTCCATATAAATCCCTTTGTGCTGTTAAAGTTGGAGGAGTTCTTTGGCTTCCTCTGAGGAATTTGTGCAAAGACTTTAACGAGTACAAAGCGTCAAGATGCTATAGGAGGTTTGAATCATTACTTGTGGGGCTGTTTATTCTCATAGATGAGTCCTTTTATACAAGAGAATTCAGGGGAAGAAACTGGCCACGGCACAGCTTTTCCAGCTCCATAGGCTGTGTGTAACTCAGGCCCAAGCGTGGCCTGGACCAAAAGGATGGAGGAAAAATGGAATTCTGCTACCTGGATAAGTGACGTAAATTTGTCTGGTTTGGAATAAGTATCTCAGCTGAAATGGGACTGACATTTCAAGATGAAGATAAGTTCTTTCAGTATCCCTGAAACAGGAAGATTTCATGCAGATCAGCTCATGAAAGCCAAAACACAGCCCACCTTTTGTGCTTATAGAGAGCTCAGTGAAGGTTAGAACAAAAGGAGTAATGGCTGTGTAAGAATTGATCCCAAAATCCTGTGAAACACGGACAGAAAAAAAAGCTAGAAGGAGCTGCTGTTTATTTCTGCATTCCACACCACATTATTTTTGCTCTCCACGTAGGGAAAACCAGCACAGACGTGATTGTGTGATTTACCAGTGCAGATCATTAATTCTGCTGGCCCTGACCTATCGGAATGTTCGACTTTAAACACTGTCCAAATGTAATCTTGCTGTGTTCAAAGCATCCGTGGGGGAAAGCAGAGCCTGTTCTCCGGCCATAAGATGTTGGAGTGTGTGGAACTGGGAAGGGCTTGGTGGGGTGTGGTTGCTCCTACTCCACAGCCCCCCAAAACCTTCCCCAAGGAGCCACCAAGAATGCTCTAGCCAGTGTTTTCTGAGATAAAGGAGCAATTTCAGCCACTCAGTTAGGGCTCTAAAGGTATAGGAAGAGCTCCAAATCTTCCACTCACTCCATGTTTCCCTGACTAGAATGTGTACAGCTGGGAATATATATTCCTGCAAATTTGTGTTGGCTAAGTGAATATGATACCTAAAAATCAAGCAGAAAGTGCATTCTGATGTGTTTAATTTAGCAGTAAATATAAACCTTAGCTTAAAAGCAAACTTTTCTGTTTCAAAGTGATAGTACAAGCTGAACCATAATGGCACAGGCCCTGGGAGTCCTTAAACAATATTTTCTGTATCTCCAGATGGTTGTGCTAAATGATACAAATAATCACGTTAACCTGCTCACTAAGTCATTACTGACAGGGGATGCTGCAATGATTAAACACTGAACTGAGTTCTCATGTTTTGCTTTTACAAATCCAGTGAGTTTTAGTGCAATTTACTCAGAATATTCTGGGGGAATTTCTTTCTCGAGGTTTGAGGCGGGTGTTTTTGCTTTGTATTTGAAGTGTTCTACCCGAAATATTATTCTTTCATCTAACAGGAAGACGAGGGCTAGTTACAGTGCCTTGGAAAATTGCCTGCTTACAAGATGAATGGCAATTAGCACCTTTTTGTTTTAGGATTTTTGTAATATCTCTCTTCTTTCACCTTTGTACGTTGCCTTGTAGCTATTATTCTCTGCTGTTTTTTACTGTATTTGATGTCTTACCTGGGTTTCTTCTGTTTTGTGATTCAAACATCAAGTGTTTATGGTTTCTGTAGGTCACTTCAATGTTATATTCACACTGGATTCTTTCAGGCAGTCTGGGCTTTGAACAGAAGCAGCAAAATGCAGTTTCCCCCTCTGCCTTTCCTTTCACTTTATATTGTTTTCTTGGGCTTCCTGGCCAGTGTTTCAGATGTCTCTAACTTTTATTGGAGGATCAACACTTAATTGTTTATAATCACGTTGTGAACTGGAGACGGACAAGGATCAACACAGAAAGAACCAGAACATTTCTCTTTGCCAGGGGCAAAAATGCAAATTAGTTGAGTGGCGACTTGAAGAACAGCAGCACAGGAAGAGAAATTGTACTCTGAATCAGGGGAATGATCCAAATGAGTACTCAGGGAGAGCAAATGGTGCTCTAAGCCACATTATTTTTCCCTGTGAACTCTGTGGCCTTTCCATGGAGACCTGGTGGTCTGCAAGCCAAGAACCCACTGCTGGCTCTTATTCCTGTTACAAAGATGGGAATGACGAGCAGTTGTTGAGTTGGCACCTCCGGCAGAGCTTCCCAAAAGTGGTGGTGTGGTCCCCTGTGATCCCGAGCTCTCGCGTGTGTCCCAGGTGCGGTGCTCAGGTCTCGGGGGTGGGGAGTAGAGCTTGCCCTGCAGCGCTCCAGGTTGATCTGTTCCCTGATTCGCCCTGACCCGAGGAAGGCAGGGCGTAGATCCACTTTACGAGTGTTTAAATTTTTGCATTGTGCTTGGGAATGATTTTTAGAAAGCTTCATCCAGTGCCTTCCTGGCAGCAGAGCCTTCAGAGCCAGCAGAGCCAGGCTGTGGCAGACAGATGCGCGTCTGCGGTGTGGAGACGCGGTACTGAGCGACCCCAGGAGCACAATCCTTGATTTCCTGCCTCTGCGGGATTTAGCACCACGATCACCATTTAGCAGACGGGATTAGCACCTTGCTAATCACGCCTCAGGACGATCAGCAGCTATGTCCAATTTGCTCTCCTGGCTGGGCTGGGTCAGGAGGAAGAGCAGTGACATCTGGCCCTCACCCTTTGGTCATGGTTTACGTGTCCTCTGATTGCCCCAAACCATTCTCTGCTACCAGATGGGAATGCTGATCATTATTTCCCAAGCCATCAAAAACAAGCAAAAGGAAAAGAACCTGCTCCCAAAGTACTCTGTTATTGTATTAAAGGTAACGAAAGTGTTCATTTCCAGTGTACTCTTTTGGAAAGCTTTCCTGTGTATCTGATATGTTGTTTCCACAAAGGATTTCTGACACCTTGAACATTATCAAGGCAAAATGAACCCATCATTCCTTAGAGGAATTTACATCAAAATGAAGCTCTTCCACCCCCCTATTGTAAGTAATACAGTAATCTGTCTACTCCCTTGGTTTTATAAGCCTTTTTTAAAGAGTTGTACAATACAATACACTTGATTTAAATAAACTCTTTCTTGATAAAAACAAGGAGCCTGGTAGAGCGGTTCTGTAATTGTGTGATGTCAGAAATAGTAGGAAGAATAGTCTGCACATGAAAACTGGCACAGCCCCATTGCCTTCAAAACAGTTCTGTGAGTTAACAGCAGAATTAACAGCCAGAGGTGTGATTTGGGACAGGCCCAGGATGTCACTGGTCAGCTGCTGAAGTTTGCAGACTGGTTTGGGTTTAACTGGAGAAAGACAAGGACAGCTTGATCCTCTCCAAGCAGGGACAAATTCCTTCAGCAGCAATCAATAAAAGTTACTTTTTTTCCAGCAGACTTCCAAAATCTTTAAAAGACATATTTTCTCTCTGCCCCCAAACTGTAACAAACAAATGCAAAACAATTCAAGAAAGAAACAAAACAGAAAGAAGAAGTTAATTATGATTTATAAATGTATTCACTTGTTGAATATTCTAATGAAGCAAAGCAGGAATTTAATTTCAGGGCAATTCCGCTGAGGTGTGCTGCCAAAAACAGCACCTATGGAAAGGAAGCAACATCTGTCAGATCATGGCTTCAGATCAATAAAAATTGTAACCTTTTAACCACTGATGTCATTTGCTTACTTATGGATAGGTGAGTGAAAGGGACAGATTACCAGCACGGCATAGCTGAGCCTTGTAAAGAATCATTAATATTTCATCAGAAGGGGCAGCAGTGGCAAAAGGCAGAGCTTGGGCACGTGGGGGCTCCTGCGAAGCTCCCCACAGACTCCTCTGCCTGTGCAGATGCTGGCAGTGGAAATGCTGCTGCTGTGTCACGGGGGATGAGCTGGTGCTGATGTATGGAACCACAATCTCTCCTCCAAGAGCAGCACAGCCCTGTTATTTTAATGACACAGATGTCCAAGTGAGGCTGTGTTGCTGCCTGGAGTGGCAAAAAAAATCCTCAACTCAGCTAACACTGAAGAAATTTTGGAGGTGTTCAATGCAACTGTGTTACAGCAAGTTAAACTACTTGCTGTATTCAGGGGGATGTAAAAATAAAAATAATCATATATTAAAATAATAGTAATAAATTAAAAAGAAATTAACTTTCCCTTTTGCGTATTTTGCGCCTGCGTATATTTTTATTTTGGCACTCTCTGTGCAGTATTTTTTAGAACAGCACTTGCATGAGCTCAAAAGAGGCAGATAATTTGCCCAGTGTCCTGGAGAAGAGAAGTTTTGAAATTGTCTGCCCAGTGTCCTACAGGTGAGTTGCTCTGGAATTATCTGTCTAGAATCCTGGAGGGGAGGAGCTCTGGAATTGTCTCCACTGGAGGAGAGGAGCTCTGGAATTGCCTGTCCTGGAGCAGAGGAGCTCCGGAGCTGGAGCTGCTGCCCACGGAGGTGGATGCTGAATCGATGCCTGCTCCCTGCTAAACTCTCAGGCAGATGCAATTCTCTGTCTAGCAGTCTTGGGGCTGGGAGTGAAGGGTGAATTCCTGACAGTTTCACTCCCTGGATGCAGGCTTGGGAGCAGCACTTCCCTCTGGAATGAGCGAGGATTAAAATCCCGAGTGGATTGCTGTGGGAAGTGCCCTTCCCTGAGGCCGTGTTTGGTGGCAGTGATAACACCACTCGGGATTATCACGGTGATATCTGCATGTCCTTGGCACCTTTCATTTCAGGGTTTCAAAGTGTTTTACAAAGGTAATGAATCACTCCTTGTGTGAAGGGGATGAATGACAAGTCTCAGTAGAATGGTCTTGTTCTGGGGGCCAATTTTTAGCATTTTTGTTTAATGGAGTTATGCCATTTTGTTTGTTGAGGTAGCAGCGCATAAGTTTTTAATGTATTGGCAAGCCTGTAGATTCATTAAGTAAAATTTAATTTAAATTAGTTATTCTTCCCTTTCATTGATGTCGATCATCATTTTGCAGATTAAAATGGCTGGGAATCTGATATGATTTGTACATTTTCTTTCCACTTGCCACTCTTAGTATTCCAACATTAGAAAAATACTTTGGAAGCATTTCTTTCTTTGGACAAAAGATCTTCATCTTTAGAAAGAAGATGTGTAACTCTTAGAGTCATAGAACCACAGACTGGTTTGGGCTGGAAGGGACCTTAAAGCCCATCCAGTGCCACCCCTGCCATGGCAGGGACACCTTCCACTGTCCCAGGCTGCTCCCAGCCCCAGTGTCCAGCCTGGCCTTGGGCACTGCCAGGGATCCAGGGGCAGCCACAGCTGCTCTGGGCACCCTGGGCCAGGGCCTGCCCACCCTGCCAGGGAACAATTCCTGCCCAAGATCCCATCTAAACTTCCCCTCTCTCAGTTTCTCTTCCATGCACTGAGATGTTGTCTCTTCCCAGATCTCAGCCACCATCAGCACACTCAGCTCATCCCTGTATTTAATGGCTTTTCTGGGTTTTGCCCAGGAAATGCCCATTTCTGTCACTGGGGAAAGGTCTATTTTTGACATATGAATCAATCCTTTTTTTTTCTCAGTGCAGCCCATGAATATTACAACCCAGTGCAATGCTTTTGTTTTCTATGGGAGGACCATATTACGTGGTTATGAACAACCCTTAATACTCATAATTTCCTAGCATTTTTAGGCATTTCTATAATTTTCTTGTTATCTAGCTGTTTATAACAATGGATTTTCTAACCCCCCCTCTTTTCCATTTGGATGCACAGGCTCCCAAAGAGCTGTTTTCAAGGACTCTGATTGCAATACAGCATCTTGACCCTCAATGAGTCCTTCTTGTTAATTCCATCCCAAAAATGCCCAATGGGGTGATGACCTCGTTATCTTGAACATAGCACTGCTTCTGATAGACCCCCTCTTTGCCATCTTCATCAATCCTCAGATGTCTTGTCATCTGCACCAGGAATAGTTTGACATTTGTGCTCAGACTTGATCACATCTTTATAAATGTTTGGTTTTACACATTTTAGCTGCTGCCTTTTCACATTTCATTGCCTTTTAGTTGTTTAATATGTATATTGATAGGTAAAAATAGGCTGTTCTTTTTTTTTTTCTGGCAGTATGTAAATTATAAAAATATATTTATGCTGGATACATTAGCATGAGAACCTATCCATAAGATCCTAAGGAACAAAGGTCATTGAAATACTTTTTTATCAAACCAGTGAACTTCATAATTTACAAGTTCAGTGGAATATTTTTGTGCATGTCATTATCATATTACTTATTACCAACATTTATAGGTGTTCCATAAACCTCATTTAAACTCAGAACTTATTTTTTTTCCTATTTGGTCACTCAATGTAACAATTTAAACATTTTTCTCTGTTTGAAATGAAACTCCCAAAATTTATTTACAGTTGAACTAAATGCTTTAATCTGCTCAAAGGCAGTTTTCAACATTTAGGTTTGAGAAATTTAGCTACATTTCATTTTGGTTTACATTTATAAGAAACACTTTCACACATTTTGTTTAAAATATATGAAAGCAATGTTTTGACTTTTCTGAAATGTTTCCCTTGTCCGTCTCAACCCCATTTGCACACTGGATTTAATGTCAATTTACCAATAATTTGTTGTTAAAACTTCAGGTTAATATTTTGGCTGGCAACAAAGGAAACTTCAAGTAAATCTATTAGGGAAAATTTAAACAGTAGCTGATAAAAAGCTGTGCAAATTCAGGCCGAAATTGCACAAGGCACTGAATATTTTGTGCTGAAAAGAAACATTCCTGTTGTTAATTGGGGTTTTAATTGGAAACGCTGAAGTGCCAAATGCTCTGAGAAGTGAGGCATTGGGTGCCACGGAGGCTGTTTGATTTCGGACAGGGAGGTGAAATGTGCAGAGGCCGTGGATATAACCAAAAACTGCAGAAATAATGGCATTTAATGGACTGCTTGGGAATGTCACGTGGGACGTGCTTCAGTACCTGCCCTACTCTTGCTGGGGTTTTTATTAAAAGGAATGAAAAATCCCATTTTCTATTTCCTAGTGGCAGATTTGTTTCTAGAAAATGAAGTTATATTGATATCTGAATTCTTCCTTTGGTCTTTTACAACAGGCTCTGCCCCCTTTTTGTCTGATTGCAGGCTGTAATTGGTCTGGGGAATAAAATTAAACTGTTTTACTTCTATGTGTATTTCAGTTCTATTTGAGTCCAGAAAAAGTGCTACATAATTGTATAAAATTTGAACTAGGTCACTGTTATGTCATAAAACAGAAACAATGAAAAAAATCACTTGTGAATTAGTGAAGATGTTTTCTTTACATTTCCTCAGCCAAATGTAAGGCCAGTAGAATTCAGAGACTTCTTCAAATTAGCCGATTATATAATGTTTCATGTTTAATGTATAATGTCTGTATGTAGTTTAGATTATTTAAAATTATTCTCTTGGTATCTTTAAAATCTGCATACTTTAGTTACTACAGCACGTCCCTGAAGAGGATGATTTACAGTGCTTGATTTTCAGGGTTAAAGGCACAAAAAAATTTGTATGTCTGCTCTGTGTGTGTTTTATTCAACTCTTTGGTGTACAGAACCATTATAGTTGTGCTCCAAAACCATCTGTAGATCTGCTCAACTTGATTTCTAATCGGTTGGTACACGTGTGCATAAGAAAATTTAAAGGGCACATGATGCTCGGAATTGCAGACATAGTTTGGGAGTGTAGCATTAATTTCTTCTTCTTTCTCTTACCCAGAGATCTGCACCAAACCGGGCTCCACTCTCAGCAGGTCTTTGGGATTCTCATTTATTCAGGAAAATTTATCAACTGAGCCTATGACTTTCAAAGTATCCGAAGATGGATATTGTGTCCTCTTATGCCAGATGAGAAATTAATTTGAGTGAAATGGAGCTCATTCTCTGTTTCAAGAATTACAGATTGGATTGTTTCACTCCTCTCACTGATGCTCTGAGAGCTTCCTGCAGGTTACGGCTGCAGACATCCAAGAGCACAGGCCTCCAGACAAAATTTAGGTTTTCCATTAAATTCTGTCGCAATCCTGTTTAATGAATGAAGGAATAGCAAGTTGAGGCATCAAGGTTGAAATCAATACTCAGACATGGAAATGCTGAATATTAGTCTTGTGCCTGGGAAAAAGCAAAACAACCCAGACCAAAGGATTTAAAAGTTTTCTGAGTCACCTCAGCATGAGGCTGTCCTGAACAGGAGTCAGGCAGCAATTTGATATCATTTTGATATCAAAATCTGATATCTGTGCTTTAAACCTAGATTTAAAGTTGACTGAATAAGTGACCAGAGCATAAACCTCTCCAATATCTGAGTAAAATTAATCCGGGGATGCCCCTGTGCTCCCAGAAATGCTCTTGGAGCTCCCTTCCCTCACGGCCTCCCTTGTTCTGTTACACTCTCCCATGGTGTTCAGCTTCTCTGCCAACTTCCACGTCCTTAAAACTGGTTCTTTTGGCAGCTGCAAATGCTCTTATCAGCAACTGCATTTGAAATTTATCCAACTCTCAGACAGTTGTAAAATCTTGCAAATTGAAAATCCTTGGACCTCCTGGGAAATCGCTGTTTAAGATCATGTTTAATCTCCTTTTAATATCCTCTCAGCAGTTTGATCCTGATCCTACAGTGATGCAAATTCAAAGTAACTCTCCTGAAGTCAATGTAAAATCTAAGTAAGCCAATGGTGTTATTTTGGATTTACGGCATGAGAACAGACTCAGGCATGGCAGCCTCATGTTTTAGCTCGTTGAAGGAGCAAGCAGGAAAGTTTCTGAATCCTGTGCTCTTGCTGCTTCATCTTTACCAGCCAAAAGGATTGTTTGCTTTTTTTCAGCTTGACCTGAAGACTCATGACATTAATATTTACTCAATTATGTTCTCTAGCTTCTTTGCCTCATTTGTTTGCCTCTTTATTTTGCAATTCTCCTAGAGAGTCTTTGTCAGCTAACTTTTCAACAGAACAGATACTGAAATGGTACAGGAACAGTTTTAATTTAATTGCCTGAATCACTGCAATGAAAGAAAAAAATGTCTCTTTTCACTGCATGATCAGGAGCTTCAAACATTCAGGCACATTTTTCTACAGGTTTTGTTAGACACGTGTCACCATCATTATTATTAACTTTAATATTACAAATAAAAGTCTAAAAGGTCCCTAGATCCAGGCTTTAAATGTGTAAACGTGTAACTCATGGGGACATATGGATGTTATTTATCAATATTGTTCTTAAATTCTCTGTTCCTGGTATGCTTGAATCAAAATTTTCAAAAATTGAAATAGTGCAGTCCAATTATATCTTCAAAAAAATGCCAAGCTTCATTATTAAACCAAAAAAGAAAACATGTAGGCCTCTAATATAGTTCTGTGTACTTTATGTATGACACCATAAAAATCATAGAGTGGTGTTGCCCTGGAATTCTGTAAGCCTTCTGTTTTCAACCTTGGAGTCAGATTCTTTCTCACAGTTTCATGTAAATA
>VYXC01011207.1:538155-571808 GCA_013397175.1 Platysteira castanea | reverse complement strand
CCTCATTCAGCAGCCGCTGCCGCTGGAGTGTAATAGGCTGAAGATGCTGCCGTGCCCGCTCCGCGGCCACTTGTGAATGGGACNGAAGCTGCTGCTTTTTTATTATTATTATTTTATTTTTTTTCTCCCTTCAGTTCTTGCTCGGGGGCGGGGAGGGGGAGGGCGAGCGTTTGGCCGTTTTAAAATGTTCCTCCGGAGAAGCAGATGCCGAAAACCCCGAACTGAAAATCTTTTACTTGCGCCGTAGCTCCCAGGCACGACATGGATATGCAGGAATTAGGAGTGCATGAAATGAAGGATACTCTAGCCAGAATGAAAAAGGGAAGGACTTTGATTTACACCCTTACCACCCCCCTCCCCTTTATTTATTTATTTAATTATTTTGCTGGCTTTCAAACGTATTACTATTCACAAGGTACCAAAATGGTATCTGTCTCTAACACGGGCTAGTCCAAAAAGCATTAGGCTCCTGGGTGATGCATGCATAAGCACATCCCCAAGGAAGGTAAAATAGATCAGGCTGCGGGTCCCCATAAATACCATTAAGTTTAGAATAAAAGTGCTTCCTGTGCAGCCCTTCGGGAGCACATATAGCAGTCTGACATCATGATACAAATGCCTTCACCTCCTATAGAAGTCCCCCTTTATTGTCTACTCTTTTAAATATTCATTTGGTGAGGAGAGAACCAGTATATGCTGGGAGAGCTGCTTTGTACCGCTGCTACAAAGGACAGAGTGGCTGTGTAACACTGTATTTACCTACCCAGATATCTGTGACAAAGGAACCTCTTTAGCAAATGAGGTCACTAATTCAGAAATTGGCCCTTTATGAGGAGAATGCTCATTTCTTTTTCACGTTCCAATTACTAACAACTCCCTGGGAAAGACTTTCTTCCTGTTGATTTGTGGTGGTGATAGGGTAAGGTTTTCACAGACCCCGTGCCTCTCTATTAAGAAATTAAGTGTTTTGAATTATTTAATAATGGAACTGTTGAATGCGAGAGGCACAGCCAGGCTCAGGAGCAGGGAAGCACGCACTCAGGCGCTGCTGGATGTCCATCTCTTTCCCCCCTCCCTTGCTCTTCCGCCTGCCTCAATGTTTCCAAAGTCTGTGTGATTCTCCAGGNCGGGGAGCGCTGCGAGCCCCGCACGGGGAGCGGGGCACCCGAGGGAGGCGAGCGGCGGGGCTGAGCGTCTGGGCGGCTCGGAAAGGGGGTGCGGGAACGGGGGGTGCCTGCGGGGCTCCCCGAAGTNGGTTTTCACAGACCCCGTGCCTCTCTATTAAGAAATTAAGTGTTTTGAATTATTTAATAATGGAACTGTTGAATGCGAGAGGCACAGCCAGGCTCAGGAGCAGGGAAGCACGCACTCAGGCGCTGCTGGATGTCCATCTCTTTCCCCCCTCCCTTGCTCTTCCGCCTGCCTCAATGTTTCCAAAGTCTGTGTGATTCTCCAGGTAAATACTTTGTTCTCTTTTCCCTCGCTGGCTAACGGATCCTAGTGAATAAATTGCTTTTCAGTGTAGAAGTCCTGCAATAATTAATCTGACATCTGCCTCAGCCAGGTCTGTCCGCTGAGGTTTGGAACACAAATCGATGCTTGTGCTCGGTCCTTGGACTGATTTTATGAGCAGAGATATGCGCGAGTCCGTGGCAGTGGAACTGCAGATGTTTGCTCAGGAGCAGCAGATCCACGGCAGAGCTGCACAGTTCGTGTGGCCGGGAGAGGGGCAGTGAGAGCAGGGGGAATTGGGAGCAGAAGGTCTGGTTTGAGCTCCGTGCCTTAACACACAAGGCATTCTTGTAGCACATTTCTGAGTCTAGAAAAGTCTATGCTCTAGAAAACAGAAGTTCCTGGCTGTAGCTCAAGAGCTGTTCTCCTGCCTCTTGCAGAAGAACAAAATAAAGTTACAGAACTAAGAACAAGATCTTCAGTAAAAGAATTGGAAATTCTTTAGGAAAATATTACCTAAAGGACATCTTTATTTGGCAGGCTCTTGTTCTTAGGCCCTGAAAAAATAGGATTTTTCTTTTTTTTTTTCATCTCAGCCTTGCATATCAGAGAAGGAGCATGGACAGAGAATGCTATTTATAAGCTTCTCTACATCAGCTTTAACTTTGCTACAATTATAAGTGTTGCCTGTCCAAAATAATCAGTAGGAACTAGATTACTTCATTAGCAGAAACGCTGCTACAATAGGACATGCCAAGGGATAAGTCATTGCAATTTATCAGCAGCAGTTTCAGAGGAAAATACATCTAGAAATGGTTGATTGAGAGATAGGACAGCTAAATTAATTTTTCTTCTGCATAACAATATGGGGAAACTGCAAAGATTGGAGTGATTTCTGTGATTTATCTGATAAAATGCTTTAAAGTATATCATGTGATTTCAGCTTCAATTAATATGCTATCCTGACAACATCTGACATATTTAATTTAGTGTAAGGAACATATGTGAAGTTCAGAGTTACACTAGACTGAGACTAACATTCTTATTTCCTGCAACTGCTGTAGCAGAACAGCATAACTTGACAAACAAACCTTTTAGTGATGAGAATTCCACAATAGAAGCTATTTCTAGCTCAGACATCATAGAAATTTCAAGTCGTCTCACACCTAAAACTAGCATCTCTTCTTTCTGGTGGACCCCCAACTGAATTTTGAATCCATTTTGTGAGCTGGATGTTTAGTGAAATATCTCCAGTGTGTGAGAAGCAGAGGTCTCATCTGGAATCAATTAATTTGAAGCAGTTTAGCAACATACTTCCTGGACTTTGTGCGTGTGTGTCTGAGTTCTTCCACCAGCATTTTAAGCTAAAATCTGTCTATAATTTCCTACGCCATACCCATTTTTATGTTTCTAATGGCATTTCAGCTTTCCTTGTTTCTTTGTTGGGGCAAACCCAAGGCTTGGGGACAGAAATGACAAGATGGCCATTGATTTAAGTGGAGGTTGGGTCGGGCACTCTGTCTGGGTGAATCAAGAGGACTTCATGGTCATTTTATGTCACCGTTGTCTTTTTGCGTCAGATATGTTATCTCTCATGGGTCAAGGAGCACTGTAGCACGGTTTGATACATGCTGGACATGGCGTTAAACGCTTTTCCCGTGCTTTAGGAGGAAATGTAGCGCTCCCGTGTCGGGTTTTGACGCTGAGGACTCTCGTGCTGTGAGCGAATCGATGCCTGGAGCGCATCCCCCCGGGGGAGGAACGCTCGGGTGCCCGCGGCCGCNCTCATGGGTCAAGGAGCACTGTAGCACGGTTTGATACATGCTGGACATGGCGTTAAACGCTTTTCCCGTGCTTTAGGAGGAAATGTAGCGCTCCCGTGTCGGGTTTTGACGCTGAGGACTCTCGTGCTGTGAGCGAATCGATGCCTGGAGCGCATCCCCCCGGGGGAGGAACGCTCGGGTGCCCGCGGCCGCTCCGGGGGCGCGGGGCCGGGGNTGCTCCCGGAGCTGGTCCCCGCTCTGGTTCCCGGCTCTGGTTCCTGCCCCGGCAGCGGTGCGGGGATCGCATCCCGCGGGGTGCGGGCCGGACCCGCCGCGCTGCTCCCGGAGCTGGTCCCCGCTCTGGTTCCCGGCTCTGGTTCCTGCCCCGGCAGCGGTGCGGGGATCGCATCCCGCGGGGTGCGGGCCGGACCCGCCGCGCTGCTCCCGGAGCTGGTCCCCGCTCTGGTTCCCGGCTCTGGTTCCTGCCCCGGCAGCGGTGCGGGGATCGCATCCCGCGGGGTGCGGGCCGGACCCGCCGCGCTGCTCCCGGAGCTGGTCCCCGCTCTGGTTCCCGGCTCTGGTTCCTGCCCCGGCAGCGGTGCGGGGATCGCATCCCGCGGGGTGCGGGCCGGACCCGCCGCGCTGCTCCCGGAGCTGGTCCCCGCTCTGGTTCCCGGCTCTGGTTCCTGCCCCGGCAGCGGTGCGGGGATCGCATCCCGCGGGGTGCGGGCCGGACCCGCCGCGCTGCTCCCGGAGCTGGTCCCCGCTCTGGTTCCCGGCTCTGGTTCCTGCCCCGGCAGCGGTGCGGGGATCGCATCCCGCGGGGTGCGGGCCGGACCCGCCGCGCTGCTCCCGGAGCTGGTCCCCGCTCTGGTTCCCGGCTCTGGTTCCTGCCCCGGCAGCGGTGCGGGGATCGCATCCCGCGGGGTGCGGGCCGGACCCGCCGCGCTGCTCCCGGAGCTGGTCCCCGCTCTGGTTCCCGGCTCTGGTTCCTGCCCCGGCAGCGGTGCGGGGATCGCATCCCGCGGGGTGCGGGCCGGACCCGCCGCGCTGCTCCCGGAGCTGGTCCCCGCTCTGGTTCCCGGCTCTGGTTCCTGCCCCGGCAGCGGTGCGGGGATCGCATCCCGCGGGGTGCGGGCCGGACCCGCCGCGCTGCTCCCGGAGCTGGTCCCCGCTCTGGTTCCCGGCTCTGGTTCCTGCCCCGGCAGCGGTGCGGGGATCGCATCCCGCGGGGTGCGGGCCGGACCCGCCGCGCTGCTCCCGGAGCTGGTCCCCGCTCTGGTTCCTGCCCCGGCAGCGGGATGCGGGGCCGGACCCGCCGCGCTGCTCCCGGAGCCATTGCCAGCTCTGGTTCCTGCCCCCGCAGCGCCCCGCGGGATGTGGGCCGGACCCGCCGCGCTGCTCCCGGAGCCGCTCCTGGCTCTGGTTCCTGCCCCGGCAGCGGTGCGGGGATCGCATCCCGCGGGATGCGGGCCGGACCCGCCGCGCTGCTCCCGGAGCTGGTCCCCGCTCTGGTTCCCGGCTCTGGTTCCTGCCCCGGCAGCGGTGCGGGGATCGCATCCCGCGGGGTGCGGGCCGGACCCGCCGCGCTGCTCCCGGAGCTGGTCCCCGCTCTGGTTCCTGCCCCGGCAGCGGGATGCGGGGCCGGACCCGCCGCGCTGCTCCCGGAGCCATTGCCAGCTCTGGTTCCTGCCCCCGCAGCGCCCCGCGGGATGTGGGCCGGACCCGCCGCGCTGCTCCCGGAGCCGCTCCTGGCTCTGGTTCCTGCCCCGGCAGCGGTGCGGGGATCGCATCCCGCGGGATGCGGGCCGGACCCGCCGCGCTGCTCCCGGAGCTGGTCCCCGCTCTGGTTCCCGGCTCTGGTTCCTGCCCCGGCAGCGGTGCGGGGATCGCATCCCGCGGGGTGCGGGCCGGACCCGCCGCGCTGCTCCCGGAGCCATTGCCAGCTCTGGTTCCTGCCCCCGCAGCGCCCCGCGGGATGTGGGCCGGACCCGCCGCGCTGCTCCCGGAGCCGCTCCTGGCTCTGGTTCCTGCCCCGGCAGCGGTGCGGGGATCGCATCCCGCGGGATGCGGGCCGGACCCGCCGCGCTGCTCCCGGAGCTGGTCCCCGCTCTGGTTCCCGGCTCTGGTTCCTGCCCCGGCAGCGGTGCGGGGATCGCATCCCGCGGGATGCGGGCCGGACCCGCCGCGCTGCTCTCGGAGCCGGTCCTGGAGCCGCTCCCGGCTCTAGCTCCTGCCCCGGCAGCGTCCCGCGGGATGCGGGCCAGACCTGCCGCGCTGCTCCCGACGGTGGTCCCGGAGCCGTTCCCGGCTCTGGTTCCTGCACCGGCAGCATCCTGCGGGATGTGGGGCCAGACCCGCCGCGCTGTTCCCGGAGCCACTGCCGGCTCTGTTCCCGGAGACGTTCCCGGCTCTGGTTCCCACCCCCGGAGCAGGGGCCAGACCCACTGCGCTGCTCCCGGCCCTGTTCCCGGCTCTGTTCCCGGCTCTGGTCCCTGCACCGGGAGCATCCCGCGGGATGCGGGGCCGCGCCCGCCGCGCCGGGATCACGCTCCGCGCTGCGCGGGGTTTAACAGCCCTCCAGCCGCTCCACGGCCTCACCTGCGGCGGCACGGCGCCGTCTTGGCTCTGGCGGAGGAGTTTTGGGATGCTGGAAGTCCGGCTTGTCTGCAGACAAGCTGACTCCACAGCTGGAGGCTGTGTGTGGAATAACAGCGCGGGCCCCCTCTTTGGAAGGATTTTGCTCTCTCTTTCGTCCCTTTTCAAAGGCAGTGCCGGTTCATGCCATGCCAAGAGTTTAAAGGTGGAAAAAAAAATGATACAGCGAAATAAAATGTATTTATTTCAGAGATGTTATCGGGCTTGAGAGATCTTGTAATGATATCCTTGATAGGGAAAAAAAACCAAACCAGACATATTAGGCCAAATTGGTCTAGTTTTATCTGTACACATCCTGGTCAGTGGAGCTTACAGCTGAAGGACAGAGAAAAGCAGATTGGTCCGAATCACTTCCATCTATCCTGCAGCACCTTGGAATACAGAAGATGTTGTTACTACCCATGATTGCAAGTCAGAGAGTCATGGAATGGTTTGGGGTGGGAGGGACCTTAAAGCTTATTTCCTCCTGCCTCCTGCCATGGGCAGAGACACCTTCCATTGTCCCAGGCTGCTCCAAAGCTCACACTGCTCCATGCTGGACGCTGACCAGCAAGGACATGCATGACAGTATAGATGTGAAATGGTTGCAGGCATAGAAAGAGGCGTATTCCAACTGCCTTCTTCTGATGCTCTTCTAGACATCCACTTCGGGCTGTTCCTACAGCCTGCATCTTTGATTTGACTCAGACCAACCACATTCCTGTGTATGAGAAGGATATACCATAAATAGCAGAGTGCAGAACTCTACAATATTGCAGAACATCCACCGGGTGCAGCCAGAGAGGTTCATTAATGCACCTAATCCAAGTTCTTGCCTACAGCTGGTGCCAAACTGAGGCAACACAGTGCCATGGTAGCTGTACAGTTTTCTGTCAACGGCCTGAGAGAGGATATTAATTAAGAATTATCTTAGAGGAACAGCCCTTGGCGAGAGTGTCAGTGGCTCCTGCCCAGGGAAAAGGGCACAGGAGACCCATCAGTGCCCATCCTCTGTGCTGCAGGGCAGGGAACATCCCTGCAGCTGCTCCCTGTGCTCGGGCGGGGAGGAAAACTTGGAGCTGCCAGGGCTGCTCAAGGCCCTCCCGAGAAGATTCCGCAGGGCTGGGACATTAGCGGGGACATTAGCGGGGACAGTAGCGGTGCCTCCGAGGCAGCAGGGGTACAGAGACAGGGATCCGGGGCCGGCAGCCGCGCTGCTGAGCGGTGCCCGGGGGAAGGTGACATTACGGCTCGTTTTGCCTGACGAAGGCATCGCGGCTCTTCCGCAGCGGCTCGGGTGGCTGGCGGCTCCCAGGCATCCCCGTCCCACTGAGCTCCGCCGGCCCCACGAGCCATGGTTTAGCTCCTCGGTCTTAAAGTGCTGCCTCAAGCGAATTCTAAAGGGGTTTTGTGTGTGCGGTTGGTTGGTTGTTCTTTTTCCTCCAAAGTTTGGCAGTGAGTGAGAGCCCTCTCCCTTCTGAATCAGCAAGAGTTCATCAGAATTCTTCTTCCGAATGCAATGGCAGGCTGGCAGGCAGAGTTGGAGTAGTAGAAATCAATGTAAATGGATTAAAAGAAAAGGACCAAGTAACTGAATGCAAAAGAGGAGCCAGTATTTCCCAGAGTGACTGGTGAACAGTGCAGCAAGAGGTTCCCAAATATCATTCATTACCATTATGATGATTTAGTAGTTCAGCAACAGGTAGATGTAGGCACATTATAGGGACACTAGCAGAACCTGTGGATCACAGAGTATTATACTGCTGACAAAATTGAACAGGACTGTGATATGTGAGTGTCAGCTGCAGGAAATGCCCATCTAGACAGTAATTACAATTAAGGCTTCATTAAATTGTGTTGGTGCAGACTGACAGTGTTGCCATGAGCCCCCAGTGATGCTGCAAGGACACCAGCCCGTGCAGGGGAGCACGGGAGAGATAAGCAGGAGGAATTTTATCCAATAGCCCTTGAAAACACAGAGTTTTTGTGATTGTGAGCTGCACTGAGCATTTAACTCCCTTATCTTTGTATGATGTGGCTGCTGTAGGTTTTCGTGCCCCATGAGCAAGCCCAGGCTGAACTCAGCCTGGCTGGGTCAGCTGTGCACAGGTTTGCTCCTGGATCCTGTCCTCCAAACCAGGACAGACTAAATCTGTGCTGTGCCCTCTCACAGCCCCATTCCCTTCCACGTGAGCCCCTGATCACAAAGGCTGTGCTGGCCTGGGAAGCTAAAAACTTCCTTAACTGGCTGCCAATCCCATTGAAGGGCTGCTGCTTCTGCCCCACATTTTAGTGCTCTTCCTTTCACATCAGATATTCCAAGTAAGAGAGGTACACTTAAGGTTAAACTGCTGCCATATAAACTCTGGTTCAACATAATTTTGATCCCACTGAGGCTGCTGATATATACTCTTAAATAAAATCAAACTTCAGAAACACATTAATTGGTCTCAGTGGTTAAGTTAAATAGTTAAATACATGCATACATATCATTCTGCCAAGGCTAAGTCATTAGTTCAGTGGAAAGCAGAAATGATGGCTCTATTGGAATCAGGAGACTAAACCCTATTTCCATTAATGCTAACTGTTTTATTAATACATGCATGTGTCGGCATTAAGTCATAAATTTAAATGGTCTGTCCCTTCTTGATTTAAAGTCATTATCTCACAGATCTTGGCTGCTGAATGAGTAACTCAGTTACTCCCTTCCTCTTTTATCAACTAAGTTTTTAATATTTTATATTTTTTTTGTATATAGACATTGCAAGGCAAACAAAAGAAATGGAGCTTGTGTAAAGTTGGCTGGCATTTGAACCAAAAATAAATGTATTTTCATTGCCCAAGTAAAATATCTCTAACTATGGCAGCCCCCAAACAAGGATTCCCAGACCTGTCTGCATCTCATGTGCACTTTGTACACTCATTTATAGAGGTCACTGGAAAACTTTGATGGAAGCAACAGGTAAAACTTGCAACCTTTATATTGCTCATGGAAAATGACATTCAGAAAGTTTATCCCTGATTTTTGGACATAGTTTAATTTGATAAAGAGAGATCCTGAGGCAAATGCAGGAGTTTGAATGACATTTAGAAATTAGGAATGCTCTCATTAGAAATGGAAGAACAGCTGAAATGCTGGGATTCAATCCTGGGACTGAGTCTCATCCTCTTCAGAGCAGTGCTCCCTTCAGAGATCTGACCACACACTGGTGCAGTTAAACATTTCTCAGCATCCCTCAGTTCATGGTAGATCACCAAGACAAGGTTTTAGAGCATTTCCTCCTCTCAGGGCTCTTCCTGGCCAGGCAGGAATGACTGCCAGCTGCTTTCCAGGCAGGAGCAATATCCGAGCAGCTGAATGCTGCCAGGTTAGTTCAGTAGGTGCAGAGCACTGATCAAACCCTCTCGTTTTTTATCGCATGAGCCACAGGCATCAGCAGCCTGGTGCAACTGAGAGTCGCCCAAACATTGATCCAGTGCACACAGAGAACAGATATTTGCTATGATAATGGCTCCTTCCCATTCTCTTTCAGCATATTTCTCTTGCAATTGAGATTCCAGAGAAGATCTTCAATATTTCACATCAGTGAGAAGTCACTGTTCATTCACAGTTTCAAACCCAATTTCTCCAGATGTAAGAGGTTCCAAAATTCTGAAAAGCAGCTGAATAATAATTTTACTTGGGGCTTTGATTCAAATAGAAAAAATTGTCCACTGCTGATTGTTGCCTTTTTATTTGTTACTGTTCCAATTATAGCTGGTATAGCTGGGAGAATATGGCTGATTAGTATGCATTTCAATTCTTTTTAGCACGGTGGCAATTTCCATAGCATTTCTTTCTCTAAAGCAAGAAGAAAACAGAGCAGGCAGTTTGGCATTTGCATGCAAACAATTTGTCATTTCCATACAAAAGGGCTGATTAGGCAGCAATACGTGTGGCTGCAGGTCAGACAGGATGGTCGTAATTGTTCTTTCTGTCCTTAAAATTGTGAATTTTGTAATATTTACAGGGAAAAATTATGTTCATAAATTCATTATGTTCGTGTTTCAAGTACTGAGTTACAAATCCTCTTAGAGATCTCTGGTTTTCTGTGGTGCTTTGGCTACAGCCCTGTAAGTGGATCTGGTTTTAGCTGATCCCTTCCTCAGAGCTTCCCAGCCCTGTGCTGCAGGTCACAATGCACTGCCCTGGACAGACAAAGCTGATTTGGAGAACAGGCAGCTCACTGGGGCACCTGGGTCACCACAAACCGTGTTCAACACTCCAGGCTGGTGTCTCTGTGCCCGCGGGGTCCTGCCTGTGCTCCTGGGCTTGGTCTGGGGTCTCAGGGTCCTGCACCTTCAGCTGGACCTGCTGATGTGTGGGTGAGATTCCTTGGCTCTCAGTTTATGAGATCATGCTCTCCTTTCTGCAGCTCCAAATCTAATATTCAGTGAACATTTCGCCTCCAGAGTTCCCCACTTTTCAGTGCAAACTCTGCCCTCCCATGACCTCACCTCTAGCAGGTACAGCGGCCTCTTCTGACCTTTCTTTTTTATTTTCACATTTCTCCTTTACTCAGCCATCCCCACTTGTGTTCAGAAGTGGAGACATTCTCCTCAGCTTCCTTGGCTCAGGCTTATCCAACATTTGCCTTCTCCTCTGACTCCTCCTACTCCCTAATTAAGCAAGGTTTCCACGCCCATCCTGCAGGGCAATCACACCCCTCACTACAAGCCTGGAGCTGATGTCCAGTGACCTTCTGCTGACATTATTTCACGTTTTGGACCCAAAAGCAAAAGCTCATTTTCCTGCGTATTTGTCTCAGTATATGGCAAAGTGCTGGGAGCAGCTAAATTTAGTTCTCAGTGCATTCAATGACTTCAATAATTATTTACTTCATAAGAAAGAAAGCTCCACGTTTAAATGAGGCAGCAGAGTGTGATCTGAGAAATACCTGAGCACTCTCCTGAGCGAGGAAATGGGAGCCAGCCCTGCTGCCTCACCAGATCTGTGCAATATGCATCTGTCACATGGAACTAGGACATGATCAACTCCATGGAAAAGGTAGCACGAGGATTTACTCCAGGCTGCAGTGACGTGCTGTCATTCTGGAACATCACAAACTACCAAGAGGCTGCTGGCTTGGGCTTCAAAGGCGCAGTCAAAACACATGAGGAAAATCAAAAGTCAAATTGCTAATTTTTTTCCTCATGGCATGGACTTGGCATAGAGTTCCACCTTATTGTGCCCTTCAGTGTGGATTTGTACTTTTGGAAGGCACGGGAGATGTCCACCTTGGTTAGTGCATGCTCAGAACTTTGTTGCTGTTAGCAGTCTCTTTAAATTATTTTTATGAGCAGATGAGTTTAAACTGTTCATCTGATGTTTGCACTTTCCTGGTGAAATTCAGACTGGTGGACCTGATCTAAACCAGAGAAATTGTGCTGGAGTCCGTGGGGTTATTCCCTGGCACTGGGATTTTTGATCTGCACCCTTGATATGGCATTTCAAGGAGTTTTGGTGGTTACACTGATTTTGTGTTTGAGTTTAGATAGAATTGTGCATCTCAGGGCTAGGCCGGGTTTTGGTCTTACCAGAGTTGGGAATGCTCTCAATGCACCATCAAATGTTTGGAATTGCACTAATACTTGTTTAATTATCCAACCAAGTTGAACACGAAATGAGTTGGGCTGAAATAATCGGGTCTGCAGAGGAAGTGCCAGCTCTGAGATTTACCAAGATGTGACAGATGCTCATTGCTGTGACCTTGGTTTCTTTATGATGAGCTGGAGGTCAGAGAGGGTGCTCTGGGAATTTCTGCCTTCCTGGGATCCTGAGGACTCCGACCAGGCTGTGCACATCTCCCATCACTGACGCACTGGGTGCAGTCTGCATTCGGGTCACAGAGCTGTGAAATCCTGCTCCTGACCATCCCCACAAACTCTGGGGAACAGCTCAGCCTTTATGGTATTTCCCTTCAAAAATGAGTGACCAGCAAGACATTTCTAGGAAGTTGTACATTATAGGAGAGCTATCAAAACTCAGGACTTTTGACTTCTATTCACTTTTTTTCCCCTCAAAAATTTACAGAAGGTCATTGATACTTTATTAAGAAAATAATTTAAATGAAATTAATCATGTGTACAAAAGACTTTTCCATTGGTATTTAATCATTTTGCCTACTGGAGGAGAGAAGGAGATTGGTTTTGCCTAGAGGTATCTCCCATCTGGAAATTACATCCATTTTTGTTAGAAACGAAATCATTCAAAATAAACTGGAGTAAAGCTTGTGTTTTAACTGTTTCCATGTGCTTTAAGTAGACTATATTCAACCCATAAGTGCCTTGGGCATTTTATTACTTTGAGTTAATGAATGCTAATTGCTTGTTGAATTTGAGATCAGCAGCTCCTCCTCTAACGCTGCTCACTGGTGTTACCAGGAGTGTTTGCTGAGGAAGGTTTCCCATTTCTCATGTTAGTTATATGTGCAGCTCCTTTGGCTTTATGGAAAATGCATAAAATTGTGTCTACATTGACTTCTCATTCTTACCAATTCATTATACACATTTCCCCTCCGGGCTTTACAGAAGGCCCCAAGTTTCATTTTCCAACAAGTCAGAAACATCCCAACTTTTTAATAACTTACCAAGCATTTTAAATGTAAATACGTGGATTTCCATCTACATCCTCATGCCCCCACATCATGTGCCTGTTATCCAGGGGAAGGCAGGCGTGTTCCTGATGCTTCTTGCAGCCTGTATCCCTGTGAATTGAGATGTCACTCTGCATGACAGAGCTGTGCCTTTCCACAGCTGTGCCGTGAAGGACAGATGCCTTTCTGCCGTGAATGAGCCCAGAAAAAGTCCTGTTGCAGGCCTGTTTTTGCCACATCTCAGTAGTCTGGTGAGGTCATTTCCATAATCTATGGAACTGCTGCTAAAATTAGGGGTGTATCCGTGGCTGTGTTGTTGGAGCTGTGTAGGGAACTGAGTGAAAGATCTCTATATATTAATTATGCCTTCTAATTATGTCCTTTTAGTAACCTCCTCATGTCCCGAAAGAATCTTAGAATGAATGAAGAAGAGCCTAATTCCTCATTTATGGAGAGGAATTCTCTCAGTAATCATACTCAGAATGGCAAATCAGCTGAGAGCACAGTGTCTGCATTGACTTTAGTTTCTGTTTTTCTGCAGGCAGCATGACCAGGGCTTTGCCTTGGTCATGGCACAGATGAATTCATCCAGGTGCTTGCATTGAGGAGGGGGAAGGCTGAAATCTACTTGGTTTTCCTGTTTGAGGAGTGTTCTTTCACCTGACTAGAGGAGTCTGTGCCCACTCACATTTTTTTGGGGGGGAAATGGGAAGCATGGATGTGATGAAAACTCTTGTATTGTCAAGGCAAACCCCTTTTCTTCTCAGGAATATTTTATGTCTGAGTGTTGTGCCATCTAAAGAGCAGCTCCCAAAAATTAAGACAAGTTGACTTGACTGGGAAGTAATTTCAGCTTGTTTAGAAGAGAGAGGTTCAGCCTTCCAAAGAGCATCCCATCAAGTGTGGGGCACAGGGATCCTCCTGCACCTGCTGTGCCCACTGTGCTCCCAGGGGAGCAGCATTCCCAAATGATGCTGTGGGGCTCCCTTTGGGATGCCAGAACGCTCTGTCTGACCTCTGCTCCTGGTGCCAGAAGGGTTAACCCCATGTGGGCCAGTTATCTGTGTGGAGCTTCAAACAGCCACATTCGACATCAAAAAGGGACGGCAGCCACTCCTTGATCAAAGCTCAGGTAATTTAATTATTTGCCTTCATGAATCAAGGGGTCCTTGAACAAGCTCGGGATGCCTGGATATTAGAATATGGGAAATTTATTGTTTCACTCCTTCTAATATTCCAACATCAAAGACAGCCTGTTCCTGTAAACAAAGCAGTGGGAAGTCAAAGAATTCGAGCAAAAGCTAATGTGGAGAGACTCAGTTTTCTAAGGTCTTTGTGAGCTGGGAATTAAGATGATTCCTGCGGGGTGAGATATTTACCACTGTGATTCTTTGTGTCTGTTTATGTAAGAACACATCTGTCCCACGCTGAAATGCTCAGCTCCTGCTCCTGTACAGTCACTTAGTTGCTGTCGTTTTCCCTGTTTCTCAGTTTTGGGCGACGTTCCGCATTTCTGGTTGCAAATCTCTCTTTGCCAAGCTCCGAGCGGCTCTCTGACCACGTCACGCTTGGAGATTCTAATTAGCGCGGTGCAATTAGAGCGGGCACCCTTGTGCGGGGGAGGCGGCTCCCGCAGCATCCCGGCCAAAAGCCGGGATAAATCCTGGAGGGGAGGGGAGCTGGAGGCTGAGGCAGCCGAGCTCAGCCCGAGCGCTCCCTGCGCCTCTCACAGCGGCAGAGATAGTTCACAATTAATGAAGCGAAAATGGATTGGCATTTTTGAAACCCCAGCCGCAGCAGAGAAGCGTGTGCTGACACCAGAATGGATCCTCAGCCCGCAAAACTAAATGTTGCTTTATTTCTAGGAGAGATTAATTCCTTTGTATCTTCCCCTTTTTATTTTTACGTTCTCTTTTCTCGGTCTGCCAAATTTTCTTTCGCAGCTAGGGCATGACCCCTCTTTTTTCCTTGTTCATGGAGCAAACATAATACACTAGAATTTCCTCTGGTAAGTGCCAGCCTTGGTGTGTGTGTTGTGTGTGCATGTGCTACGTCATTTCTGCATAAAAGCTCCCCTTGCCTGTGCTGCTCTGGTTTTGGGTGCATTTTATTCACAACCTGCACCAGCCCTGTGCGTGAGGCTGCTGCTGAAGGCAGTGAGAGGTCTCTGTGCTTCCTTGTGTCTTAGCAGCAGCAAAAATAAATTAGTGGGAGACAAATCAGCAGAGAGAGGAAATAAATGCAGTCACTACTTGCGGTGACAAATGTTTCTGGGAATGGTGTAAAAGTTATCTAAACAGAAAATAAAGCTGTGGCTCATTCCACACACTCATATTTACCTGTGAGGTAAGAGACACAGATTTCTAATGCTGCAGATCCTTCTTCAAATGAGAATATTTTCTTTAAAAATGCGATGGAAATTTTTTAGAGAAAGGGCTTCAAAATGGGCTATACGATAAATAAACAACTTAATTATTTTATACAAGACAGTAAATAATTAAGTTAGCAATGCAGTACTCTATAGCTCACTGGCGAGGAGCTCTGCAGAGTATTTTGTTGACATGGTGAGAGGATGCTTGGAGAGATGTTCCTTTGCTCGGTGTAGGGAAGGTATAACCTTCATCCATTGATTAACTGTAGAACAGCTCTATCAGCTCTGTGCATCACACTTCCTTACAGATCACAGAATTTAATCCACCATGCTCTGTTTTAGAGCCATTCCAAATTCCTACAACAAAACCCAGGCAACTGTTATTGGAGGAATGTTTAGTCTGAAACTTTTAAGACCGTTGAGTCCCATTTTTCAGTTTCTTTAATTTGGACAGGGAACTTTTAAGGCTGAAGGACTTTGCTTTTAATTTCCATGAACTAAACATAGTCAGTTTATTACCAGGTGAAAATCTCATTCCTCTCTTTCTAAGAAGCCAGCCAGCAGAAAGGTTTCTATTTCGCTCAAGGGGAGGTCTCTTGGTTAGGATTTCCAGCAGCATCCCAGACAGCCAGGCAGGATTGCCAAAAAGTTTTCCAGGCCAGGTTGGATGGGGCTTGGAGCAGCCTGGTCTAGTGGAAGGTGCTCCTGCCCGTGGCAGGGGGTGATTTTTAGGATCCTTTTCATCCCAAACCATTCCATGATCCCATATGAGCACACGCACCCTCCTGAGTGCTGGTCTCAGAGCTGCTGTGAGTTCTCTGGCACAACCAGGAGTTTGGCAGCCTCAGTTCGTGCCCCAGGAGCTCAGAGGTTCCGTGGGCAGTGGATGATGCAGTGGCACAGCTCATGCCCGTGCCATTACCAGAGGAGGAGGAATTGATTAGCAATAACACACTTCATTAACACCACACTTTCTCAATCATTGTAATTGTGGCTCTTCCCCTAAAACATCAAGTGGAGCAGGTTTTGTTTCAACCAAATCAATCTAATGTGTTAGAATTTACATAATTTCCTCTCATTTCGTTTATGGAGCAGCAGGAATTTTAATTTGCATTGTCTGTATAGTCTATAATCAAAGTGTTAAGAGCACAAGGTTGATTCATTATGTATGGCATGTGGTGACAAATTTGCATAATGGGCCACATCTTGCTGAAATATTCCTTCTTTCCCCACACCTACCTTGGCAATTTCATCTATAACTGATTTTCTATAAACCTGGTAATTCAATTACACAAGAGTTTGAGTTCCTTGGGATATTTGTTGAGGAGAAGTATCCCCATAAAAATTAAAAAGTGGATAAAATATCATACTGAAAGAAGAGAAGGGCTAAGGGAAAGCCTTGAGAACTGGGCTGTGTTTCCTGATTTAGGGATTTAGCTGATATAAACCCACTGCTGCTGTAGTGTGAAGGTGGACATCCAGAGGATGAATGGAAAGGTGCCTTTTATGTTTGTTTAGTGGCAATTACTTACATAGACTCTTTTCCATGAAAATTTTCAGGACTAAGTTAGGGACTAAAAAGCCATTTGACAATTAAGAAGCTGTCAGTGAAAACCTCCATCACAGATTGTTGTCTGCCAAGGCCAACATTTGCTTTATGAAAATGAAATGCTTAGCAAAATTTGATTTTTTTAAATAAAAGGTTATTATATTTTAGCAAATAGAGGAAAAAAATGTAGGAGCTAAAAATATTACCTAAATGAGGGATGTAATGCATCCTTTGGTTTGGATACCCAGGTCCTCTATGGAGCATCTCAGAGCACAAGATTTATCATTTAGATCTCCAGCTGCTGAGTTTTGGATGTGGCACAGTTCCATTCTCCCTTTTGCTGCCCAAGGATAGTCAGACTAAAATATAGGAATTTACACTTATTTTTATTATATCCAGCTATGTTACAATCCAACAGTATAAACAAATATCTTCTATGTACTAACATGAACAGAAATTCAGGTAGTACAAGATTTATCTACCTTTGATCAAAGCAAAGCTCCTGACAGAAACGCAGAATATCTTTAGATGTTGACAGCCACGCTCTTTGTAAGAGAGTACATGGACAGGTGTTTCAGTCCTTCAAGGAAACATTCACTCAGATAATTTTATTAACACATCCTTAAATCCCTCATCTGAGGTTAAGAGTTTAAAACTCCCGAGGTGCATTGTATTATTTTAGCCCCTGCTAAGAAAAGGGGCCGTGGGTGTATTACACGCATGATGACTTGTGTTTGCAAGTTATGTAAGTGGAGGAGCAGACAAATCTGACATTTGTGAATCTTTCAATCTCTGCTTGAAACTGGAGTGAAGCTTTGACAAGGCTGCTGACACCCAAAGTCTGCCAAAAGGCTTTGAAACAGAGCTCTGTGGCTGACACGGGAAGGGAGAGGGAGCACCAGGTTCACATTACCCAAGTTTTAAGATTAATGCCTAGAGACAAGGCTGCTCAGTTGGTTTAGAGAGGTGCCAAAGACGGATGTAAAGCCACTTAGCCTTCGAGAGAAAGAAAATCCCAGGGAAGGGGAGGCTCATTTTGCACTGAGCTCACCACTAAGAGCTCCTATTAAGGTGATTAAGCTGTAACACTCTCAAGCCCTAACAGTGGTCACTTGTCCCCCAGCTTTTCACAGAAGTTGCTGTACGTGCTGCACAGTCTTTGAAATGCCATCTCCCTCTGCTCTCCAGCTCCTCTGGCAGGAGCTCTCTTGCCTACTTCCCATCTTTTCTCTTCCTTACTTATTTTCCTACCATTTCTCCATATCCATTAAATGCTGTTTAAAAACCTGAAAGGATCCACCAAGGTTTACAGAGAGAGACACGTAGAAAGGGCAAGTCAGTCTTGGTTGTCTATTTGCCCAGCCATATTCCCAGGGGTACACAATGTGTGTGCTCAGGATTCACATCCTTAGAGTAGGGAGGGAGGGAAAGTGTACAGTTTTTAAATTATTTCCCCTCCGTACCCTTTGTGGGCAGCTGCGGGCACCCCAAACTGGTCTTGGGAGCCTTGCAGAATATTCTTGTCAAACCGAAATCTCTCTAGAACCACACCCGGTTCTGGGATCTGCTCATGCATCAGCACATCTTGCTGGTGACTAAGCTGAAAAAACACGGGTTGGAAATGTCCCCCGAGCTGCTCCCGGCCGCCCGCAGGGAGCCAGCCTGCCCGGGGGAGAATGGCCGCTCCTGAAAGGCCCAGGAAAAACAGGCAAAAGTGGAAATATACCAGTATACTGGGGCAATACCAATTCATCCCGTCCGAGGATGCGCCCTCTCTGGGGAGCTGCAGCTGGGGGCTGGGGGAAGCACGAGCAGCTCTGTATTTGTATCAACGCAGTGAATTAAACCCACCAGGCCAGCCTGGGACATCTCCGTCTGCAGCAGCACCTCCGAGCTGGCCTTGTCCTGCTGCTTTCTGGGGGAATAAGAGCTGCTGGAGCCCAAACAGTGCCCTCAGCCCGCTATTGCCATGAGAATAAAATGCAATAGTCGGGGCAATATATCTTAACCCAGCTCGGCAGCTCCCTGACTGCTGCAGGTGCTATCGCTCCCAGCCCGCTCCCTGCAATTTCAGATACAGTTTTTCTTGTCCGTGGCTCCGGCAGCTGTCATGTAGATCAGGCTTCAGCCCAAATCTCTGTCTGTGGCACTCTGTGTGAATAAGAAAAATGTGTTTTACAGCTCAGTGTGAGAGATGAAAGGGAAATCAGATAAAGTTAAAATGTTGTACAAGTTTAGCGAGTTGTCTCTTGAAACAGCTACAGAGCTTGGGCAGCCACTAAAATAAAATGTACATTAATCAGTTGAAAAAGCAGCTATTTGTTGCAAATGCTAATATGTACAATGAAACAAGACCACTTTTATTTTTGCAAAAGGCTATAGCTAATCCAGTTAGAGAAGTGCCTAAGATTGGGGTGATTAAAAGGCCAACCACACCTCCTTTCTAGCCTGGGAGGGAGAGTTTGGCACCCAGGCAGGAGAACAAGGGGATGGTTCATCTTTGACTCAGATGTTGTGGTTTGGACAGGACTTAGGCAGGCTCGGGTCACTCACTGGGTTTGTTTTTCAATTTGTACTTTTCTTCTTTTGGAACATGGAATGGGATTTTTTTTTAAATCGTATCATCCAGGTCTTTTATATTGCAAACATGTTCCTCTTCCAGGACCCATGCCCATTTCCCAAGCTCTGGTCTTATGGCACTTTAGGTTTTTCATCTTCTAGTGCACATCTGGAGTTTCCTACACTCAAACCTGTTTGCTGCCTACATGTGATGGTGCTTTAGGGGCTGCACCCTTCTAACGTCTACTTGGCCTGCCTGAGGAGCTTGGGAATTCCTGGTGCTCCTCTTTTCTTTAGTAGTACAACATCATGGGTATAGAGTCCATTTCTTTGATAATTTACATGATAACACAGAAGGGAGAGCAGAAACACCTTGTTTTAAGTGGTAATATTTACAGGGTGCTTAAAAAGTGTTAAAAATATCGATGTTGATCAAAGGAAATAGATCTGCTGCAAATAGACAAAATATTCCACTAACGGTTCTTTCTCTCCTTGATCCTGTTTCAATCCAGGGACTATACAAAAAAATCCAGTAGGTTTAGACCTATTAAAACCTTTTTAATAGGTTTCTGGAAACTTAGTTTTAAATCAGGGAAAGATCAGCAATATGACACTGGCGGCTCGAGAGGAAAAATGAGATGTCATGTACCTGAAATAAGTGCTACAAGTCTTTGTGAGGCAATGGCTGTATTTTTTGCCCTGCATGATTAGATTTTATAAATATCCTGCCGTGTTCAGGTGTGTTCTCATCTGCCCATCAGCAGTGCAGGGCTGTGCTGCACTCGCAGCTGACAAGCAGCCAGCAGCTGCTAATGACAGCACTGGGATTTTTGGCACCTTTCTTACACTGCACTGGCTCCGTGCTCACAGGGTAATTATCTCTCAGCTCTGCTCTGAGGCACTGAGCACAGGATGTGCATCACTGCTCCTTCCAGAAATTTCCCAGGAATTTCTTAGGATTCGTGGGGAAAAGGACCCTTGACTCCAAATATGATTCATGCATTATTACCACGACCAGTTCCTCGTTTCTCTCTCCTGAAATGCTTTCAGTGAATTTTGGGCAGGTTACAGCATTGGGATAGGGGATGATGAGTAACTTCATATATTCTTGGATATCAAAGGAATGCCAGCACATATTTCTGTGGAAGGTATCTGAGGATGGGTTAATAGGGTGAAATGCAGGCAAAGGCAAAGATCATGGAGGTGTTGTACCTATAATCTTTGTTTCATGTAAAGACTTCTGCAGGAAGCTCTTTATGGGCTCCATCATGAGAGCTGAAATATGAGATAGAGGAAGCAGTGCCAGAGCAGGGAAGAGCATGGATCCTTTTTGCTCCAAATGAACTCTGTCAAATAAAAGACAGAAATAAAATTAATTCTTATTTATAAATTTTCACTCCAATGTTGCTTCATCTTTCATCTTTTCAGTGCCTGGATCTTCTAACCTATGTTTCTACTGACTATTTTCAATATACTCATACCCTGGATTCTCTTTACATATTCTTGGTCTCCCTCAGCTCCATGAGATTCTTCCTGCTGAGCTGGCTCAGGTCTGAGGGCTCACAGTGCCACAGGGAGTGGATTCCCAGCCTCAGTTCAGGTTTTCCAGCACACTTACTACAGGGATCTACAGGGATCCCCAGGGATCCTCCTTTTGCTCTCCTTTTGTTGCTGGCTTTGCATTTCTTTTCTTTCTTTTTCTTTTTTTTTTTTATTTTTTTACCCGTGATTCTAATTATTCCAAGCATAATTACATACTTCAACATTTTGAGAGTACTGAATGTTGTGCACAGCACTAAACCAGCCAGTTAATACCTCAGAAGCAAAGCTTCAGCAGGCTTTTGGAGAGGCCCTGGAGTGCCCAAGGCAGCTGGGTGAGGAGCAGTGGGTTCCTGCTGCCACAACCCTCTCGTGGCACCCAGCCCAGGTGCTCCTCGGGGCACTTTCTCCTGTTGAGGGACCAAGATGAAGCTGCCACAGCCCTCCCATCTCGCTCAGCTGCACAAGCTTGAGTCACCTGAAGCTGCACTGACCCCTCCAAACCAGGCAGGGCTGAGCTGCAGCCATGAGATGCCTCACCCCAAATAATGTCCTGGCTGAGCTGTTCCTTCTGCAGTCAGCTGGAGGAACTCCATCGGAATGGGGACCTTGGAGAGAAGGAGTACCAAAACTTTTCTTAGGAGATTCTGACAAAAGAAAACGAAGAATGGATATTTATTTGTTATAATTACCCTTTGCAGATTTATTTGCCATCTTATGGCTATTTGGAGTGTTTTTCCGTATAAAATATCCCTTATGCCTTCAAATTAAATATTGCATGTTTTTTATCTTCTCACAGAGAAAACCAAGGGGTGTAGATTGGATTAATGGACCTCTAGGGAAATCCATAGTCTTGTCCTTACTGTTTAAAATAAATTTTGTAAACATTCTTCAAGGTATATCAATTCACAAGATGTTCCCTGCATTTCATTTGTTCTTTTCCAACTACTTCAATATGACTATTTCAGTTCTGATTACTTGTTTCCTCATATTTAATTGAGGAAATGTAAATATCTTATTCCTGTAGTAAAGTGTTCCTTGAGGAGGTGTGAGAGTTCAACAGAATGAGACAAAATTCAGATAAAACTCTGTAATAATATCCCAAGGAACTGTTAAGGTTTTCAGAAGAAAGAACATTAAACTAATACAGGGTAGTCATTTTGTTCAAGTATTTTCTTCAGATACTATGGTATAGGATTTCAATATTTATTTTTCTTATTCTTGAAGTGTTATTATTTTCTCCAGTTTCTTTTAGGATCATGTTGTCAGGTATCTATTTCACTCGTAAAACCAACAATTGTGATCCTTTATGCAGAAAAGAAAGGACATTTACTACCTTGAAGTGATGGTTTCTTAGAGGCTAGAACAGGCAAAAATCATAAAGCGACAGACTTGCTGTAATTTTAGCTACTTATTTCCTGGAAGAAAAAAACCTTGAATTTTTAATTCAGAGGAAAATTAATTCCATCCCTTAGTATTCTTAGTAAATGACTCATGTAACAGTTTTCAGGCACCAGCAAATCTGTCTTTGGGTAGACATAAGATTGAACTTCAGAGGAACTGCTGACGCCCACACGGTGTCAGTTGGACTCAGCTGACACTACTTGCCAAATTTATTTCTTTGTCTGCCTCTTGTTTCTCCCTAGGAGAATATCTGGATGTCTTGGAAGTGGTACGGAGCAGGGAAGTGCATGTGCAGCTAGTGGGAAGCCTTCTGCTTGGTGTGACAGCAGTAGTAGCTCTGTGTTCAGTGGGATGGGAACAGGGAAAACCCAGCAGGACACACTCCTGGAGCTGTGGAACAGAGGTGGCCTTTACAGGTCAGGGGGCTGAAATGGTTCCTTCTTCTGATATTACAGTTTGTAATTAGCTTTAGGTCAGGACAGTGGCAGGAAACAAAATTCTCTTCAAATGTAGATGTTATCTCTTAGAGAAATGTACTGTCACCAAACCTTCTGCTCCAAGCTTGAAAGTTTTTTTGTGGGTCAGACTTAAAAAAAAAAAAAAAAAAAAGATTCTCTTGAAAAAGATATGTTTTGGGTCCTGTTCTGCAGCAGAAAGTGTTTGCTGATATAGTTCTGCCAGGATATCTGTATCAACAGTGCTCCTTATTTTAAGCACAGTATGTGGTGGCAAAGAAATGCTTTTATCCGTTCGTGGATAAAACTCCCATGGCAGAAATGACTCGGGTTCTGCCAGCCGAAAAACTTCTCAGCTTTTTGTCTTACACTGTTGTCAGTCAGGAGGGGCTGAGGCGTCTCTGATGTAGGCTGGACCCAAATTTTCAGGGAGATAGAAAAAGTGAGACATTGCTAATTTAGACATCTCTACAGTTTCTGCTGTTTTTAAAAAAATTTACCTAGAGTCACAATCTTAAAGAAACACTTGTTATGGCCAACAGAAAGAGGTGTCAGTGGAAAGGGATTTTAAGTCTTGTAAGAACTGTCAGAAAAGATTGATAGACTATATGGCTATTGTCACTTCTGCTAATCTAGAGAGATCTGAGTAAAAAATGTGGGTTCTTTTCCTACTACTGTGATTCTTTTGATGACTTGTTTTACGGCCTTTATCCAGGCCATCCATCTCTTTACACCAGGTGGCTGTGCCCATCTCTTGGAATACGTTTGCACATGGTTTTAGAACTCAAGGGGCTTTAGGGAGACAGGTCCTTCTGTCAAACCAGGAATAGTTTCCAATCCAAGTAATTTAAAATGGACGAACTGCTTACATAAAAGCCATGTGCAGAAAACCAAAAACCCATGGATGTAACAGAGACCAACAGTGCCCTTCAGCTCAGAACCTGCAGGAGCTATAGCTCACTGTGTACATCAACATTAAATTCGCACAATTAAGCACTTCTTAGCTGGGAAATGTCACTAATACACTGCTGGTGACAACGTGTCATTCAGCACGGTGTGATACAGTCCTCACCCGTGTGATACAAAGCACCCTTTCCATTTTCCACTGTAAAGTTTACAAGTGCAGAGCATATTTCCTCCAGGCCTGCGGTGCTTTTCTGTCTGTGTCTGACAAAAAATAAGTCAAGCAAGCTCTCAAACCCCTGTCCCAGGTGCGTGTTTGGATGTCCCCACAGCAGTTACACGAGGATACTGCTACACCCTCTTGCTTCTTGCCCACTGAGAAATTTTCCAGCAGCACATGAGGCTCCCGAGCTTCTCTCAGCTGTGCAAAAAGCCCTTCATTGTCGCTGGTAACTGAGGGAGCTGCCAGTGCCAGGTTCTCGTTCTGTCAGGCCCAGCTGCCTGGCTTGTCTCAGGTCCGTGATGGGAGCTGTGGGTCAGGACAGGCTCAGGCTGCTGAGCAGAGATGAGACTCCGAGGGGGATATTCAAGGGCAGAAAAGATGCAAGGGATGGGAGATATAAATGCCAGGAGCATTCCTTTCCATGGGAGCCTTTGAGGGCTGATTTCCCTTTCAGCATCTATGGTTTGTAAGCAATGAAACAGAGAGTTTATACTGTGGGGATGTAGTGCAAATACAGGGTGAGGATCAGCTGGCACCAGATCTTTTCTTTGCTGGTAGGTTGAGACAAGTGCTTGCTGAACATATATTTTATATACTAATATAGAGTATATATAGCATATATACATGTATATATATACATATACTATATATATACTAATATATACTTTTTTTGGTAATATTGTCTTTACCATGATTTTCTATTTTGTTTGTTCATTCTTCTTTGGATTTAATAGAAATGGGCTGCAGTTTTGGTTTCTACTTTGTGTATATAGGAGAGTTCTGACTCAATGTTTTATGTTCCATTTTTTTTTTGTTACTGCTCTGTATTTCATAGACTGCTTTGGATTTTCTTCGTTTTTGTTACCTTCTCTACATACAGAAGTCATATGAGTTAAGCAAAACGTGTTTTTTGCTTTTGGGATTTAGGACTTAAAAGGTGAGTTACGGCACAGCAGGAGAAGAGTTACTAATGCAGGTGCACAGAAGATACTTAAGGTTGTGAAAATTAAAAGGACATGTAAATTTTAAGGCATTTAATACTTGCTGAGTGTGGGATGAAAGGCAGGTGACACCTTGGCACAGCAGCTGTACTGAGGAGATCTTGGCAATGGCATTTTGGCCATCCAGAAGAAGTTGTGCCCTTCCTAAAGACAAAATGAACCCCACCCTGCCTTTCCTCCAGCTGGAGCTGGTTCACCCTGAGCCCTGGTTAAACAGGGAGCAGTTACAGGAGTTTTAAACACTTAATAAACAGTTGTAGCAGTTTATCTCCAGCTAAAACCCACCCGAGAAAAATCTATCTGAAACTGGTACTGAAAACATTTTTAATGCAAGGCAGTAAAAAAGTTAATATCAATTTATTGGATTTGAGTTCTTCCTTCCCAAGAACAAGAAGAATTTACCCGTTAGCTGCGTGCAGTTTATTTGGAGACGTACTAAATGGTGATGCAGGAGGATGGAGCACTTACCAGATACTGCAGACATGCTCCAATATCAGCCTGAGCTTCTGCTGACATCTCACCAGGAGTGCAGAATAATACACCACCATGGCTTCATCTCTTGGCAATTCTTCTAATGAGCTGAACTTGTGCTCAGCTTCTCTCCTTTTCCCTAATTTTGTGGGACTAAAATCTGCGTATAAATCAGATGTCATCTGGTTGCCTCTGATGGTGATTGTTGTTTCAGTGCAGCAAAACCATTTATGTTGTTGGATGATAAAAATAATGCTAGAGCTGATATCTCTCCTTAGGCTTCATATCAATGGAAGTAATCTTGACCAAACCCACATTTCAGCCTAAGTGGGGGGAATTACAAAGGCTCACTGAGCTGTTTGTGATTGAGGCAGCCATCAAGTTTGCTAATTGTAGGTAATGATTGTTGAAAACTGGGATACAATTAGTTTGGATTTGACAGCAGAAGTGTTGGACGTTCAACTGGATGGAGCTAATGAGAAATTCTAACAGTGCTTATTATGGTTTACCCAAACAGATGCTCCTACCTTGCCATAAAATCCTGGTCATGTGTTCTCCTTTCCTCAGGATTTCTGTGTTAAAATGAAGCAGGTGGATGTGCCAGGAGCCAGGGAATGACTCCCAGTGCCAGAGGGCAGGGCTGGATGGGATCTTGGGCAGGAATTGTTCCCTGGCAGGGTGGGCAGGCCCTGGCCCAGGGTGCCCAGAGCAGCTGTGGCTGCCCCTGGATCCCTGGCAGTGCCCAAGGCCAGGCTGGACACTGGGGCTGGGAGCAGCCTGGGGCAGTGGGAGGTGTCCCTGCCCATGGCAGGGGTGGCACTGGATGGGCTTTAAAGTCCCTCCCGATCCAAACCATTCACTGGTTTTATGATTTTAACAAAAATGTGTTGATTTGATGTAATTAAGTACATACAGTAACTTTTTTTTAGATTATTTTAGTAACATTACTTAATTTTGTTACCAGAATTCATTTAATGAGGGTCATCCTGCTTTTCCACTTGCAGTATGTTCATGCAATAATTACATACTAACATAATTGAAAATTACTTAATTTCAGCAAAATACTCAGCAAAGGCTCATGTGTGTCATCAACTTTCCTCACCTCACTTGGCCACTTGCACAAGGTCACTGACATGCACTGTTAGTGGAATTGTGTTTGTGTGGGGATTTTTTGTGGGCTGTTTGAAGCATTTTGAGCAGGGTTGATGTGATGTGCAAGTGATAACCTTCAGTTTCCTAAGTGGGTGTGTAGTTCCTTGAGTTTGGATCCTGACAGGAATATCAGCAATGACAGCCTGAAAGGCTGCTGTGAATAGTTGCCCAAAATATGCTGTTTCAGCAAATGCACTTGATAATCTGGTTTCAGGGAAGCATTTGCAGATATAGGATCTGAAAGTGTGTGAACTTGATCAAAATGTTTTAATATGAAATTAATATTTATAGTACTTTAGCAATATTTGCATAGCTTTTATAATGGCTCATGGGTGAATCAAGCTATCTTCAATTTCTTATCACGGAAAAAGAATTAATTAGTCGGGGTAAGTAGCTAAATACAGACAAACCCCTCTGCTTCCAGGGGGTTGGAGTGAGGCTCTGCTCACCACAACTGATTGCTGGAGTTGTATCCAGGAGTCCAAGGCACAGCTGCTCATCTCTGTAAGACAGAGCAGTGAAATCCACACTTCCGCTTTAATCATAAAATCACAGAATTAGTAAGTTTGGAAAAGCCCTTTAGGATCATCAAGTTCAACCAGCAGCATGCTCACCACTTTGAGAAACCCCAGCATCCCAGCAGAAAGTGTCACTGCTGTGGGATCCCCACTCAGCCTCGCTGTCCCATGCTCACACTGCTATTTTTACTTTGGTTTACATCGTCTCCAGATCCAGAACTGGATCCATCTCTTTCTACTTTAAAAACTGCCAATGGACTCAAGAGTCTAACAAGCCTTTTTTCCTTACCCAGCACCTAAAATACTTCCATTGTTTTCCTCACTCAAAGATGAGAATGGACTTTTGTGCTTTGCCCTCCATCATGAAGTTGGACAAATGTGAATTTAACACCAAGTGCTTATAGAAAAATTTCGTTCTAAAAATATCTTCAGAATTCCCAGCTTTAGATTAAAGCTGTCCACCCTTGCTGTTAAAGCCATTAGAAAGTTTGCAGTTAAGCCTTCCTGGTGGTTTTTAAATACATAAAACTTATCTTTAACTTTTTATTTATTGTTACAGGCTGATGCTTTCAGGTCTCTGATGCCATTTTCTCCCTGACATCTGAATGAGTCACACGGTCCCTTTTATTCATTGTTTTGTTATTTTTCCTGTGCTGCTGATACATCTTTTGATCCACCTGGCTGACAAATTCTTAAGCTTGGAATTCAGCTGCAAGGTTGAGCACTGCAGCCTTAGACTGTTTGTTTTCACCTTCTAATTTTTATTTTCTTAATCGTTCCAGCATTAATTAACACTTTCCAGTTATTTCCATCCAAGTCACCAGATTCTTCATACCCTTGAAGATATTTTGTAGTCAGGATCTTTCATCATTGTCCAATTCAGCTTTTAAGAACAAACCTCTCCTAACTATTAATATTTGTTAGGTGGTGACTAAAAATCAGTGATTTTTGGATTTTGTTTCCTCCAAACTTTCTCAGAGTAACCTTCATTTTCCTGGTTGTGACCACTGCTGATAACTGGATTCTGAAATTCAGCTTTTACCTCCCCTTAATGCCTCATGCATTTTATTATTGAAGAGTTTAGAATAAAAGGTAATTTTGGATAAAGGTTAAATGTAAGTGGGTAACTTTCAGGAAATGTCAACTTAATTTTAGCAAGATTATAAAAACTTTCTCTTTTGCAAAGCTTTACGAGATGGGACGTGCTCTGTTTCTTAAGGGCTGCACAGTCTGCAGCATTTTGGACAATGGCCTCTCTAACCAAATTTGGGTGCTAGTTTGGTTCGGACTATGAAAGTTGGATAAAAGGATCTTGACCTTGAAGTTTTATTCACATCATTTCTATGTCCACACCAATTTGTAATGACAGAAGTTTTCCCTCTAACTCATTTTAAATTTCAGAATGTTTGATGCTTTTCCAGCCTATGATTGAGTTAAAGTAAGACCTATAAGGAACTTTCCTTCATCTGACTGACAGCACAGGTAATGCACCCAAACCCTGCCTGCTGCCAGCTGATGAGCCCCCAAGGAAGTGCTGCCTCACTCTTTAATCTTCCTCATCCAGAGGTTTTAATTACTTGGTCAATTTATTTGTTAAAATTAGACCTCTTTGCTTTTCTCTCATAATTCCTATAAAATTTCTGTATCCATCTCAGTCATTCATACATTAATTTCTTACAAACGTTTTCAGCAAAATAATCTTGGCTTCCTTCTGAGGCTCCAAAATGTTGTTCAAAACCAGAGGGGTTTGACCACTCCTGGTTCATGTGTTAGGTAAGATGTTAATTAACAGGACATTTTAGGAAAAACACAATTTCTGGATCTGGTCTTCATTTTAAAAACCATGTCTGCTCTATTGTTTGGAAAAAAAATAAACACAGAGTGGCTCTTGCATCCTTGTTTTTTGTGCAAGATCTTCCATTTCAACTGCTTGAAGTGCTCATTTTAAACCTTGTGCTATACAATTAACAGACAAGATTGTGGAAGGGAAAAGAGTGTCAGGAGCTCTTTTGGTTGGAAGCTGCACTCACAGAATCCCAGAACGTTTTGGGTTGGAAGGGACCTTAAAACCCACCCAGTGCCACCCCTGCCATGGGCAGGGACACCTCCCACTGTCCCAGGCTGCTCCCAGCCCCAGTGTCCAGCCTGGCCTTGGGCACTGCCAGGGATCCAGGGGCAGCCACAGCTGCTCTGGGCACCCTGGGCCAGGGCCTGCCCACCCTCCCAGGCAGGAAGGGAAGAATTTCTTTCTTAGATCTGATCTAAACCTGCCCTCCTTGAGCTTTGTGTTGGAGGAAAGCAGCAGTGAAGGAAAAAGGCTGCACCTTGCCCTGGTCCTTCCCTGCCACTGCGGCTGGCTCAGGTGTGTTCCCAGTGTGGTTTTGAGGAAGTTTAATATTGTGCTGCCCTTTTTACATTATTTGAGATAAATCTCAGCTCGGCTCCTGATGTGCAGTGCATTTTTCTTTAGCAAGACCTAACAAGTGCCAGCCAGTGAGCCAGCGAGCCTTTGCTAGCAGCTGACAGAGCAATGGTAGCTGAAGAACAAGACAAAATCTTGCAAATCCCATTTTTCTGCCTTGCAAATGCGTGTACTGCTACTGAAACATGCTGAAAACCCAATTAATTTCACCATGTGGTTCAAAATGCAAAGGTTCTGTGTCCTTTAAGTGTAGGAAATAACCTTTATTTCAGTGCTTAGATTATCTCTTCTTTTTTCCCCTCTCTTTAAATCTAAACACCCATCAAATCTCTTTGATCTGCAACCCCAGATGAAGATATTATTTGTGTGGAAGGCAATGGAAAACACTGTGAACTATTGCAGTATTTCTCAATACCAGCTCAGCGGGTAAGCTGCTGTTGCTTTAAAAATATAATGTGAAAACTATAATGAGAAAAAGTTTGGATTTGGGCCAAAAAATTTAAAACCTTTATGGTGGATTAAACTGTTTTGCAACTAAATACCGCTTTTCTCTGAAACAAGCCATTCCCTCATGCAGCTAAATACTGCCATATGTTTAAATTCTTGCAGGCCTCCTAAGGCTGACCCAGAAGAAATGTCAACAAATGTTTGTGAGTCCTTGTGGCCTTGTAACATTTTCTTTAAAAAGTGAAGAATGGAACAGCAGGAGCTGTAACACTCCCCCAGAACAGACATATGAAGGCATATGGCTGACATGGGAGCCTGCTGGCTCTTCCAAGATTGCTGGCTTCATTCTTGAGGATCCCTTTTTTTTTAATTCCTCAAGACAGCTAAACCTGTCTTCCTGTTTCACGAGTGGCTCTGTTCTGCTCAGAGCTGAGTTTGGGAGGCCTGGGGTCCTGTACAGCCCCCACTGTGCCACAGGAGAGCCCACAGGGTGTTCCTAAAAGTGGCAGATGGGGAACTCCAGGGATGGTGAGATGTGGTTGCTCTAAGCTGGGAATGTCCCTGGTGGATCTTCAGGCAGCTCTGTACACACAGGAGCTCAGGTAGCTGGGAAGGTTTTCTCTGTAGAGCAGAAAGCCAGTGCTGACTCTGGTTTCAATAATTAGAATAAATGACATTTGCTGAACGGTGCTCAATAATTGCAGCTAAATTTCACTGCAGATATGGGTTTATTACTACTTAAATAGAGGGTCTGAGTTTGCTGATATGGGGGAAGGTCTTCAAACACACATATCTCAAGTTTTTTCCCAGTCAAGGTGATTTAATTGTATAGAACCCTTAGACTTCCAATAGAATTTATGCTCAAAAAACCTTTTGATGCTTTGAATCATTTTTCTTCTTCCCTGTAAATGTCCTTCCCTTCAATTACTATTTTTAATTAATTGAAACGTTCCTGTGCTGTACTGAGGTAACTCCAGCACTGGAAATCTCCAGAGCACAGAGCAACCACGAGGGTAAAACCCAGCTCAGCAGCTCCTCATCCAACTGCCCGTGTTTCACCTTCCTGACAATGTGCACGTTTCCTCCCTGCTCCCAGGGACTTGGGAACCTCTGTGTCCCTAAGTCCAGCTCTGCAGGTCTGTGTGCTTTCGAGGCTGTGAGGGCTGTGGCTGCCCCAGGCCAGCTGGGTGAAACTGTGGGTTATCACAGAGATAAGGAAGAGCAGCGTGTGGCTGTGCCTGGGGTACCCATCCAGATTTATCTCTTTGTTGAAGCACCAGATCTTGCTCTGAAACTTGCGACTTCTGGTCATTTTTGTTTCAGTCCATTTTACCATATTTGTGCACGTACAGTGCTTTAAACCATGAAATCTTGACCTTTTGAGTTACAGCAGTGTGTGTTTCTCAATACCACAGGATATTTCTTCACAAAGTAGTTTGGAAGGTAATTTTTGTAACTGCTCATAAAATTATTCTGTCTTGATGTGGGGGACTGGTGAGATTTATTTTCTCCAGTATGACTGGGGCAGTTTCTGTGCCCTGAAAATTAAGAGCATAAACCCAGCATTTGAAGAAAATTCAAACTATAAAAGGAAAAATCCAACATTTAGTGGAGTTTCTGTGCCTTATTGCTCATGCTCTCTTTTTCTCCGGGCACTGCAGTTACAGTAATAAGAAAACAATAATGTAAAAACAATGAACATCTTGCATGAGATTGACAGAATGAATAATTAGATTTCTTTTTTTAAAAAGGGAGTGGGGAAGCTTATTATTGCTGTTTGAAACCTCTCAAATGAATTTTGTGAAGTGTTCAGCCCTAACTTAGCATGCAGAATGCTGTCTGTTAGCAGGGGCTGCGGTGTAATTATCATTTCTGTGACTGGAGAACCAGCGAGGTGTTGAAGCTGAGTTGTCCACACTCCCAGGTGAAATCCTTAGGGAGCTTGTTTCTCAGTAGGTTGACACTATCTGAACACTAAATAACAGGTTTGTTTAGACACGTTGAGCTGTCAAGTAGCCGTAAGTCTCAGGCCCTGGAAGCTGATAGCACAGCCACGAGTGTGTGTTTACGTTATCTGAGAGGAGAGCTCACCAAGCTGAGCACAAAGTGTGCACACAGCCTTCGCTTGGCTCGCTTCCACTGCACACACACGGAGAAAGGTTGGCTCCCTGAAGAAATCATTACCTGGCCATCTCGTTCTGGGTTTAGAGCACCTCAGGGTTGGTTGTGAGGGTAAATTACCTCACCTTGCCCGGGCTGTTCCCAGATCCAGGCGTTCATTGCTGTCTCCAGCTCCTGGAGCTGAGGAGCGGAGGCCGTGTCACCAAAGCTGATTTTTGGCAGATGGCACCTCAGCCCAGCCCAGCCACACAAGCGTGTTCATCCCCGTGCCAGGGCTGGATCAGCAGCTCTGATCACCAGCTCCGTGCCTCGGCTCGCTGCAGGACCCGGTGGGCTGGGCACTCTGTGCTGTGCTAACCACATTTATTCAGCTTCAACTCAGCCTGGCGCTCGGGCAGGAACAGCTCACATCTGCCAGCAATGCACGGGGTAGATACTCCCAGCAAAGCTGCCCAAGGCCACCCAGAAGGCTTCAGTTATGGCCTGGAATATTCTTCCTTCCCTGTCCAATTCAGCTGAAAAGGTAAAAAGATATTGCTGTGTGAAAATAATTGCACTGATCTATTTTAGATAAACTTTTGGCAAACAGGCTTTTCTGTGCTTTTGGGGAGAGTCACATTTCTGCAGAGCTGGTAAAGTGATTCCTTTCATTATTATAAAGCAATCTTTCATTTTTATTAGGGATTAGAATCACAGAATCATAAAATCATTAAGGTTGAAACAAGTCCTGATGCCCACCTCGTCCCCAGCCCAGAGCTCTGAGTGCCACCTCCAGCCCTTCCTGGGACACCTCCAGGGGTGGGCACTCCAAACCTTCCTGGGCAGCCCCTGCCAAGGCCTGAGCACCCTTTCCATGGGGAAATTCCTGCTGCTGTCCACCCTGAGCCTCCCCTGGCCCAGCCTGAGGCCGTTCCCTCTGCTCCTGTCCCTGTTCCCTGGGAGCAGAGCCCGACCCCCCCGGCTGCCCCCTCCTGTCAGGGACTTGTGCAGAGCCACCAGGGCCCCCCTGAGCCTCCTTTTCTCCAGGCTGAGCCCCTTTCCCAGCTCCAGTGAGGGTATTTCCATGCAATCTTCCTTTTTCACTATGTTAACACTGGGTATGTTAACACTGGGCACTCCTTGCTCAGCCCTAAAAAAAGCCACTGAAACTTAGAGAGGAGCTGTGCTTCTGAAATCTGGTGCAATAGTGGAGACAGGTTCTCAGCTTTCAGCCAGTGAGGGTTTGTTGCTTTGTTAGTGTTGTTTTGTTGGCTTTTAAAATTATTTTATACGATCCTTATATTTTCCTAAATACATCCTCTTGGTTGAGTATGAGTTTACCACACGATTGCCAGTGGTGCTCTGGAGCTCATTTATTGTTATTTAAGGAACTGCCTACAGCACCTAGGACTGTCTCCATCAGGCAGTGCCACTGACAGATATCAGCAGGAATTCTTCCCTAATTGTGCAGTTTCTCTGGAATATGCAGAGCCCTTGCTCTGTTATTATTTGGTTGTGTGTATTTCTACTTCACAACCACTCTTTGGAAGAAACTTCCCAATGCACTTGCTCGTAGCTTGTAATAATTGCACTAGAGGAAATTAAAGCCTTGGTGCTATTTGAGTGGCATAATGAAGAGCAGACAAATGTTAAATATTGATGTTGTCAACTATTCTGGTTCACTTTGGCTGTGAACTTCAGTGTTACGAGCACTTCTTTACCTGCTGCAGCTGAAATACAGATATGTGCTTGAGTTACAGCTCCAAGAACAGATAGGAAGGCAGCTTAGCAAATAAAAGCAACCCCATAAAAAACATAAGTGTATGGTAATTTTTGGCGTGATACCCTGAAATGATAGGTGGTGGAAAGTCTTATCATCCTTGCTATAAATATTGCTGAAATTCTGCAAAGCTGTATTAGTTGTGAGTAGAAACTGCAAAGCAGGCATCATGAAATGTTCCTTGTTCTTCCTCATCTTCCAGCTTCTTACTCTTTGATATTTAGCTCTGTGTTTAATGGCCATTTCTTAAAAATTATATACATATATATATA